>VXBW01000697.1:1788-75961 GCA_013400375.1 Thinocorus orbignyianus | reverse complement strand
GGAGGATAAGGAGCGGTTTGCCTCTTCCATTGTGTCACCATGCCTATGATAGGCAACAACCCACACCTCTCACCATATCTGAACCCACGAATCCAGGCGCCCACCACAAAGACCTCCATCCTTTTGTAGAAGGACTCTGCATTTCTGGAGGTGTTGCTACACAAGAAGGACTCTTTCGTAAAGGTTTGGAAGCAAAAATTCACCCAGGCAATTCAAATCACTCAGCTGCACAACCTTCTCCCATGGCAAAGACCAGAACTGGAGCCACCCCTGCCCAGGATCAAAGCCCATACACCCACCACTATCAGGTTGAAAGTTTTTAACTAGAATTTCAGTTAGCAGATGGGCAGTGGCTGAATGGTAGCTAATCGGTCAGCAGAGAAGGGCAAGAGATCGTGCTTCACGGTGATAAACTGGCCATGAAGAAAAAGGAAAAGCAAGGACATCCTATGAGGTTGCTCCACCCCAGCTCTTGCCTGATCACCTACCCCGGCTATGGGAAGGCAGCACCAAGACAAATGGTTGCAATGTGATCTTCCCCAAGGAAAGTTTTTCTGCCAATTTTCCATCTTGTATCCCTTGTCACGGGCTGTGGATGGGCTGCCGCTCAGAGGACAGACCAGTGATGGATGCTGCCCTGACCTAACAGCCGCAAGGCCTCCAGGCCTTGACCCATACAGGTTCCAATTAGCCAGAATTAGTCAGCTGTGGCCAGGGTTTGTCTTCCTTTAAACACCTAACTGTGTGAAAGCAACAGTCCCTTTCTCCAAGTTGCCCACTCAACCCTTTGTGGCCTTACCCCCTTCCCCAGGGAGCCTCCTTCAGTTTTGTTTCTCCCTCTTCATGAGCCATGCCAATCATTAAAGAGTCTGAGCAGCTCCATTATCATCCTGGGCAATTCTTAACTCATTAGGCTTTAAAGTTGTTGTACTGCAGAAGAAAAACCTAAACCAAGCAAATGCTTAAGCACGATAAAAGGATGTTAATGTTTTACTCCACTGACAATGTCTGAATCTGGAGGACAATTACCATGGATATTTCCATGGGTTTAGTGTTACTCTTTCCTGACATGAGGTCCTCTGCACAGCAACTAATTAAAAATGGAGGAGTTTAATCTGCAACCAATCTCAGAAGTTGGTTTGAATTCTCCCACTGTGAGCTTTCAAACATGGAAGCACGCCTGTTTGCACCAACAGGATCCAATATCCTGCCTTCACAATGGACTTCTAACGTTTTGGCAGGCTGCATGCCCAGGATTGTGCCAGACTGCAACATTAATAATTCACTACCTGATCTGATGTTCCAACATGAAACACAAGTAAAGACGACATTAAGTGCTACTTGGATTCCCCTCCTCTGCCATTCTCCTATTGTGTCTTCAGATTGTGCTTAATCTAATGGGAATTTAGTATTAGATTAACACGAAAAGTCATGTCTCAAGAGGTCATCACAACATCTACTACTGAAGAGAGAAAGCAGGCTTTCCCAACATTTTAATTTTAGTTTGAGTCTCTGCATCAGAAAGAGGTGACATGTATTTAGATTAGGATGCAGGAGGTTGCAGCAGAACTTTTTAATTCCTAATGAACAGCGTATTAATACTTTTCCCCATCTTTTGTGAAAAGGCAGGTTACCTGCACAGATGAGATGACTTTCCCCTTCTCGAGGTGAAGAACACCATTTTCTAGCAAAACCTGCAAGTTTTTCTTCTGCATTGCAACAGAAAGAAAACTTCATCCAAAAGACAAATGGCACCAAAACATTCTTATGTGCTTGAAAATCATAGAATCATCCGGGCCAGAAGGGACCTCCAAAGGCTATCTAGTCCCACCTTCTCGCCGCCGCAGGGACACCCCCAACCAGCCCAGGTTGCCCAGGGCCTCATCCAGCCTCACATGGAATATCTCCAGGGAAGGAGCCTCAGCCACCTCCCTGGGCAACCTGTTCCAGTGTTCCACCACCCTCAGAGGAAAGAACTTGTTCCTAATATCCAATTTCAGTCTGCTCTTCTCCAACTTAAAGCCATTGCCCCTCGTCCTGTAACTGCAGGCCTTTGGAAACAGACTCTCCCCAGCCTTCCTGTAGCACTTTCAGGTCCTGGAAGGCTGTTCTAAGGTCTCCCCCAAGCCTCCTCCAGGCTGAGCAACCCCAGCTCCCTCAGCCTGTCCTCGGAGCAGAGGTGCTCCAGCCCTCTGACCGTATCGTGGCCCTCCTCTGGACCTGCTCCATCACATCCATGTCCTTCCTATATTGAGGGCTCCAGCCCTGCACACAAGACTCCAGGTGAGGTCTCACCAGACCAGAGGAAAGCGGCAGAATCCCCTCTCTGGGTCTGCTGGCAACACATCTTTTGATGCAGCCCAGGATGGGATTGGCCTTTTGGGCTGCAAGTGCTCACTGCAAATCAAAAATAGTCCAGGACATTTCACTGGTGCCGAGTGAAGTCAGACCCACATGGAGTTGCGTGGTTTAAGCAAGGAGTCGTGGACCAGGTACTCCCGAAAGCTTTCTACAGTGGCAAGGCTGCTGTTACCCAAGTCCTCAACACCCTAAGGGAATTAAAAGCTTTGGCAAGCTACAAACATATGCCCCACGTCTTCCCCTTCACAGGGGTTGAGTTTGTTTTCAAATCAAAAAAATCCCATCACCCCCTAAAAAAAACCCCAAACGCAGAAAGTCTAAGAAGATAACCTCAATTTTGACAAAACAGTTTCTTTTGGGGCTTTTTGCGGAACAGGCAGTTTTTCCTGTAGTCCTATGTGCTTTCTGTTCGGTGCCCTAATTGTTGCATCCCAAAAAGCTATTACAAGGAAGGGAAAATACTTTGCTTTCTGTTCCAAAATAGACTCTGTTGCTATTTTGCTCTCATCCACTGTTCTGGTACCGTTATCACATTAACACTTAGAGATCCCAAATAAGGTCAATGCCTTTGTCTGTCAGCCTTTGTACAGTCAAGAGGCAGTCCTTGCCCCAAAGACCTTAAAATATAAATAGATAAGACAGACAAAGGGAGAAAGAAAGGGAACATTTCTATCGTTGTCACAGATAGGAAACAGAAAGATAAAACGGTTTGTTGGAGCTCAGTAACACAGAGCTGGGGAAAGAACGCTCTCAAGTCTCTGTCAAGTGTATTTAACTGCGAGGCTGTCCAAAAATCCTCTATATTTCCTCCAATGTTTCGTTCAGGTCCCTGCCAAGATGCCCAGAAAAAAAGAGCTACAAGGAATCATTGCAGACTTTCAGAGCTGTTTAGTTTTCAAGATGAACTTCTGAAAGGGGATCTGGTGGAAACAACAAAAGTTTGACCAAAGCTAAGTCCAAAAGCAGACACCAAAGTCTGGACTTGACTGCTGAGAACAGAACAATCTCAGAGGAAAGCAGGCAGGGCCGGCCCAGCCCCAGAGCTGCTCCTCAGTGTCCATGTCAGTGGAGAAAAATGGTAAGTTTTGGTCAAGAAACCACTGTGCAAGCAATAAGGGCAAAAAAAATCAGGTAGCAACTGGAGGTGGGAGGGGAGAATGTAACAGCCTAAACTGATCTGCCTTCAGTGTGTCAATGGCAGCACAAGGGCATAGAGAAGATGTCTTTAGTTTAGTTCCATGTCTCCTGGAAAAACTGATACAATAAGACAGTGGGTAGAATCAAAAGAACTGAGGACTAAGTTCACCACCGCTCTTTTCACTTTTACAGATAGTCAGGGATGGGAGGGGGCGGGGGGCAAAAAAAAAAAAAAGTAAACCTTGTAGCATAAGTCATTCTGCAGAAGAATTTGGCTTCAGCCTCATTTAGTGGCTGGTGTATGCCTTGTCATCTGAGATTTCCCATCCTTTATTCATTTTTCTCCTTGTGTCACGAAGGATGTCAGAGACAGCGCTCTCTCTTGCAAGCTTTATGTCCCAGCCTATCTGGTGTCAGCTGGCTCTGTGATTAACTGTGCCCTGTGTGGTGGCTCTTATCCCTGGCTACGACATGCCAAGCAGGTAATGTTAGAAGTCTTATGTTGAAACAGAGTTTAAAAGTCTGTTTAGTTAACCCGGGTTAAGTTCTGCAGTTTCTCTCCACTTTCTCTGCCTTCCCTCGAGCATAATTGGTCACAGGAATTTGCAGGTTTGGGGGCGTTTTTTGAAGTCTTTGTCTTCACAGAGTTGCTGGTGTTAGATAGATCACAGCACGGACATCTACTGTAGTGTTTAAATACAATAAACTGTAGAAAAATTAAGTTGCATGTGTACCACCAGCAGCTTTCAGTATGGGATTTGTGCTCAAGACCATCTGTGCTCTCTCAGGTTAAGAGGCTTCATTTTGGAGTTGGAGTGCAAGGATCCTGGTCCCCGCAGTCACAACAAGAGCTGGTCCCAGTTCGGCTCTGGATTGTTCCCTGGCCCGTAAGAAGTGGTGCTGTGATTTGTCAGAGCCTGGGTGACCCTAAGAGCAAAGTCACCTTTGCATCAGGCTGTGCCTGCTGGACCACTGCATCCAGCTGAAGGACAGAACATGGCCTTTGCCACATCAGCCTGGAACAGAATTAATCCTCCACTTGTCACTAGCTCCTTCATAATCCAGAGGGAGGAATTAAACCAGAAACATCCATCCTGTAAAGCAGGCATGAGCTCTTCAGTTGAAAACATTCCCACCAGTGATACAGAGGGACAGGCACTAGCACTAGCAGTGATAACCTGACCTGTCGTGGGGGTCTGTAATTGCTACTACACCCTAAGAAATCAGGAAAGCCTGTATTTTACCTGACCCACTGACCCTTTCCAGCCCTACAACTCATGGCCCACCTTGGCTGCGCCACCTAAATTCCACTTTGGAAACCAATACCGCCCTTCCCGCTGTTTCCCTGAACACAGATCTTCCTGTTAACGACCAAGCGCAGACTGTTCCTCCAGCTTCTGCAGCCATCCAGAGCCTTTATCAGTGTTTAAAGAAAGATGGAATTACTGATGGATCGGACGCTCTGGTTCACAGTTGCCTTTGCTGCCAGTTACTCCATGGCTGTAGCCCTACAAGTTTATGCAGCCCTGGTGGGTTTGTGCTCGGGTCTTCCAAGGACCCTGCAGAGCTACTGGATCCTCAGCTTACCAGAGGGAGGGATCCTTCCCAAAATGCAGAGGACCAGACCCAACCAAGACTGAGAAATAAAAGAGTTAAGAGAAACAAGCATATAGCCAAGATCAGAAACACAGCCTGCCTAAAGAGGATTGATGATATGTTGCATACCATCAATTTGTCCATTCTTAACCGAACTCTTGGAATACTTTGTTGTCTTTTTTCCCCCTTCCTCACATCTATTACTCTCTCCAGTAATGTCTTCCAACTCCCTCCTCCCACATTTTTCTCCCCAAACGCCCACAGCCTGCTGAGCAGGGCAAGGAGCAGAGGCCCCACTAATTGGAATGGTCATGGAGATAGTTCATCTCGCAAGAGCAGCACCCACAGGGCAGTAGGGGTGCCCCAGCCATCCTGCAGACCCACACCTGTCCTGCGTCACAGCTGGGCTGCCCAGACCTGGAACCTAATCCCTGGAGGGCTGGGGAGGGAGGATATTTTATCTTCAGAGAAAGGCAAACAGGATAGGCACTCATCGATCTTGAGAAGGAAACATTAGCCAAGTCAAACACACACTGGGGTCTGAAGCAACAGGATGTCCATGATGTAATGCCTGGATTCACCTTGGTATCTCCTTTTACAGTAGGGACAGACTTGGAGAGAAAACGAAGAGATGTGAGCACAAGAAAAAGAAAATTAGCAGGGAGCACTGACCAAGCATCTAAATCAGTGCTGGCTCCCCCAAACAGAAAGTGGGTACAGACTTAGACCCATGAACCTTCCACCATCTATTCAGTATGTTCACCCCGTCTGGGTCCCCAGCTATCACAAGTGTTGTCTTCTACTGCCCTGAGCAATTGAGCCATCCACCAGAATGCCTTTGCAGGGTGCACCATAAAAAGGTTTTTCCTCTTATTTGTTCTGTGGTAGTGCCCCTGGTGCGATGGATATCTGTCTGGAAGAAGAGCCCACGCTCTTCTTCAGCTGCAGCCAGCCATGGGTCAGTGGGAGCTGAGACAAAGACACCTTGGCAGGAGATAGAAACAGCAGGACATCAACTTCCCCACACAACAAATTTTGTGATTTTGTGCTAGAACGGATGCAAGGACTCCTGCAGAGAAGCTCCTGCTGGCAAACTTACCTTTATCCAAGGCTACGTTGCTGTATTTTTAGTTATTGGCTCAGACACCCTAACTTCTGGCTGAAGAGCATGTAGGAGGCAAACCAGAAAAGTGGTTGTAACCACCCTCACGCTGTCCCTTTCTGGAGCCAACAACAGCCATCCCAGACCACTGAGGTCAGTAAGAGCAGCACTAGGATGACATTGAGAACACAGCTCCAGGCTCAGCTAATAGGCCATCTATCAGGAGCCGAGAAGTAACTTTGCCCTAAAAAATGTACTTTAGATAGATATGGCATAAAATATCCTTTCAACATCAGTCTTGGACCCCAGAGCCCATATCTCACAATGCGTGGTGGCTGGCACACTTGGGCTAAAGAAGCTACTGTGATGGCAATGCCAATATGGAGAGGGTTGGTTTGTGAATTGCTCGTGACAGCCCAGAGGTCTCCACTTGTATTACATTGGTCTTCATCCATTTCTGTTGCCCATGAAGGTTTACACTATCTCTACATCTTCACAAAACCAGTTCCTTGGCAAAACAGAAGATAAAGACCCATCACACCTCTGCAAAGCCTAGCTGCCAAGGGGCAAATGAAGAACTCTCCTGTGAGCAGAGTCAAAAGCAAGGCTCTGAAGTCTAGGTTGTGCCAGTTCCCTGGCAGGAGCTCTAGCATTTTGAAGTCTCCGGTGCTTCCCAGGTCTAACTGGCACAGATGACACAAGGAGGAACCGTGGTCCTTCCCCTGCAGCCAGTTTCTCTCACCAGAGAAATGGGAAGAACAGAAACATAATTAAAAAACATTGGGGAGAACTTAATGGAAAACTGCAAAATGGGTGGTGGCTCCATTTGAGCTGAAAGTCAAAGTTCTGTTTGATCTACTCATTTACCAGAGCTGGTTCAGAGAGCTAACTACTGGCATGGACCTCAAAAGTTTATTTCCTTGCCAGTATTCCCAAGCTTGTATTATCCCCTTTAACAATAACACTATAAAATTAGACCTTTGTTAATGCCAAATTGCACAGTAACCCACAAAAGAGAGCAAATAGACCTAGTCTGACCATCCAGGCGTTGATTAAAATGAACACCCCTGAGAACGCTGTAATAGAGATTCAACACTTCCAGCACTTGTCATTAGAGACTGGTCTTTTTGTAATGATTTGCCTCATTAAGCTGGGCACAGCGGAGCTGCCATCCCTGGTCGGATGCTTTCTGACACTCGAAACGGTCGCAAGCGCGAGGCAGCATGCATCCCACGGAGCTTTCCCTTTACCCAGCCTACCTCCTGCTTCTGGTTAAGAACTTCTAGCAATTACTTTTAATGCCAAAGCACAATGCTTTTCCGCTGATAGGAGACCTGCGCATTTCCAATGGGAAGTGAGAATTTGGTTTAAAGGGCTTTTGCTGGAAGAATGCACTCAGTAAGTGGGGGGTCTTCCCATTCCCCACTCCTCCCGAAGAAGCAGTTCATATTTCCTTTGAAAGTTTTCATTCTTTGAGTAAAGTATAGTTTGTTTTTGAGCTGAAAGCTTTAGCTGTTTTGGCTGAAGTGTCATGTTGTTACCTCTGGGGCTTTAACAGTTTAGTTTTTTGAAAAAATATTAGAGAAATTTACTTAAATGGGAGCCTTTATGAGAAAAATAAGATCATTAACAATTTTGGAGAAACTTTTCCTTAATTAAGAATTGCTCTTAAATAACACCCTACTCAGATTTACCTTCTCTGTTTATTTTATTTACATTCTGCACCATGGTCCCTAGCAGGAAATTTGAGTCAAGCCAAACCACAGAGATATTAACAGCCCTTTCTTGAACGAGCTATCAGAGATTTGCCATTGTTGGCTTTCACTTAGCAAACACTTGAGTGACAAACCTTTTAAATAGAAGAGTTTTCAAAAAAATCTCTGTTCAGGATCAACACCTTGTAAATTAGCCTTCTCGCAGTTGATTCTGATCATTGCTCGGGTTTGTACTGAAAGCAGAAAGTGTATCTAAGCAGTTACTGAGAAGTATTAAGAAGAAAGAAAAAAATAAGAAGGAAAAACAGGTTTATGGGAGCATATTTGATTTTTTAAAAAAATATTGAAGATAGGACCAATTTTCTCCTTGGAGGTCTACAAAAGGTACAGAAGTGACACAAAAGATTCCTACCACAGAGACACCTCATAGTGATTTTCCATTTCTGACCAGCTCCAGCAGTCATCCGTTCCTGGCAGTACAAAGAAAAGTTGTTTTAAACAAGCACCTTTGCCCACTTCTGCACCCGAGCATGTGAAGCCCACTGCTTCCCGGCTGAGTGAGCAATCACACCAGTCTGGCTTAGCTTAGCACAGCAGGGAGAGAAAAAAAAAAGAAGAAAAAAAGTCTTTCCTTTGGTACCTTTGTTTTCCTGCAGCCTGGGAAAAAAAAGAAACAACCAACCCCAAATCAACCTACTGTTCTGGCAGCAGCCGGCCCGACACTTGACTCACATGCCACGGCGGAGACAGCACAAGTGTAACACCAGAGAGAAAGGGCCAGGAGTAATTCCAAGTGTTTATTTTCTCTGGGTGCCCACTGTCGGGCAGCACCGCTCTCCTCTGGGGCACACAACAGGGTCCACCTGGGCTTGGGGTGGCAGGGAAGGGTCCAAGGTTTGATGTCCAGGAGGTCTCAAGTTTTCTCTAATGTGAAAAAGTCTGGTTTAGATTCCCAGTTGAAAGAAACCCCATCACTATGCCTAGTGAAACCAGTGCTTCTGACCCTTTCCTGACCTCTGTGGCTCCAGAGGGAAGTGAGATATCAAATGCAATTTCTCTCACAATGGCCTGTTTCCACCCAAAACCAGACTCTCCATCAGAAGTCCTGGCATATCATCAGGCCCTGTGGGGACTACAAAGGCTCCTATTCAGATACAGCTCTGAACAGCGTCCAAATTTTGGAGGTCTGCAGAGGCTTTAGTGAGGCTCAGCATGCTGTCCTCCTCCCTCTTGACAGCTCCACAGAAGGTACCTAAGGGTTCTGAGCAATGGAGAAGATCCGTTGACTACCACCCGCCTCCCAGTAGTGCAAAAATGGTCGTGCAATTCTGCACTAAGGAACACAGACCGGACAGACCACACACCACCGGCCCATGAGACCGGCACATTCACATGGGACCCTGTTGCCCCCAGTGCTCCCCCAGGCTCACACCCCGACCACTCTCCAGAAAGTGAAGGCAAATAACAAGCAATGGCCATTTAAAAAACTATTTTAGCATCAGTAGCATTTGCTCAAAATATTCAGTCCCTCACAGAGAGGGGGGCTTTTGTGCAAATCCAGGTCTCCCTCCAAAAAACACCCCTACCCAGCCTCCTGCAGGACCACCCCTCCCAGAGCATCCTCCAGACCTCCACAGCTGCCATGAGATGCTGGTTCTCCCTCTTATAAGGGCCCGAAAGACACTGATCTAATATGAAAGGTGGGCTGCTAAAGGGTTTGCAGGCTCCCAAAGTCTGCTCCAGGACACAGTGCTGTAAAGGTCCACTGAAAATCCACTCCAGAGCAAGAGCTGCAGGAGTGAGGTAGACAAGGGCAGACAATTCCTCTGATCTGGCTAGGTATCTCAGCAGAGAATCAACAAGTTGGTCTGTGTGATGGCCGCAAAAACGAAACCCAGCCACTCTGGCAGGTGGATTTTAGGGAATCACTGGAGGAAATGGGACCATCCGCTGAGAAGAGCTAGATGAGCTGCAGCTGCTCTTGGGATGGCCCACAAATCTCCAAACTCTGTGAAATTCAGTGGTTGCTGGACTCTAGGCTCTACCAGTGTCACACAACAGAGGCTTTTCCCTTGGACAAAGAAGACAGCAGAGGCATCAGGCAGGGTGTGCTAATTTCTTTGTCTCACCCTTCATTTTAACGTTTTTGCAGGTATTGTAGAGGTGAGAAGGGCTCTGAGATATTTGTTCCTACCAATTGCCCTGATTATAACACGCATGGACTATTGCTTTGTTGTGAAACAGGCGAAGGGGGTTGTGGCGTGTCTTCTCCAGCAGCATTTTTCCTGATATCGGTCTGATGTGCCTCCACTTGTGTCCTCTAACAGCAAAGTGCTCGTTTTATAACCGTGGTGGGGAAAAAAGTTGTGAGACTGCAGTTAAAAGTCTCCAGAGCTAGAGGAAATGCCACTGCCTGCTGCACCACAGCGTAAGGATGTCAGCCAACCGCCGCCGCGGCTGACAGCAACCCACCCTGCAATGGCAAGGGTGAAGTTTTATTTGTATGCCTATATTTTTGGAACAGGCTGCCCAGGGAAGCAGTGGAACCTCCACCCCTGGAGGTATTTCAAAGCCGGGCAGACGTGGTGCTGAGGGACATGGGTTAGTGATGGGTTTTGTCAGTGATGGGTTGATGGCTGGACTCGATGATCTGAAAGGTCCCTTCCAGCCTGGACAATTCTATGACTCTATTCTGCGGTTGACCCAGCAGACATCCACGCTGCTGCCACAACAAGCTGAGTCTTCCCCTCCCCAGCAGCTGCCAATCCACCTGGCATCAGTACTTGCTGCTGTGCCGGAACAAGGGAATAAAAGTGGATAACTAAATGCCTACAGCAAGAGGGATGGGTTTTGGCAGGGTCTGCTGCCAGATCCAGCTCACTCCCAGGCTCTGCAGAGGGAGGAGGAGAGTTACAGGGTCCCAGGAGCAGCAGAGGGGGACAGGCAGCCAGGGATGGGGCAGAGGCTGTGCCCCTGCCCAAGGGAGGTACAGGAGGGTGCCAGGTTGTGTCCAGCTGAGGAACCTCATCCCTGCTTTCCCCAAACTGCTCAGTGGAGTTGAGCAGAGGGAAGAAGTCTCCACAGGGCATTTCTTTCTCTCTAGTGAGTGTTTTTCATCTGAGCCTCTTTCAATGTACACAAGAAACAGTCTCTTTTTTCTCCCTGAAAACGGTCCTTGAAAACTCTCTAAACTGCCATTTCTCTGTGCTTTCGTTTTGTTTCCTTTCTTTTCCCGCTGGCCCTCTCTCCTGCCCTGCAGACGAGTGATCTTTTCTCACCCTCTACCTTCCTCGTTTGCCTCTGAAAAAGGGAGAGGGAAGAGAAAAGCAGAAAAAAAAAAAAAAAAAAGAATGATCAAAAGCACATTTGAGGAAAAATTTGGGCCAGTTTCCTTCTCCTAGTATAATTCTTGCTGAAGATGTTAAAAGTTGTTTCTTACCATTACTTTTTCTCTTTGCAGATTAATTTACAGCCAGCTCTACTCAAGCTTGTTATAGACGTAAGGGGTGGACTAAGGTTAAAAAAAACAAACTCACATTTTTATTTTTTAAATTCTCCATTGAACACCCTTTCTCAAAACCAACCCTTACCCTCACAAACAAGCAATGCTTGGCAGTCTTTTCACTTTGCTACACTTCTATGCTTTTTTATTAATGGTTTATTTTTCTGTTTCAGGATTTTCTTTATTTGGGCTCCTGACAGGGGCAGAGTTTCTCTCACATGTAGAAGCTCCAGCCCACAATCATCCCACTGCCCACCGCTGGGCTCTTGTGTACAAGCAGAAACCTGGCCCTCAAGAGAGCTTCAAATCCTTACGCAGCTAAACTCACCTGCTCTGAGCCAGAGAAAACCTGTCAGATTTATCCTGTTTGATGCTGGCCAGGAGAAACCCCATGAGGAGGTTGGAGGGAGGATGGAGGGAAGGGTGGTTTCATGCCAGCCCGGGATGCCCAAGGTGCTCGGGAAGAGGTTCATGATCTTCTGGGCTGCCCAGGGCTGCCCGCAGAGCGTCGGCCCTCAAGTGCTGCTGGTGCTCTAACCCAGAGCACTGGGGCATTTGAGATTTCAATTATTTATGTGTTCATGCTGTGGGTTAATGCTGACTGACACTAAAACACTGCCTAGATTTAGCTTCATAAAATTTTTATCCCTGCTATGAACTGCAAGTCTTTCTCCAATTTCATTTAAAGGAAACAGAGTATTGAAAAGCCTACTGAGGAATTAATGAGCAACTAGCTACAACCTCACTTTTCCTCCTAGCCAAATCCTGGGACTTCATTACCATGGCAACATATCATAATTTTAATTCCCTTCCTGATTGCCGCTGCACAAAGCCCAATACATCTGCTTGATTTCCTAGGAGCCTGCCATGCACTTTGCAACGGGTTGAGGTGGGGAGCACTTGCTTCTTGGGGCTCGTGATGGATCCAGAAAAAGATGCTGTAGCTTTTTTTGGGGAGAAACAATCAGAAAAGGTCAATAGAATTCAGCAAACCTGATCCAGGCAGTGTGCTCTGAGCTTTTGGTATCTCAAACATGCAGACATAGCCCAGTGCACTGGGAGCCCCAGGAAGGAACAAGTTCTGGGTCTTTTGTGGGGTTTTGTGGATTACATCAAGATGGAAAGGTGGCTTCCACTGCAATGAGAGCTGGAAAAGGGATAAGGGGTGTTTTTGAAAACACAGGGTCTCCAGCAATCATGAGTCCCTGCTTTGAGGTTTCTCTTTTAGCAATTGTCACACTCAAAGGCATTTACAGGTTTATAATCCCTATTTCATTTACTGTAGCAGTTTGCAAGCTCTGGAAATTCCTTTCTCAGTTCATCCACTGTGTCCGCAGGAAGACAGCAGTTGCTGAGAACAAAAAAATTTCACTTTTCTGGACCTTGGGTTGGACTCTGCACTGGAACCTGAAACAGGACCTCAGCCTGCCAGCAACACCCTCAGACTGATGACTACCTTGATTATTTATCTAATTCAGGTAAAACCAGTTGTTGGAGGCTGAAAAGCCTTGTTCAGAGCCCACCAGGGAGCTCCTTTGGGGAGAGACACAGGCACTTGGTGCTGCTCTGCGTACGGAGGACATCAGCCAGCAGGCATTGTGAGGTTCAGACAAGCTGAGCCAGGGATGAAGACGGGAGCACAGGACCATTGATCAGCAGAGGTGGAATAGCTGCAGCACGGTGCTGTGGGAATTAGACCTACTGTTGGCAGAAAATTCTCGTGTTTTTTTTTTCTCCTCTCAAAACACCCACAGCTGACAAAGTCTCCTGGATATTCCCAGCATTGACAAAGGTGCTCCATGCATCACTCACTCACCTGTGATGGCATGAGCAGCAGCAGAGGCAGATCCACAGGTGAACCTCGGTCTCCGTAGTGCCCATCACTCAGAGGCTTTGGTAGAAAAGATCTGCAGCTCAGACCTGCCCTCTAAACTCACTTAGACTGCATTATACATACATATATATAAACATATCTTTCTTGTGGGTATAGATATATTTATTATATCTATTTATAAATGTAATGTATAATACACAGTTTACAATATAAAATTGTGATGCTCAATTTTGTTGCAGACGACTGGAGAGTCACAACTCATTTAACCCTAGAGGTTCACCTTTCTTTAAGGCAGAAATGAGTGGTCCATTGAAAAGAGCAGACTGAAATCCTAGTGGTCACTATGTAGCTAGAAGCCAGCCTTTTCCTTCACCTCTAAAGATCCAAGCTTTCCTCTTGCTGAAGGGTTAAAAATTCTGAACAGAAACCACAGTGTTTTCCTTCTTTCTCTGAGTTTTTTTATTTAGTTACCCTTTCATTATTGTTTTCCTTCATCTAAAATAAAAGTAATCTCAGTAATTATAATCATAAAATGGATGTGAGCAAAATGAGTACTGTGGGGTTTATAAAATACAAATTTCCCTTTTCTGGGAAATAGGGTCTCTCCAGCACTTAAACCTTCCAATCTCTGCCCAGGCTTCTAAGGTGGCACAAACCCCACAAGGCTTGTAAGACCCTGAAGAGGAAATCGCTTAAATATCCAGCCCTCCTCAGCAGATGCAGAATTGCAAACCAAGTGCTTCAACTTAAGTGCATGCTCCAGCCATGCCTTCAGCAGGGATGCTGCCCTGCACTGGAGTGGGAATGGATCATCATGAAGTATCAATGAGTGAATGTCTAATAGATGAGTTTGCTAACACTGGGCAGGCACAGAAGTGTCTTTGATAGGGGCGAATTGTGCAGCTCAAGCTGAAGTTGCTCAGACCTCACTGACTGCCACCAGGCTGAGTCTCTGTTCTGGTTTGAGGTAAAACAAACCGATTTTCTGTTTTACAATTTTACTTTTCTAGCCGGGACTCTTCTAACTAGCTAAACTCCAAAATTAATGGCACATTGTTCAGAAAACTGTTCGCTCTTGTGGTGATGAGACCTGGTTACACCAAGGAATAGTGCAGAGGCCCTTGCTTATACCGATTGCTGGAACAACCAAGGGCAGGGAGTTGCCTTATTTGCCCCATTGGAGGGTGGGAAGCAGAAAAGTGTCAAGGGGTCACCCCTGTGGGGAGGAGGGGACAGGACAGGGGACCCAGAACTGACCAGCTGGGGTATTCCATCCCATCTGCATCATGCTCAGTATAAAAGCTGAGGGATCCAAGGGTCAGCTCTCTTCCTTCGATGGCCAATGTCCAAGGAGGACCCTGTCTGTTTGTCTGCCTTTGACCCCGATCCCAGCGTTCCCAACTCCAGATCTGGAATCCAGCTCCTGTCGGTCACCAAGTCCAGTCTGGGACTTTTCCCAATGCCTGCTGGTGGCACGGTTGTCATCCTGGGAGCTTGATACAGTTTTGTACATACTGTATCTATTTCATTATTTATTTCTTACTTTAATATTAGTATTAATACTTCATTAAAGTAGTTTAGTTCATTCTGAGCTCCTCAATCTCCTTATCTCTTCCTCTCCTTTCTTTTTGGGGGGAGGAAAGGGCCATCTGTCAATCTGGTTTTGGCAAATTTGGCTGAAACCACGACAGTCTCCGATCTGTGCTTGGTAACCCACACCCAAGCAGGAATCATCTCCTCAGCCAGCAAGGGACTCCCTTTGGTTTGTTTTTTTTCCTTTCCTTTTTATTTTTTATTTATTTTTTATTTAAACTGTTTTCTGAAAATGACCCAAGAAAAACCTTCCTCGATATTCACTGAGCCCTTCCTGGCAAAATATCGCTGATGTGAAAACAAGGAATCTTTCTTAAAGGTTGAATGTATCCAAAATGCTCCAACCTAGTCAAGTCCTCTTTTCTTTTTTTTGCTGTTCCTTTATTTATTTTTTAACTGATAACTGCTCTTTGCATTTAAGTCAGGCAGAAAGGGGGAATTCCACTCTGGTTTTGGAAAGGAAAATACCAGCTTTTAGCCTGAGATATCATGTAACCTCCATTAGAAATTAATTTTTCTTTCCAAATTACTAGAAAATCCTCAGAGAATGGCAGGTTTGGACAGTGGGTCCCCTAGCTCCAGAGGAGCTCCTCACTCTCCTCCGCAGGGGCATGTAAGGACCTCACAGCCTGGCTTTTTGTTGAAAAACGACATTTCTTCTTTCGTGGTCTGTTTGCCACCTTAGCATTGGGGTATGAACTGCATGGAAGATGGCAACGTTTGCAAATGAGGTATCCCAGATCTTCTACAGTGTCCGAAATGGACTGCAGCACATCCCAAATAATTAGCAGTTACTCAGGTGTATGGACCATAACTTTCTCTATGGATCCTTCTAGAAGGATTATTTTGCCCAGAACAATGAATCAAGATTTTTTGAGAAGGTTTTGCTTCACAGCTACTTCTGGTGATACACTGGTATCCTCAATGGCAAGAAATAAATTCCCATTATTTTTAATAAACCCACCTCTTTTTGAAAAGTCTCACAGCTCTGGAACTGAAGAACTTCTTACCATAAAATCCTGCATCTCAGCTGCCTGGTGTAGCCTCACCATCCAACAACCAGCGTTTTCCCCACGCAGAACTGTAAGACGTTGTGTCGTGTGTGATGGACACCACGTGTGCAAGCATATGGGGGAGCATCTCTGTAAAGCTGTGGCTGAACCTCATGCCTGATTTTGGAGGCATACCTGCAGCTGGAACATCATCAAAGTTTGTGGAAGCTGCTTCTCCCTATTTTCTTACATTCACAGCAGCTTTAGCTGCAGAAAGGCAGGCTGATGAGAAGGGCAGTATCCACCATGGGAAGGGTGGTCTAACCCACAGGACACCTTTCCTTCAGTGAAGTGGGGATGGTTATGCTGGTCCTTTGTAGCCTGGCTGTGTGATTTGGGCACACTGCTGAGAATGCAGATCTTCTTGAGCATCTTCACTTATGCTCAGGAGATGAAGCTGCAAGCCTGAGCTGTCACCAAAGTCTCCCTGCAATCAGAGCAGAGAAGTAGCCACTGCCAGAAGATGGTACGGTTTGTGCTAAAGTAGACATCCAGGACAAAAGAATTTCCTTCCTACCTTAAATGTGAGAAGCTGTGATTTAGAGTCTACATCTACAGAAGACTTCCACCTGAAGCAGCAGGTGGGACCAGTCCCACCTTGGCTTTACTTTATCTGAGTTCATCTGATGGGAAAACCTGCATGCTCTCCATCATCAGTGCCTCCACCCTGGCTCTCTTGGTGAGGATCACTGCGGTCTGATGCAAGACAAGCGGCCTCATTGCAGGTGACAGCAGGACCCTTTCAGGAAAGCACAGAACTCTGCGATAGTGCTAGGACAAAGGTGAGAGCAGAGAAATGCCTGAGCCAACCACTGCAAGCCTGGCTTCCACAACAGGTTGATGGGTCCTTGCTAAAGGCATCAGTGGTTCTCCCCAGGTTGACCCAAATCTGTAGCCAACTGCAGGATTGACTCCTGTACCCAAACTTGTTTGGACTTTGATGAAACTCTGGGAAGGCAGATGAACCAACAGTACCCCCATGCAAGAACGTACATTTTTGCACCAAGTACATTTTGGTTTAATGTGCTGATTTTTTGGCAACATGACAGCAAAGTTAATCAGACCTTTCATTTCTATCACCAGCTTTAAAGGATTTGTAATATTGTACTCACTTAGTGGAGAGCAGAAGGAAATTGTTTGCCTGAGTATGAATCTGTTATTTATTGTGCATTAAGAGCACAATCACCTAAAGCAGTCAACAGCAGGATATTTTATCCATTTTAGGGAGGTGAGTGTAGAAGCCCACTATCCCATCCTAACAAGTGAGAGAAACCTGCTCTGATCTCAGAAGCCACCTCCCGAATACTAAACAGCTGGAACATAATGGCTTTTAAAGAATATAGTTTCCAATTAGGTCATTGGTTTCAAACACAGGGTGTACTAAATTAGTAACATTTGGTGGTAAATTTCTTTGAAGTTCTCATTAATCTTGGTCTTGGATTTGAACTTTTCTTGGCCGTGTTCCGTATAGAATTCGGATCCCAGTTATGTCAAAACAACTGATTAGCCCCACAGTTTGAAGGCAAGGGGGGATTAGGTAGGGCGGGTGTTAGATTTCATGAAAGGCCTATTTACCTAGTCGTTTAGCATGACCAAATGGGAGGGCAGCCAACAGGGCTGACGTGTTGGACAAATTCCAGTGTTCCTGGCTCATTAGAGATCTCCACAGCAAATGGTAGCCTTGCATCGGTGATAACAGCCACTGTTCAGATTCAGCTGCCTGCTGGGTCCAGAAAAGGGCTGAGGACTTTCCTTGTCCTGTAGTGGCTCATCTGCATAATGATACTGCCCATCTCTTCAGTTCTGGTGAATGCAGTGGAAAGGAAGAAGTACTTTCAAGGAAGATTTTCAGGTGGTATCTTCTCTTTACAGATGATCTAAAGAATATTTCCTCCAGAAAATCAATTGAACTCTTTCCATCTATTCCAACACATTCAAAATCAGGGCTTCTGAATAGCTCAGAATCACCAAAGCCAGGAACTGTTAAGAACCTCAGTGGGATGCTCTCATAGAGTCTCTATCTAAAGATGCGATAAGTTTAATCAAAGAATTAATGAACCACAGCTCAGAGGAGAAAATACACGGTGAGTCATGGCAGCAGTGAAGCTTGGGGAGTTCTCAATAGGACATGCTACAGTGAACCAAACCTGCAGCACACTCGTGCCCATGATGCACATCTCCTTCCTGAGGCTCCAATTAGTCAAAGAACAAAGGAACATACCAGGAGGCCTTCCCTGGAGATCACAGCCTGGCATCAGAGACCCAACGAGCAGAAAACTGAAAAGTTTCATGAAGAAAAGTGTCCTGTCTTACTGAAGCATGACACAACTGAGAGCAGGTTGAGAGACATGCTACTATCACTCCCCAGGGGACATCTGATCTCCAGCCCAGACAGTACCAGCCCCAGAAGGTGCAGGGACAGCATTATTTACAGGTCAGGGGGATACACGCAGGCCTGGCACTGCTTCAAGTCCCTTGTCATCTCCTCCAGTTACCGCTTACATCTAGAGGACCAGAAGGGGCAGGAGCAGCGTTTCTGGGTGGTACAGCCATCTGAGACACAAGCCAGCCTTTACAGGGCTGGGGTGCTCCCATACAACTGCATTGGTTTGTGGCTGAAATGCATTTGAAAACTGGTGTAGCAGCAGCAAAGCTTGGCAAGGAGCTCTGAAGACACCGCTAGAGAGCTCAGCCACAGTAACATAGTGTAAAAATAAGTTAAGCTCATCTTTTCCTTGAAATTAAAAAACCCAACAGCTTGGGTTTGTGCTTTTGTTTGAAGAAGGGATTGGTTAAAGTCTTAATTTATACAAAAGTCTTGCTTCCATCCCTAGGCAGTCTGTCTGAACACTGCATCGGTGATCAGAAAGTCCTCTGAAAGACCGCAATGCAGTGAGTGTCTGGGTGCGGACCTTATTCTAACCAGCCCTAATGAATACATTCAACTTCCAGCATGGATTCAACCTCATGGACTTCAGCAGGAACTCTTTTAACATGAATAAGGTTTGTACATATGCAGAGGTGTTTGTAGGATCACAGCCACGCAATTAATACAGAACTAACTTTAATAAGCCTAATTAGGGTCATTCCCCAATGGTGTGAGAAGTAGCACTGGTACTTATTGGCTGAGGAGGGAGACCACGTGTTACTTTCCCACAAGTTGGTGACCTCAGGGTAGGACTTCAGGAATCTCTCCTATAAAACTGGAGCTACAGAAAATCGAGTTGGCTGCGTTTAAATGGAGCCATGGAAAATACTTTTTTTTTTTTAATTCAGCAGGACATTTTGGCTCAGAACCGTTTCTTCCAGTTGGGGCCTCAGTAATGTCCCTCACATAATGATGTCAAAGCATGGAAAAAATACAGAGGAGGAGGAGGACGAGGAGGAGGAGTGTGTAAAAGTCCTTTTGGAAGGGCTGTATTCTAAAGAAGGGGAGTTTTTTGTGATCGGTTACACAGGCAAACCAATCAGTCTGTTCTCCTTCTTGTCTTGCCTTCTTCAGAAGGGCATGGATGTGGATCTAAGCTGCAGCTGAAGGACAGGTGGCACAAAATCAGTTCTTTACCTGGTGGCTTTGTGGCCTCCTTTTGCTGCTGTTTATGAGATTCTTCTCAAGGGAGCTCCTCTACTTGTCTTCATCTCTCCAGCTCACGGGACCACGTCCCCAAAATCAACCAACCCAGCCCAGCACTGTCCACCCCAGCACTGAGGTCTTTCCCACACAGCCAAACCTTCACCAAGTCCAAAAGACTTTAAGCTGTCCCTGAGCTTTCGGAGGGGAGGCTAAGGGTGGTTTGAAAGCTGGATGGTATCTCTGTGCTTCAGGGGAAGGGGGAAAAAGGAGAGATGTCCTTTCCTGGGGTGGAGCACGATCCTCCCAGGTCTGTGGACTCTGCCAGTGCTTCCAGAACATGGTTGGAGAGAGCAGGCAGCGAATCTGCTCCACGAGAGAGGGAAGGTGGGAGTTTTCCAGGGTAAAGCATTTCCTCTGGTTTATGTCCAATTAAAAGTCATTTGGTGGCCTACAACGGCTCCGCATCTGGCATATCGTGAAACCACTATTTCAGCACAATTTACAGCCTTTTGGGGAAGGGAGAACGTGGTTATTTAGTAACTTCCCTGCTCGCCCTCAGGAAGGTCAGATCCTTTTGTTCCCTGCCAGAACAGTGAAAGCTGTAAACTACAGGAGGGAGAGCGTGTTGGGAGCTTGTACTTACAGCGTGGTGCACCTGGACAACCCTGCCAGCAGCTGTGGGATGCAGGGAGGTCACGTATGGAGCAGTGGAACATTACGGGATCGCTGCATCAGAGCATGGTCTGCAGCAGCACTGCTGGAGGGCAGCTCATGAGCCGAGTGTTAGAACACAAAGTACATGGATTAGATGCATTTCCTGAGATTTGGATGAAATCGGTCCCTTAAAACCAAGCATTCAGTGGATGCCAGGAGGGGCTGATCCCCATTCATTTCCCCTTACTAGCCTTTTTCCTGATAGGAGATGGAAAATAGCAAAGCAAGCTTCAGATTTTATTTTCCATAGCTGCTGGCACCCCTCGAGCACAGTGTGGTGCCCAGCTTTGCTCCCAGGTGGGGTTGCCAGCAGCTCCATCACACTGCAAGGCTGCCGCGATGCTTGTATCAGCTTAGAGCATGGTAAAAACCACTCCAACCCTAAGACAGGAGTGAGATGAACTTGCCAAGGAGCTCCCCCTCAAAAATATTAGAATTTTAAAATAATAAGGATTTTTAAGGGGAAAAAAAACGTTAGCAAATTATTTTGATGCTGTCTTGTGTCCAAAGTTTCATGGATACTTAATTTGTGTTATTTTCAGACCACTCTCAGGACACAGATAGTACAGCCTCCAGCTGGGAGGAGAAGCCAGCTGAACAGGCAGATAATTGTTGCACTAAATTTTCCCACGAACCTCGCTTAATTTCCAGCCAGGTGTTTGGGGAATAAAGGTTAAAAAAATCCTCAGGGCTCAGAATATTCACAAGCCAGAGAAAGAAGCATCTTCCATTGTTGCTACAGACCTGTTAACATTTCATTCCACAAGAAATCGATGCAACTCAAACTGTTTCTGCCAAAAACACAAAGGAACAATGGTCCAGGGGATGCAGCTTACCCAGAGATTTTTAATTTATTTTTTTTTATCACCCCATCGAGGTATAAAACAAACACTTTTCCTCCACCTCCCTATTTGTTCTGAACAATGTTTGTCCAAGAAGAGCTGAAACTTATCTCCAGGAAGTTTGCAGAGGAGAGATAGTGGATGAACAGAGAATCAAGAAAAGCATTTTGGACAGTCCAGGTAAAGCAGTAGTTCCCAACATCTTCTTCATCTCAGCTTGCTTTCTCAGTGTGACAGTCAGCACCTTATTATGCAGTCCTGGCATTCCCCTGCAGTTTAAACACGGCATCGGTAATAGCGTGTGATCTTCAAGGTCACTTTCTGGAAAGCTGTCTTTAGCCCAGTGGTCACTAGCTATTTAGGAATAAAAATGACAATTTCACTAAAGGAAATTACATCCTGGAAGTGTAACACACTTCAGCAAGTGCAATGGAAATGATCGCTTGGTGGATCCAGCTTGGAATACATTAGCTTTTGTATGTATAAAGCAGGTTTCTGGGATCCAGAAGCATTCTGGTGTAGCCCTCAAAAAACCAGCACCCCCACCTAGCTCCAGGTACACGGCTTTATCATTACAGTCTGTTTAAAAAAGCCATCTCTTGCTATTGTACCTGGATACACCAGTCTATTTAGAGTGTATTTCCAAGGAGGTTCTTTACCTTGCAAAAAAAGATTAATCTCTGCCACAGAAAACGAAGTATTACATTCTGCACATAAAAGCCTCCTATAACCTATCATACGATTTCCATTATTTCTTTTCCCATGCTCTTATCTAAAGAGAATCTTTTTCTTCCTCCATTCAGCAACCAGCTCCAGTCTGCTTTAGCCAGTAATTGCCTGGGGCATCACGGTAATTCCTGTGATGATTAACCGATGTCACCACGGCCAGACTGTGACATCACAGAATGAGCAGGTTCCTTTTGGGAACAGGTAGATTTTTTCAGATTTAACCAATGTTGGCCAAAGCCACGTGGTGTGTATTGACCAAACCCTCAGGAAGGATTTTCTCACCTCATAGTGGAATAAAAGACAAACTGAAGCTGGGGAAAAGGAAGAACATTTGATTATGCATATTCAAGCCAACTGGAAGTGGATAGTTGGAGAAGGCAGTAGTCTTACACAGTGTGAAAAGAAGGCTTGGTAGATGGGTGGTGATGGAGGTCCACGGGTTCCCTGGAACACTGCACCAGGGACTGTGCCACTATCAGAACCAGCCCTGGAGCAGGGTGTGCTCCTGAGCAAGCAGCACCCAGGCTCCTGGGGACCTCACACTGGCTGCAGAGAAACCCGTTCACCAGCCTCTGAGCAGCATTCCTGGGGCTTGCATTTATTAACATGCCAATTTGTTGTTTACGGTGAAAAATGTGGGGAAGAAATCTTTCACATAAGCTTGTAACTAGGATTTTTTCCCCCTAGTAGAATGACAGCTTTTGTATGTTAAGTGTATTCCTTCCAGCTACAGTGCACACACAGAGAATTTTAGAGCAGCAAAATGCCACATGCATGCAGGTTGCTAACTTGGAAAAGAAACCCCCGAAACCAAAGTCTAAGATTAAGGACAGACCCCTAAACCAGAGTTAGTTATCATTAACAGTCCTCAGTCTTGCAAAGCCTTACCCTTCACCCAGCTCTTCTTAGAGTTGAACGGAGTGGAACCATGTGTCCCCTCAGTGTCCATCAGAGGTGTGCGCCTCTGTGGGAACAAAATGACTAACTTCAGATTGGCAAAATGGATTTTAGCTGTGCTCTTTTGGAGACTGTTCAGGACCATGATGCCTACTGGACTGGGCTGTCCTGCAGGCATTTGTTTCAAAGTGAGAGCTGGAAGGATGTAACAGCCCCACCATCAGATCTCACTGTCTTTCAGCAGCAGGAAACATCTGAGGTTTCTCAGCCATTTCCCCCCAAAAAATATCTACTATTTTTCCAGAAAAGATATCACCACCATTGGAAACATCACAACTGCTCCCTCCAAAAACACATTAGAACTTTAACCAGCTTGGCCAGAACTTTACTACTTACACCTAAAACCACCTCAGGAATGGCAGAAGTGGTATGGAGGGAAGAACCTGGGCCTTAAAGACAATGTCCTGGTCTACCCTGTCCAAGTGTCAGCCATCACCGCCTGACTGCTGGCAGAGCTGTGCCATTGGGAACTCCAGGAGCTGCTGCATGCTCACCACAGGATGCCCCAGTGCTATTTTGGGGCTGAGCCACCTTCTTTCCTATCACAATATCACATACATCATGAGGCCACATGCAGGGTCACATTTCCCTCTGCTGACACCATTACACACACTGGCTCATGAGCCTGGTTGTGTCACTGAACTGGGTTTTCTGCATGTAGCAATAGATATCTGCACTGTGAGATGCCAAGAACTTCAGCCTCGAAGGAGCTGAAGGTGTTCCACAGGCTGCAGGTTGCATTGCTTTACCTCACGCAAGATCATCTTGCAAGTAAAGCCTGTTCTTGGTAGTTAATTGAGGAGGTAGCTTGGAGCTGGCACTCGTTACATACCACGATGCATTTACTGGAAAAATCTTGAAGCTTTCATGAAACTCCAGGCACTGAACAATAATTGCCAAGACCATGTGTTTGCAACTTAATATCCCTGCTTTGCTTCCCAGAGTAGCTACAAAGTTCAAATGAAGTCAAGTCTGCCAATATTTTTTGATCTGAGGCACTACATCAGAGCATAGCCCTCTGGTACGAAAAGCCAGAACAATGCCACCTTTAAAGTAATTTTGAGATTAAGTCACTTTATTTATCACAATCTGACCTCTTCTTGACATGACACCCACAGGGAATCGTGAGGGACATTGCCTTGACACACCAACATTGCTGGAGACCAAACAGGTTGAGGAGAGGCATCTTTGTTCAGGCAGACCTCAGGAGCAGCAGACAAAAAATCAACAGCAGGAGCTTTAGAAAAACAATAGCCTTTCAAAAACAACCGCAGGAGCCCAGGACTCTGCAAAGAACTTGCTGGTTCTGAAGTGTCACAGAATCACAGAATGGTCAGAGTTGGAAGGGAGCTTAAAGACATCCAGTTCCAACCCCCTGCCCTGGGCAGGGACACCTCCCACCAGACCAGGTTGCTCCAAGCCCCCTGCAACCTGGCCTTGAACCCCTCCAGGGATGGAGCATCCACAGCTTTTCTGGGTGGCCTGTTCCAGTGCCTCACCACCCCCCCAGCCAAGAATTTCTTCCTGAGATCTCATCTCAATATCCCCTCTTTCTATTTAAAACTGTTCCTCATCCTATCTGTGTCCTGGCGCTGCCTGCTGAACCCAGCCCTGGTGGCTCTCAGATGCCTGGTCCATGCACCCGTCTGGAACCCATCTTTGCTCTGCATCCCCAACCCCGACCTCTCTTCTCCTGAATCTACTCCAGACCTGGTGGGTTATTTGCTCCGATGTCCAGCAAGCAGGAATGTAATGCTTCACATCAAAATGTCTTATTTGTCCTTAAGATTTTTCCAGAGTGACTAGCAGAGGTCTGAATAGGCCCCACTTCCCTTTAGCAGAGAGGCCACCCATGTTCTCCGAGCTGGGCGGAGGATCATTGAGGCACCTGAGGGATATCCGAGAGAAGTACATCAAACACCAGTGGCAGTAACCACTGTGAATGAGAGTGTTCATGTGCGATGATGACTGCATACCTGCAGCCATACTCTGCCAGGCCAAGCACTCAAGACTCAAATCCAACGTCAAGTGTTTCCTATTGACTGGCCTTAAACCTCGAGAGACAACTGACCAGCAGGAAACACGTGGTTCAAGCACGTCACAATGATTTAGTCTGCCTTAAAATGTCCCTAAATCTTTGTGCATTGCCCAATTTTATGGTGTAAACTGTCCTGGCATTTCGAAAGATTCAAAGATCCCGAGGCTGGGAACAGGACCAGTTTGCCTAGAGCTCACAGACACGAAATTAAAACCTAAAACATTAAGAGCCTTCTGGGGTTTGGGTTTCCCCCCACTTCCTCTCTCGCTGGAATCAGGAAATGCAAAGAAGCAACTGTGAAAATAAAACTTAGTTTCTTTTCAGAAAGTTACTTGAACTTTCTGAAACTTACGTTTCACTCCCATTTAGGGCAAAGATCCAGCACTGTTATTCCTGTACTTAAACCAGATTCAACCATCCTTAGTAATTAAGGGCACTAGATCAAAAATTAAATTTATTGTACTGGTAACACAACCACAACAGCTCTTCATAAAATTTAACCACATGGAGAAGTGGGCTGCCTGAGATCTGCCATTCAAGCAGGCTTGATTGCATTTATATATAGAATCATGAAAAATAAATTAAGAATGGTGATGACCCTTTATCTACCTAGAGGCCAAGGAAAGATGCCTCTGATACGGTTTGAAAATTAGCATTTTATAGGGCCTGGGATGTTGCCTAACACAAAATACTTTAAAATTCTGTAAATAATGTAAGTAAATTAACAAGAGATAGTGACTGTAATGAATAAAACATAAGTTAAGTACTTTTCTGTTTCCTCTGAACCCTAGAGGAAAAAAGTGACTAGATTCAGCTCTTGGTGGGGGAAAAATTTCAAGTACTGGTTGCGTTGGTAGGAGAATACACAGATAATTTAGAGAAATAGTGAAAAGTCAGTCTGAAGAATCTACAATTTAACAATGAGAAAAGTCAGGGTTTTGTGGCAAAGGCAAGTCCCTTGGGTTGAGTTTTAGCCTTGCCTGGGGCAGTCCAACACCCACTCAGTGCTCAGCAGGAGCACCAGGGATGAGTCTTCCCCCTTTCCTCGCTATCCCTCCTCCCCCTTCTCCACCCCACCAGGCTCCTTAGGGGAGGTTGTTCCTGGGGATGCTAAGCACAGCTTCAGAGGGCTTCCTCCTTCCTGCACAGGTTGCTGAGCCTCACCACAAAGTCTTCTGCTCTCTCCAAAGCAAGACAGAGGCTCAGAGAGCCAAGGAAGAACAGGGAAGTCCAAGTTCAGTTCTTCTTGCTCAGGAGTAAGGCATGTGACTGTAGCAGATGTACTTCAAGATAAAGACCATGGCCATCACTGGGCCCAAACCACTTCTCACATTAGCACAGGGCTCTCTCTGCTTCATCAAGTCCACCTGGGAGCCTAGACATACCTGAGCAGTCCTAGCACGATTCTGTCAGCAAGGTAGCACGTGGCCATCATGTAGACTTGTTTGGGGACAGAGGTGAGCATGGACCTCTCTTAGTATTGAGGGATGCATAGATGAGGTTGCCCACTTCCTTGCACAGTCCCCTACAGCCTTTTAGATAGAGAAATTGCCATGAGGATTTGATAAGACTTTGGACAAAATTAGCTCCCCAGCCATGGTAAAAAAGAAGGGCTATGAGGTCAAATGCATTACAGCTGGTGAGGCGTTTGGTCAACAGCACCTTTATTTTTACATTTCCAGTTTGGGTCTGGCCGCGAAGCCCTAACCTGACGTGCTTGACTGAGGCAGAGCAGGAATCATGCAGCAGCACGCCGGCTCGGAGGCACGAGCCTTATCAGATGGGCTGGAAATATGACAGCAAGAGCCTCTCCCAGGATGTTTTGGCTTCTGATCCGAGATGAACACCTGGAAGCCAAGAGGAGCCTGGAACAGATTAAATGAATTGGCCAGACTTTCTTATCTTGTTAACATGCTGCAGGGTTTGTTTGTGTTTTGGGCAGGGATTCATAGTGGTTCTTTATTTGATTCAAACCAGATAGCCCATCACAAATCCAAAACGCCTGCTCGTATCAGCATCACCCAGATACTGTCCCTGCAGAAAAAGGTCTTTGTGACAAGAACATCTCTGACAAAATCAAACACCATGCACACAGACTAGGGGTTTGCTGCAGATAAAAGCTAGTAGAATAGTCCACTTTGTCTCTTCCTCCTTTCATCTTTGTCTCATTCCTCTACTTCCAAGTTCACTGCCCCAGATCACAGGAAGATTCAAACTGCAGCAGCTTCCAAACCCTGCATCAGGAAGTTCAGCAGCAACCTCTCAAGGACAAACAGTATCAACATCTCCTTGGAGAGCCTTAACCACAGCCATGACACGTGCCATTTCTGGGCCACAAATAGTGCACTCTGTCCCACCACCCCAGACAACAGCTTCTATTAATTTTCCTCCTGAACAGCAACTTTATTTTATCATATTTATGGAAGTGACTCAGGTCCCGCAGAGATCATGTTTCTGAAGCCACTCGTGCTTTCAGAAGGTGAGCAGCAAGGACAAGTATGCCCAGATGACACCAGCAAGGACACACACTCACTGCCATAGCACTCTCTTCTGATTCACCAGTCCCGTTTCACCCAGCACTCACAAAAACCTTCTTTCAGTGAACACAGTATCCCTTCAGATATAAATCAATTTAAATGTAGCTGGGTGGCAATATTTAACTAAGAAAAGCAGAACATGGGTGAGGACCCAGCAGCAACACCACAGGCATGAAAATAGCTCCTTCTCTGTGCTGCTCTTAGACCAAAGGGTTTCATTACCAGGGAAGCCCCAGCCTGACTGTTTGCATTTGCAGGTAGCAAATAAGAACCAAATACTTCAAGAGAAAGGCAGCATCTTCTCTTGCCCCTACTCCTACCAAGGACCCATCATCTCATCGATCATTTCCCCGTGGTTCGCGCTGACGGTATGAAAACATGCTCCATGCAGGCATTAAACTGCTAACATCAATTACCGAATCAAGAAAATTGAAGGATTTTATCAAGTACCATTACTGCTGGGTCTGCCTGTGCTTAAGGCCTTCCAGCGAGCGTATAAATCATTGAGTTAAACCAGGTGGAGGGGGCCTTCTCTTCCTGCTGCTGGAAGAGAGCTTGGCTCATGAGCGAGTGAAATGGTCCTGAGCCTGTGCTTCCAGGGAAGCATCGTTAGTGCCCTCTTGAGACCCTGCACAGCCAGCCTGAAGCAGGAAAAAAGATGGGTTCTGCCCCAGACTCTGTCATTTATTTGTTTTATGATCTTCAGCAAGGTACAGCCACATTTTGGCCTCAGTTTCCCTAATTTAAAGCCCAGCGAGCTTCTGAAGTGAGCCCAACGAACTTCTGAAAATTGGTTTAATATTCATGGGAAAAAAACCAACAACCAAGAAAAGAAAACACAATGCCAAGCAAAACCAAGTAAAGGTCTTACAGACTCATCAGCACGAGGAACCAACAACTATTTTCCTTTCTTTGCAACAGCAGAACTTTATGATAAAGACATTATTTCATGGGTACAGACACTCATAGCTGGTAATGCGAACCAAACAAGAAATGCAGGTTTCCCCATTGAAAGACGTGGGTCAAAGCAACCACTTCTCCAGGGATTTTATCTCAGAGGACACCAAGATTTAAAGTTCGTTGTTTTACAAACAGGCAGGATGGGTTTGTTACTGTTAAAGCCATGTTCTACTGATAACTGCCCAAATCTAGGCATTTTCTACCACCCTTCCTATTCCTCTGCCTTTATAGACCAATGCTATAAATTTAGATCCATGTTTATTTAAATGTTATTGGGAGCCAGGGGGAAAATGTTATTTGTGTCAGAATTCACCTGTCTAACAACTTTTTGGAAAGAGAAGTGCTATTTTTTTTTTCAGATTAGGACAGCTGGCTGTCCATTTTAAGGACATCTCCATGTTCAGGAGGGGACCATTGCCCAGGGAAGCCCCTGCCTCGCTCAAGGGGCTTTCCTGGAACATGCACATCGGGGTGGGTTGCTGGGCCAGTGCTTTAGGGGAAGTTGCAATTAAATCCAAATCAATTATCCTGGGCTCAGGGCTGGCCTGGATACTTGGCCAACTCAGCACTAGGTGTTCACATCAATCAAGATGAGATCTCAGGAAGAACTCCTTTGGTGTGACGGTGATGAGACCCTGGTCCTGTTTGCCCAGAGAAACTGTGGCTGCCCCATCCCTGGAGGGGTTCAAGGCCAGGCTGGATGGGGCTTGGAGCAACCTGGTGTGGTGGGAGGTGTCCCTGCCCAGAGCAGGGGGTGTTCAAGGTCCCTTCCAACCCAAACCTTTCTACGATTCTATGATATTGGAGCCCGAAGGGAAGCAGAGCAGAAAGTGCTGCTCAGCAAAATGTTCAGCAATTTGCTATTCTTGCAGCACAACCAACCTGATTTACACAGGAGCTGCTCCTGGAGGAGTCTCAGGCTTCAGACATACCTGTGAAGTGTCCAACACTGCCAAAGGAACTGCAGGAACTGTGCTGTGAGACCCTAAGTACAAGATGGTGCATGGGAGAGAATTAATCAGTCAACTCTGAAGAAAAAATTCTCCTTGCTAGGGAAGGAAACAGCTTTGCCTGCATGATGAAAAATTTAAGAACCCCTGGCCTGGCAGTTTTCTACTGGGAAGAGTTAAGGCAGCAACCTGAAGAGAAAGGCAGACCTTTGCCTTTCCACATAAACTGCATAGATGCCGCACCATTTCAGTGAGCTTCCTAAACAAATTACCCTCCCTACTCACCTCAAATCCAGGGGGGATGTTCATCCCTTTCTCTCTCCAGAAGAGAAATAACTAAAAGAGGAAGAAATCTTGTCTTTTTAGTTAATATTTTGCCGAGACTGAACTTTCAGAGCTTCACCACCTCAGCCCGAGCCATTCCCAGTATCAGCTTCAAGCAGCATGAGCATTTGCTGCTCTGATTGCGTAGAGAAGCAGCTAAATTGGGGCACTTACTGGTCCTGGCATCCTTCTCTGTAAACCAGCTAACCCCTTGACCAGGGAGGTATAGAAAAGAGAAGCAGCTCCTTTTCTGTGGGATTTCACCAGTTTCCCAGGTGGGAGGGGACGGGACCATCCCCCTTCCTTGCAGCTCAGCTCCCCCAGGGGTGAAACAGGGACGGCAGAGACATCTCCCAGGTGTGGGCTGGTGCTGCAACAACAGGAGCAGTGCCCACGGGGTCTCTGTTCTCCCTTCCAGCCTGTCCCTCCTTGGCCGGAGACCCAGCTATTTAGCCCACACCCTTGGGGACAGGGACAAGGCCAGGGTCCAGGAGGGTCCCCAGAGACCTCTGGTCCTGCTCTGCAAACCTCCATGGCTAAAACCCCCAGCAAACAGGTATCGGGGTGGGCAGCAGTGCCGGGGGAACAAGCAGGGCTTTATACAAACATCTGCACCTCCGCTGCAATCACATATCAGGCCAAACAAAAACAAAGGCACAAGCTTTCCATTTTCTTCTTTTATTACCCACCTTAAAAAAAATCAACAAAAAAACCCACTAAAACCCAACTCCAAAAAAATCCCAAAACACTGGTCAGCCACAGGATTCTTAATTTTTATGGAGACCATCCCGCCTCGCTATTGCTCCACAAGGACGTTATTAATGCCATTTACAGCCCAGCTAATAACCCAGCCTCTGCCGCTCCGTGGGCGAGAGCGACGGAGGAGTCATTACAAAGGTGATCCCAGCAAAACCTAATCTGCCTGGCTGCTCTCTGGCAAGGCCAAAGCCTCAGCCCTTCCGTGTCCTGGCTGTAAAATCAAATTAAATTAAAGATCCCACTTCACCAAGGGCCTAATACTAATTTGTGTAACACTTCCATTAAACAATGCTGCCTACAGAAAACATACACTACAGCAGTTTGACGATTTAACAGGGAACATTCCAATAGGAAACATTATTAGATTTTCCTATTAAGCTGCTCAGGTCACACTCTCACTTAATAGATGTTAATTACATTAGCGAGGCTGCAAATTCAGTCCAGGCAGAATCTAAGCAACTTTTGCAAAATTGACTCAGGAGTTTCTGTAGGGACAAAAGGTAAAAAAGAAAACCCACAACATAGATAGAAAATTGGAACAAAGCCACCATGTCACCACTTTCTCAGCTGTGGCTTTAGAACGCTTTACTGTACTGGCACATTGTACTTTGACATTTCCAGACTGGAATTTTCACTAATTTCCCAGCTCGCCAAAATATTTGGAGACAGCTCATGATATTTGATTAATGGATTCTTTTTTCTTTTTTTTCTTCCCCCCCCACCCCCGGAATGGCTGAAACAGCAAAAAGGCTGAGTATTTCCGTTCAGTGGCTTTTGTGCAGCCACTGGAAGTTTTTCATATTTCTTCAGCACATGCTTTTGTCCTATTACGTCCAATGGGGATTTAAATACACACTTTGAGTTAACAAGGCATGTAACGATTAGCCTAAATCAAGATCTAATTACAGAAGATTGTTGACAAATGATTTCAGACAACATGTAAATGCAAGCCAAACAGTGTTTTGCTTGCACCCAACAGAATTAGTCTTTTCGAGATAATTAGCTCTGGCCTAGATGTATCATACCTAACATTTGGGTCTATGTTTCTCAGAGAGCAAACCTTGGCCACAGTTTGGAAGCATCCTCAGTCTTCTTACTGACTTCTTAGGGAACACAAGCATGGATTTAGGACTCCACAACTATATAAAATTGCTTCTGGTTCAGTCCTTGATATTTTGTAGGTACAATTCCTCTTCAGTTGGGCTGTCCACCCTTACGCTCTACCTCTATTTCACTAGTAAAAGGTCTTCAAAAGCTCTGTGACAGCCTAAAAGTAATTCCTATTCGCAGGGATGGGAATGGTAAGCTGTTCCTGAGGGCTGGGGCTGAAGGTGCTCCCCACCCCTGCCACAGTGCGTGCCCATGGACATGGGAACCTCTCAGGGTTCGTGCCTGTTCCTGGCTCGGGGGGTTGTACAGAAACCACGGCCCATGGTCCAGGCAGATGAGACCCAGGAAGGTTTTCTGACATTGTGTCTCCTCATACGTGCAAGTACAGGAAGGGTATTTATATACACGATGCATTTTGCTGAATCTTAATTAGGCATGCTCTACCGCAAATTCATTAACGAGCTGATGGCTCAGGGCCCTGAAACAGCCTTTCTGTTCATATAAATGTTCCAGTATTAGAAATACTGAACACAGTAGGCACTTTAAATGTATCCAAAACCTTCTAATCCCTTCCCTTACTCTGAGCTGATATTATTTCTAACAGAGGTGTTGCATTAGGAATTGAGATCAATTTAAAGGAAGACTTGTAGAGCAGTGGCAGGTGATGGAGCTGAGCACAGCAGCACAGGACCCACCTGAGCCCTATTTGTCATTGCTGTGCTGGAGGAATACAGCTCTGCTCCCCTCGGCTTCTGTGCTGTCACTCCTGGCTGCTGGGCTATGACCTCAGTGGAATCAGCCTCAAGGGGAGGAAATCACCTCTGAGGTTCCTAATAATCTTCATTTCTGCAGTGCTTGGGAGATGAAGCATGGCTCTTGCAGAAGACTCTCCGGTGCTGGGTTGCTGTTTCCCATCAAGGTGACAGCCTGTGACAGTTTTCCTCCAAAAACAGCTACCACACTGTGGGTGAGCATCCTGAAAGAGTGTTCACGTTCCCTCTTAGATGGGTGAACCTCCACAGCTCATCACTTTTAAATCCAGCATGGGTAGACCTCTTGGCCTGACTCACCACCACAGACAGATGGGGAATCTAGACCTGCCCTGCTCCTCCTCTCACCAGTTTGACAAAACGGAGACCTGCCCTTTCCCTAGATGTTCATCTCTAAGACTCAGAACTTCCAGAGCTGCCTGTCCTGGCAGCCAGGAGAGACCAGCTCTCCCAAGACTCTCCCAGTCCCACTACATTCACAGGCTCTAACCCAAGTCTTCCAAGGTATGAAATGTCTCATTTTGACATCTTCCAGCAAGAAACCATCAGGGATGAACATCTAGGGAGGAATCTGAGAATGGAGAACTGCCCATAGTAGGAGAAGATCAGGTTCGAGACCACCTGAACAACCTGAAAGTGCATAAGTCCGTGGGACCTGATGAAATTCATCCACGGGTCCTGAAGGAGCTGGCGGACCAAGTTGTGAAGCCACTTCCCATCATATTTGAGAAATCGTGGCAGTCTGGTGAAATTCCCGTGGATTGGAAAAAGGGGAACATAACCCCAATGTTCAAAAAAGGGAAAAAAGAGGACCCAGGAAACTACAGGCCAGTCAGTCTCACCTCTGTGCCTGGCAAGATCATGGAGCAGATCCTCCTGGAATCTCTGCTAAGGCACATGGAAAATAAGGAGGTGATTGGAGACAGCCAGCACGGCTTCACCAAGGGCAAATCCTGCCTGACAGACTTGATGGCCTTCTACAATACTGCTACGAACTTGATGGACAAAGGCAGAGCAACAGACGTCATCTACCTGGACTTAAGCAAAGCGTTTGACACTGTCCCGCATGACCTCCTAGTGTCCAAATTGGAGAGTCATGGGTTCGATGAATGGACCACTCGGTGGATAAGGAACTGGCTGGATGGCCGCACTCAAAGAGTTGTGGTTAATGGGTCAATGTCCACGTGGCGGCCAGTGACGAGTGGTGTCCCGCAAGGGTCAGTACTGGGACCAGTACTATTTAACATCTTTGTTGGAGACATGGACAGTGGGATAGAGTGCACCCTCAGCAAATTTGCCGATGACACCAAGCTCGGTGGCGCGGTTGACACGCTGGAGGGAAGGGATGCCATCCAGAGGGACCTGGACAGGCTTGAGAGGTGGGCTAATGCAAATGGCATGAAGTTCAACCAAGCCAAGTGCAGAGTCCTACACCTGGGACGTGGCAATCCCAGGCACAAATACAGGTTGGGCAGAGAATGGCTGGAGAGCAGCCCTGAGGAGAAGGACTTGGGAGTGCTCATGGATGAGAAGCTCAACATGAGCCGGCAGTGCGCGCTGGCAGCCCAGAAAGCCAACCGTATCCTGGGTTGCATCAAAAGAAGTGTGAGCAGCAGGTCACGGGAGGTGATTCTCCCCCTCTACTCTGCGCTTGTGAGACCCCACCTGGAGTACTGTGTCCAGTTCTGGAGTCCTCAACATAGAAAGGACATCGAACTGTTGGAACAGGTCCAGCGCAGGGCCACCAAGATGATTAGAGGGATGGAGCACCTCTCCTATGAGGACAGGCTGAGAGAGCTGGGACTGTTCAGCCTGGAGAAGAGAAGGCTCCGGGGAGACCTGATAGCAGCCTTCCAGTATCTGAAGGGAGTTCCAGGGGAGCTGGAGAGGGACTCTTTGTCAGGAAGTCTAGTGACAGGACGAGGGGGAATGGTTTTAAATTGGAAGAGGGGAGATTTAAATTAGATATTAGGAAGAAGTTCTTTCTGTGAGGGTGGTGAGGCACTGGAACAGGTTGCCCAGGGAAGTTGTTGATGCCCCATCCCTGGAAGTGTTTAAGGCCAGGCTGTATGGGGCTTGGAGCAACCTGCTCTAGGGAGAGGTGTCCCTGCACAGGAACAAGGCTCTGGCTACAACTGAGGCACTGAAAGCAGCACCAAACCCCCCAAAGCACGGAGGGATCTCATTCTGTCTCCCACATCCCACTGTACTGGAACAGCCAACCTGACCAAGCTTTGCTGGACAAGACCACCTCCTTTATTAAGAAAACCAAAGCTCTGCTCCAAAGAGGTCAGATGAGTGTAACTATGCCAGGTGGTTTATCCACTGTCCCCAAACCACACATTATGCAGGAAACAGCCTTGGGCAAGCTGCAGTGCCAGCAAGACAAAGGCTGGAAAGGGAAGATAACCAGATAAGAAAGAAGGGATTTTCTAGGTTGAGCCCAGTGGAAGCTGCCTTTCTGGCAAGTTTTCCCCAAGTAGCTTTCTGCAATGGGAAAGAAATCTTGGTTTTGAGTTGCTGGTGGCACCAGAGATGGTAGAGGGCAGATGCAGAAAAGAAGAGCACTTTGAAGCGCAGCAGAATGCTCTGCTCAGCCCATGGAAGCCCCAAGCCCCAAGCCAGGGGAATTCTAGCCTGAAAGGGGATATTTGGTTTGGGACAGCAGATTTGTTTCCCGCTCCAGCTGCAACCCAGACACTGTTTTTCACGTTGCAAGATGTATTCGGTTCTGCTCACAGCGTGCGCACAAGAGGGACCTCGGACTGAGAGCCACAGGCCTCCTTCAGGGGGAGATTCCACAGCTGGAAGGGTACTGAAAGCACATTAGGTGTCAGGAGCTAAAACTGAAAAACCTGCTTCTTCACCTTAAGAGAGGTCTTTGCCTCTATTCATATCAGCACCCTGGGTAGGAAAATTTCATTCTCCAAACCCAAAACTCTCCTGCTGTGGATCAGGCAGATTCAGAGCCCACATCTGGCTATCCCACAGGCTGCTCTCCTCTCACACTCTGCCAAAGCCCTGCTGACATCAATCAGCACCATCTGAAACTGCTTTATGACTATGAAAACACGCCTCTGCTCTCCCTTTTATTAAAACCCTTCCTAAATCTGCTACACCTTTGGCTCCTTCCTCGGAACAGCACCGGCTGACATTTGTTTGGGTGTTTATGCTGTTCGCTTGCCAAGAAGCGACTCTGGCCCCTTTCTGCCATTCACCACCCCATAAAAGCTTTGGAGATTACTGTAACCTGCGGGAACAATCTCCGGACAGAAGCTGTTGTGAGCCCACGTGCAGCGCACACCTACCCACTGCATTTTGTCAGTGGGGCGAGGATTTCAAGGAGATGATCCCCGGGAGGTCAGTGAGTGTCGTTCCCTCTGCTTTCAGGCAGGGCAGGTAGCGGGGACAAGCAAGCCCCCAGAGTCCCTGTACCAGCACACAGCCCCCCCATCAGCATTTTGCCATCCAGGGCCTTATCTTCACCCAAGAGCTGAACTCGGCTGACCTTACTTGGCTGGTGAGATCACAGCCCAGAGAGGTATGGCTGCAGGCCAGGGAGAAAACAGATGTCTGCTGCAGACAACACTCATCTATAGTTTATTCCCATTTATTATTTTATTTAATACACACTCTAGGTTGATTAGGGCTCTGTTGTTGTGAGCTCCACACTAACATTTTTATAAACAAGGTCTCTCTAAGAATAACTGGAGACACTCCCCTGCCAGGGAACGTGATAACTCTCAGGGGTTTGTTACAAGAGGAAGACTGTCTCAGTGGTGCTGGGTTTCCCCCTCTGTTTTGTTCTGTGTTTAAAGTTTCTTATTCCCTGATAAGAAACACTTCACAAGTTTTTTTTGACCAGCAGCTCAGGGCTTTCTCCAGCCCAATAGCATCCTCCCTGGGGTAGAGTTTACCAGGAATTTAGTGCAAGTCCAGCCTTCAGGGTCAAGAGAAGTTGACAGATCAATTCAGCGCCCAAGTGCTGGCATTCCTGGCTAACACTAACCTTGTTCCAGCACATGGTTACTCCGAACAGAGACAGCCACAGGACACTTTGGATGTTTGCAGCAGAAACCCCCCTGTTTCTAACCAAGCCTTGCCACCGGTATGCTGAAGATTTCACAAACAGGTTTTCTTCAATTACAGTTGAGAGAGATGGGAAGAAACAATCAAGAAAAGGAGGAAAGAATGGTTGTACCCTCTAACATCAGAAAAAGCACTTGATAAGAGAGTGCAAAGATTGATCATGTGAATATAAAAGCAACTGGGGGCAGAAAGGGGGTGAAAAAAAAAAGTCACCCCATGGGAATAAGGAAGACCACTGCCATTAAGTTTGGAACTCCCTCAATGGAGAAAACCAGGGATGGAGACTAAATTCTCCTGAAAAGAAAAGAAAGGTGTGTGTCAGGGAGAAGATATGTTGCACTGGCTGTGGTCTTCTGACAAAGAGAAATGATCACTCCTGTCCGTAAAGCCAGAGTTGCTGCAGGCAAAAATCCTCTTATCCACTTTATCACATCTGCCCAAGACTAGAAATCAGCCTCATGGTTGTTTTGGTCCAGATCCACTTCAGTCCCTTGAGATGCTTAATTCAGGGCTATAATTGACCTGGGTCCCCTCTACCCTCACAAACCAGAGCAAGGCACTTGGACTCACCTACACCAATTCAGGTTATTGAGGAGGTCAGGACTTGGTGGTATGATGGGCATTTTGTTCTCCTTGTGACCCAGGGCAGTACAGGAACATATCCAGCCTCAACGTAGTGAATACCATCTTCCCAAAAACCCTCAGTGGAACCCAAAAATCAGTACAGGTGTGCCCCAGATCCCTTTCCTGCATTGCAGGAGTGAGGACCGGGGAGCAGCCTGTGCAAGCGCAGCCATGGGGTTATTATCAAATGACATTTTCCTTTATGCAATGATAATTGATGATCAGGCCATTAGAACAGAGATTGATGTCAGAGGGTCACAGAAGACAGTCTAGAAGGGACCCTGAGGTCATCTAAATCCATCCAACCACCCCACAAAAGGCTCATTTCTGACAGATATTTGACCCCTTCAAAATAAGAGGGAAGTTTCTGACTGATATTTTAAACAAAGATTTTCTTTTGCTGACTACAAATTACTTCATTTCTCCCATTTAAAAAAAAAAAATCTCTAAAGGTGATTTTTTTCAGGTATTTTCAAAACAGAATCAAACTTTTTTTAGTGTGCTGATCAGGAGAGGCACTTCTGAACTTCCGGATGGTTTCTAGCAAAATAATTCATCAATTCATCTTGGGACAATCAAAACTCCAGAGTGTTACCCTTTTCTTGTTTTTAAGCATTGTGATTTGCCAAGAACTTCAAACTGTTTTCATTTAAAAAAAAAAAAAAGGTTTAGAATTGTTAGTAAAAAAAAAAATAATAAAATTCCTATTTGCACAGATTTGAGGGTCATTCCTTTAGGACGAATGACATGGGCTGGTTTGGGGCTGTACTTCTGGCACGACACCCAGGTCTGCCAACAGTGAAGCAGTAAGGATTCTCGAGGGAATTTTTCGGAAGAGTTTTGGTTCAATGGTATCTATTTCGAACACTTGTTTCCACCTCAGCTCCTGCCTGTGTGGAGCCTGTCGGCAGGGTGGGAAGAGAGGGTTAATGGGCCTTCATTAAGTACTTTGCTGAACTTGACTGAGAGGTGCCATCTAAGCGTGCAGCTCTGGGAAGATGGATGTGAAAGTGTAACGCAGTGTTTCCCTCCCATAATTACAATTTCATCATGTAATAATAATAGGTAGTGATTGATTGTGACCCTTCACCGCTGCAGGATGTTGGTCATTAGGAAGAATTGATCGATCACGGAGCTGCCATTTGGCCAGGCAGAGCCCTTCCACTGCCTTTTAGAAGGGGAATGAAAGTCTCTCTAAATAAATAAAACTTTAAAAGATCCCAGATCACTATCAGGATACTCTTAGCCCCTTCCTGCCCTGACTGTGTCAGTCAGCAGATCTGGAGATTGCTAGAGAGCTGCCTCAAAAGGCATCATTTGGGTGCTGTAAGCCTACAGAGACCCTTCCTCAGCATAGTCACCCACCAAGTGGGGAGACACTGAGGGCGAGGACAGTGGGGACCTTCCCCTCGGGCACCAGAGGGACTGTTTCAGTTGGTGGCTCTGGCACAGGGACAGAGTTTCTGCTCTCTGACCCCCCCCCAGGAGAGCAGAGGTCCAGTCCTCAGATAGGATCTGTGTCTGCTTTAGTGCTGTGAACAGGAACTGTGGGCTGAGGGCCAGGAATCCACTTCTGACTGCAAGCTCTGCCACAGGCTCCCTGCACAAACTCAAGCGAATCATCTCACCCCTTCGCACCTGTAGCGTGGGGATGAAGTTTCTTGTCCGAATGGCACAGACTTCAGGGACAAGGACTGACCATTGCACAAGGATGCTGTCCTTCCATCCCAGCTGGGGCTTATTGTGGCCAAAGACCTCTTGGGACCCTCCTGGAACAGCCTCAGGGGACTTCATGCTCCGGGCTGCACCCCTTTACATTAGATATTAGGGAGGTTTAGATTAGGTATAAGGAGGAATGACTTCTCTGGGAGGGTGGTCAGGCACTGGAAGGGCCTGCCCAGGGAGGTGGTGGAGTCACCATCCCTGGAGGTGTATCAGAAAGGTGTAGATGTGGCTCTCCAGGGCATGCTCCAGTGGCCAAGATCGTTGGGTTGGGTGATTTGTTTTGTGGGATTCAGGTTTTTATTGTGTTTTTTTTTTCTTCTTTTTTTTTTTTTTTCTGGTGTGCGTCTGATTTGACTCAATCTCAGAGGTCCCTTCCAACCATGAAAATTCTGTGATTCTTTCCATTCCCTTGAGAAACCTGGTGGCTTCCCAGGTGACTTTAGGCACCGCTTGATGACAGTACATTAATCAACAGAGAGATCTGCTGTCTGACAGGGATACAGTGCCCACACTCTGCCAGCATCTGCCAGAAGTGTTGTCAAGCAACTAACTGCCTGTAATTGAGCTCTCAGAAGTGCCTGCCCTGAGGTGAGCCGCAGAGAAATTTTACAAATGAAGATAATAGATGTTTATGTCACACACATGCAACAAGAAGCGGCAAGCTACGATCACTCACTTGATAAATCCACCTTCAGCAGCAGCTGCAATAGCTTCATCCACAGCTGAATTAGGGTCTCTCTGGCAGCACTCGATGCCTCAGCAAGTGGAGCAAGCCCTACATTGAGCCCTGCCTGGAACAGGTCATGGTAACCCATGTAACACCACCTTTACCCTACATGTGTTCATAAATTTCTGCAGATTTCCAGACAGGTTTCGTTATCTTCAGGCATTCACCAGAACATCTGGAGAAACAGGGCCAGCCACATTGCTGGCTGCAACCACTTCAGCTCCCTTGAAGTCTACAGGGCTATGCCAACGGGCCCTTGCCAAGAATTAGTCAATCTTTTCTAACCAATAAGCTCTTCCTGAACTTACTGTTTGTTCCTGGGACACATCATTCTTTATATATTTAAATCAAGAAGTGAAGGTGGTGAACAGCAGCAGAGACGCACATGCACCCAGCTGTGCTATCCCCGTGCTGCACCAGAATCCACAATGCCATTGGGGTAGGTGAGGGCAGAACCAGGAGTTCTGCTTTCCAGATGGAGACAAAACGGAGGCACACAGGCAGGCAGGGTAGGCAGCTTGCCAAAAAACAAAACAGAACAAAAACAACAACAACAAAAACAAACGAAAAACAACAACAAAAATAAACACCATCCAAACAACCCAGGAACACAAACCAAGCCTCCCAAAACACAGGATTCTATTCCCGTTTCTTAGATGGCCTATTAACAGGGTTGTGGACCTGTGAAGAACCAGAGAACCTGCCCAAGTACCCAGGGCTTAAATGTTTGAGGTAACATTTTAAAAAATAATTGGTGCTGAAGCCAGAGCCCTGTTCGGTGTCTCACTGCCAGCAGTGCCAGTGCAAGCAAATTGCTTTTATATTTTGAGACTAGAGGCCACAGGATCCTAGTCCTCATCAACTTTCCATAGGAAAACAAATGTCAGGAGCCCAAGTTGCTTTTGAAAATGCAAATTGTACAGAATTGGAAGAGCACCTCATTACAAATCTTTTAGAATGCCTGTGAAATGCCAAGAAACACCCAAGTCTCCCACCATTATCCTTCCTTCAGGAGGGCAGAAAGCAAAGCTGAAACCCTGAAATAGTCAAAACTTCTAAATGTGGAGATCTGCAGTGACCTTTTGGTTTGGTCATCTGCGCAGACCCAAACAGGGGTTGCTGGCTTCATGTGAGTACAAGGGTTAACCCCTTTCACTGGGCTCTACCACAAATGGCCACATGGACACTCAGCAAGTCCCTTTCCATGGGTAGTCCAGTCCTCACATCCCAGGCACAAGCACATTGGTGCTCCAGAAGGGTCCTGTGCAAGATCTTCACCCTGCTTCCCCTGTGCTATTTGACACCCATCCCTCTGATTGTCTGGAGGCTGCTATTCACTGTTGATACATAAATACAGTGTATTTTCCAGCACAATACTCAAACAACCGAGTTGCCAAATGTGCTCTCAAACAAAGGACTGTAAAACAAATATACACAGAGGAAGTGTAACGAGATCCCTGCACTGCCACCCCTCCAGGGATGAGTAACGCCAGCCCAACACATGGCACATGAATTTCCTGAGGACTGAGAGCCAACAGGATTTCTTGTGTGACTGCATCACTTAGTGCATCTGTGGCCACGTCAAGGTATGGACTAAGAGTCCATCTCCACCAGCATCACAGGGCTACTCAGGATGAAATGGAAGGAAAGTACCAGATGTTTGCTGCCTTGTGAAGACTTGTACATAGCCTAGAAGTTCTGTAAAAGCAGATCCCACCAGATGCAATAAGCCCTGCAGATCCACTGAACTCCCTTGGACAACCTCACCTGCAGTGTACTAAGTGAGGCTGATTTACACCAAACTACAGATCTAGCCCTCTACACTAGATGTGGAAAGACATGAAAATTTAATACAGTATTATTCTGTGGTAATCATGAATGAGTTTCAGGGTCAGCCATGCAGCCCACAGCCCATACTGCAGACAGAGATGCAACACACCTACAGCTGCACATAACCATGGCCCCAGCTTTTGGGTAAATTCAACACTGTCCTTCAGCAGAACTGTCCTCCCCGTTGTTTCTTGGTGCTGCTGGGCCCCAGGAGATCTGTGCTCTGGAGCTTCTCCCAGCAGAGCTGTGTTAGTACTTGGCTTGGAGTTTACTTTTTCCATCATTCCTGAATTCCAAGAAGCCGAGTGCAATATCACACACAAGTGCCGTCAATTCTGTTTTAATCCATCTCTGAACAGCGGTTGCCATGATTCCGGCAGTACAGATAAGTGTGGCTCCAGTAGATCTCCATACTTTCCTGATTGAGCTTCATCTGCAAGTTTGCTCAGATATCAGCTGAGACATTGGGCTTTCCCCTCCTCTCCTGCTGGGACACATCCAGCTGCCTGGGGCCTTGCTCCCAGCCCCGCTGCCCCATCTGGCTGCCTTCTGCTGGGTCAGAATTAGTAAAAGTGTTAGTGCCACTCCATTTTCCAAGAAGTTGTTTTCTTAGTTTTTAACTACATGGAAGTTTCTATAAAGCAGTTTTCCACAGGTGAAGTGGATTTTCCATAGGAAATAATGAAAATCAGGGAAAGAGAAATGAGTCCAAAAAAACCCTCCTTTGGGTTTTAGGGGAGTTTTCCTTGTTAGGCTTTTGGTTTTCAAGTTTTGCTTTGGCTTAGGAGGAGAGAGTAAGACAGATTAGAGTAGCTCTGCATCTCCTACATTGCAAACAACACGGTCTATCCTTACCCATTGAGAAGTGAGTCCCTGGTTCTAGAGGCTGGGCATAGTCCTCGGCGGCAGCATGTCATGCACTGACCAGAGTCCACGGGCTTGATGGGCTGCAGCCACATATGTGGTTCACCTGCTCACGTACTCCCTGTTGGTCCCCAAGCTCAGCACTGGAGCCTGGCTGATCATCCGGGGGGACACAGGTGACAGAGGAAGACTATGGTAAAACCAAGCCAGCTGTAACCATATTCCCCCTTGAGAACTGCTGGCAAAGCCCTGGGGAAACGCTGAGCTGTAGGTGACTTCTCTTATCCCAAACTAAACATCAGTGCAACTTCAGTCCTGATGGGAATTTCCAGAGCTGTGCAAGTCAGCCACATCCAACTTCGATTATGGGTTTATTGTCTCAGTGGGCACGATACACTGGGGTTTCAAAAATACTTTTATATAGAAAGTACCTCCAAGGAACCCCAAGCCATGGAAAGGGCACCAAAAGACAATCTTTGGGGTGTCCTTATACATCTCCACCTGCCCCATGTTCTGTGTCACCCTTCAGCGACCTGTTTACTGCTGGCAGCTTCTTCCTAGGCTCCTCCTTTGAAGGTGGTGAAACTCTGCCAGCTGAGGCTCTGCCTACCTGGCATTCCTGGCTCTGGACTCCCTCCTGCTTTCCCCAGGGAGGTGTTGGAGCTCTAGCTGTCTGCCTGGGTCATCTGCCAACCAGGTTACCTTCTAGCAACCCAGGCTGGCTGGAAACAGTGGTTCCTCCCACGGGAGATGCAGCAGGGTTGCCCTCAGTGACTGGGGAAAGCTGCTGCAGTGGTTGGAAACAAAAGTGTTGTTTGGAGGTTCAAGCCAATGTATGCAAAGCACCCAGTCCTTGGACGCTTTTCAAATTACCCAAGTTTCTTTGATCTGCAGCTGGGATTGGAAGTTTCATAAGAGCAGTACTTGTTAATCTCTTCAGGTTATGTTCAAGGTCTGCCTTGATGGGAGAAGGGAATCAGATGCCCTGCTAGACAAAACCCAGGCAGAGTGTGGACTTCTAATTATAGATTCACCTCTGTCCACCTATGAGCAGCAAGAGAGAAAGGTTGGCCTCCAGTTCCTTGCTTTTGGAGCTGCCTGGGGTAGAGAAGGTTACCTGCAGAAGGGATCCTGGATGCAGACTCACGCCTGATCCAGTCCTGTATGGGAGGATTCTAAGAGCTTGCTCCAGGGACTTGGAAACAAGCAGAACTTCAGACAACAAACCATCAGTAAGAACCAAGACATGAGCCAAAGCAGTAAAGTAGGAAGACCAACACTTTCAATAGTCAGGACACACATGCCTGGGAGAGGGCCACTGATGATAAGTGGAGAAACCAAATTTAAACCTCTCCAACAGCCTGTATCTATGAGAAGAGCCAGGGATGCTGTGAGGGACAGAAAAGCCAGCTGTTCTGTGAAAAGTTCTTGACAAAATTCCTCAAGAACTTCAGAGGAAAAACCTCCCTTTTTTGTTTTGTTTTGTTAGAAGAAAGGACCAAAGCAGAACCTTTATTCCCAACTTCTACTAGAAGAAGGGACAAGGGAGCAAGGATAAGGTGGGGTCCTAGGGATGCCCTGGGGTAAGGCCTACCTGGGCGCCGGGGGAGGGAAGATGGAGCTATGCCGCCAAAACCAAGCTAGAATCCCAAGCCCCTTTCAAGGGTGATGCAGAATTACCTAGGGATGCTGTTCTTATTAAAAAGAAAAAAATTATATATTTCTTTGCTTCAATGCCAAAAAGTTAAATAAAACTAATTCATGACCAGATTAATGAGAGAGAGAAAGTCATTAGAAATCAAAAATGAGATAATTCTGCTGTAGACATGAGTGATGGTGAGAAATAAGTTATATTTGGCTGACATTACTTAATTAGTTGGAAACATGGTGCTTTCTTAAATTTTCTTTGGTGAAGCTTTTAAGCTTTTGACACATAAATTCTCAGCTAAATAACGTAGATGTCAAAGCAGCCAGTTGCATCCCCTCTGCCAAGCAATTTTTTTTTGAGCAGATTATTTTAAAACTTCATTCCTTTGTTCAGGATTTTGGTTGCTACCAGGGCACGGCATGTAACTTCTGGCAAAGAGCCCAATAACCCGATCCGGCTTTGTTCCTGAGGGCAGCTGGTATGGATGTCTTCTCTTACTAGCTCCTGGTGGGATGGGGAAAAGATCAAGCCAAGGCAAATGGTGATGCCTTCATTGCCATAAACATCTTGAATAACCAGTAACACTTAGCCCTGATGCGGCGCTTCTCATCAAGCACCTCAGAGAACTTAATGAGCATGAATTAAGTCCCACAATTGCAGCTGACTGTATAAATAGATGGAAATAATGTTCCTGGAGGATGCTCTCCAGTTTTCAACTGAGTTGTTCCAGTTACAGTGGCTAATTCTCGAAATCCTATTTGTATAAGCCCCCACGGGGAGGATGGGGGGGAAATTGTGAAGGCAGAAGTTAAGATTCAAAAATCCTGCACGAGTGAATCGTGGTCTGCAGGAAAAGAAGGAGCAGCAGCAGCTTATGGAGAAGAGCTTAGAAACAGTGACATCAACCAACCTGCTGTGGTTCTGGGACCAGTTGCTCCCTCCCAGTGAATTAGGGTGTAGGACCCTGCAATGGTCTGGAATGGATGCTTTAATAGAACTAATTATAGTCTGAAAATATGGGAAATTCTGATGGGCAGGAAGATCCAAGGACTCGCAATGGCCGTGAGGTTCTATCCCAGCTGAAGGCACCAACAATAACATTTGACACAGGAATTCCTCTCTCTAATAAAGAGGCCATTAAACAAGGTGCTGAACACTTACCTCACATAGAAATGTTTGAATGATTTATAACTAATTAGTCAGTATTATTACCTTTTTAAATATATGCATTAGGAAAAGAGTTAACACCATGGTTCTTAACCACAGAGAGAAATTGGAGGATAATAAAGTTTAGCTTTAAATAAAGCTTTTAACAGACAGGTCTAGCAGCTAAGTAAGATTTTTGGAGGGGAGAAAAAAAGTAATAAAAACTCAGAGGCAAAGCAATTCCTGTTGCAATATCCTGGTGGATAGTGGACTAGGGCTGCTGACTGCACAAACTCCCGACCATCTGCATACCAATCCCAAGATGAAAAAACCCACTGATGTAAAAAAGAATTCTTCCTGAAATCAGGCCCTGTAAAACCTTCCTTCAGCTTCAAGGCTGTTTTAAATGCACCATTGTGGTCCAGAGTGCAAGAAACATGGAGCTACCTATGAAATCCACCAACTTTTTCCATGGCTTTATTAGCACGGACTCAACTCCAAGACTTACCAGCTCTTTTTTATCTTCACAGTTCCTGCTCTTGTCTTTCCCTAGTGCTTACAGGCTACCCCAGATCTTTCCTTCCCCCGTTTAACCTTCCCTTGCCCTCCTCAGAGAGGTCTCCACAACTTCCAGGTGCACACAGCACCAGCCCTTTACCTTTCAGGTGAATTGCTCCTTGCTCTGTGCTTCCCCATCTTGGCAGTGTGACACCCTTCTGGATGCTGGCACCAAAGCACCACTATCTTCACTAGAAATGCCACATTTTGCGCAACCTTGAGACCTCACTGATTTTTCAGATTAAAGCAACAGTTCATCACCTTTCTTCCACCAACCATCATTAGCAGCAACCATTCAACAGCTGCCTCAGCCTCATCTACCTCTTCATTAAACCATTTTCCTTCTTCAAGGGCTTCCTTCTTCAGCTTGGGTCTCCAGAGCTACTAGTAGACCCTTCAGCCCATCTATTTCAGATCAAACACTTCTTCATATTCAGTATGTGATCCCATAAACCACATTGACACAGTTACTCCTATCCTTTGGATGCTCTTGCCAAAACAGCGCCTGAGAATGTGGCCCAGCCCAAGCTGGGGAAAGAAGCCCCATGTCGTGGTTTGGCCTCAGCGGCAACAGAGCCACGTGGCAGCCCGCTCGCGCTGATCTTCCCACAGCAGTAGGAAAGGATTGGAAGGAAGAAAAAATAGGATGGAATAGCTGTGCCCTCACAGAGCCAGGGGAGAATTAACCCCATCCCTACCGGAAACCAGGACACCCCACTATCCACAGTCTCAGGTGGCCACAGGGGAGATGCTGAAGCCCGTATAGACCCACCCTCCCTTTCCTCTGCAACACCAGTCCTCCTGTGAAGGAAAAACACACACACCCTTTCCCTCCCAGAGCTGAAGAGCTCTTATAAGACACCAGAATGAAAGCCAGCGCTCTGAACTGCCACAGAACCAGACCCTGAGCACCTACAGGACTGACATTTGCTGGGGCATTAGCAGAGGAGCACCCGGGCTGGGATGAAATGTGAGGTGAGAAAGAGGTAAGGAGCTCAACTCCAAGCTGAGGTCAGCTCAAAGCATGTCCGGTTGTGCTGCTCAAAAGTTGCATGGGAATTTTAAAGTAAAAATCTATTTATATATATAAAAATACATATAAATATATCATAGAATCACAGAATTTTCATGGTTGGAAAGGATCTCTGCGATCACGGAGTCCAACCATAATATGTACTAATAATGTGGCACCTATAGAATTTAAGCATGGCCAGGGTTTGGAAGCAGCTCATTACAACCCTGACAAGCCCTAAGTTTCCAGGTTGAACTCTCCCTAAACCACTCCATTAAATCTCGAACTTACCTTTGAGCCCTTTTCTGGAAGGTCTCTGAAAAATGGTGAGTCTGAAAGACTCCCATCAATTACTCTGCACCGGATGCAAGACCTGCTAAGAAAAATTAAATTCAGTTTAGTTGAGTGGCAGTTGCTGCATTACATAAATCTGTGATGTTCTTTAGGCACTGCTTTGTACAGCACCAGCCTGGGACTCTTCTGGATTTAATGATGAGTTTTTATATCTTAAAGTGCTGAGCATGTAGGGGAGCCATAGCAACCGCTACTGTAAATGCAACGCTTTGGAAAAAAAACTTGGCACTGGAGAGGTTCCCCCCCCAGCTGTAAAGCTGCCTCGGGAGGGTGGTTTCACCAACCCTCAAGACCCACTGGCTTCGCGCTCTTCTGGGCTTTGCCACAGGACCAGCACAACCGCAAGGACACTCACGGGTGGGTGGGCTTGTGCCAGGGGGGCAGCCCCACCAAACCCACCCGGGGAAGCCACCTCCACCTCCGCAGCCTGGAATGAATACAACCATATCCAGTGCTTGGTAAAATATAGCTTTTATTTGCTCATACAAATAGTATGAATTATCAGAATTTCATTTTCCTAGAAACATTTTTCTCTGTGTAAAATTAATTTGTGTTGTACATACCACAAAAATACTCAATTTACATTTTTTCCAGGTTTTCTCTTTTTTTGTGTGTTTTTTTTTGTTTTTCTATATGTTTTGTTCTTTTTTTTTTTTTTACAAATCAGCTACTCTATGGTACCATGTTACAGCCAAGACATCACTAACAGCTGTACTGCACCTCTGAACACAGGGCTGAACGAAACTCAGCCATAAATTAATGTTCCAGTGTGGGGAAAAAGAAAAAGAAAAAAAAAAAAAGAACTTTAAATCACACCTCCAAACTTAACTTAAAAAAAAAGTTTGGTTCACCTTCATCGTCTTATGTGTCAGATAAGGCCTTTACATTAAAAGTCTACTGCGGACTTCATTATGAAGGATATTGAGCCTGGGCTAACAATTTGCTTAAGGTTATTTCCACTGTCCAACGAGATCGCTTCACACGAGCACTTTGTAGCAGGGCTCGATTATACAAATTAAGCCCAGGCTGCTGCGGGAAGGCACTGGGCTGTTAAAAAGTAGTTTGCAAGAAGGAAGACATAGGGGATGCGGCAAAACCTTCCCACGCTCAGAAGCAGCAGGCACAGGCTCCAGAGGGAAGCACAGGGGAAAGGGAGCCAGGCCAGGCCAGGGGATCCCAGAGGCTCTCACCACCACAGCCAAACTGCCCAAGGCTCAGGTGGAGAGGATGAGCTTCTTTCCATATGTTGCATAAACTGGCTGGGAAGAAGACTGAGGTCTTGACAGTATCAAAAAAAAAAAAAAAAAAAAGTCACTCTTTTCCATGGGGAAGCAGCTTTCTTTGCCCCCACCCCTCACCCCCTTCCCTCCTGTCACCCCACAGCAGCAGGGTTTGGGGTAAAGCAGACAGGCTTGAGTGGCCATCGCCTGTCCTGGCAGCAGGGACCTGGCTGGAGCTAAACCCAAAGACCCCAAACGTGCCGAGATCCAACCACCGCTCAAGTCTGCAGCTGTGCTTTGCAGGACGGGGGTCGTGTGTGTGGACCGTTAACCTTGCACAGGTCCCATACCTGTGACCTCGGGACATGGGATTGCCCTAGTTGGAAGCACCACTTCATTGCTAAAAATGGCTCAGGGTGAAAAGCAGAGGATTTGCCCAACTTTCCCTTTTTGAAGGAAGATGTGCTTGGAGACAACCACCCACGGAGGGATTTGCCTCCTGCTCCCAGCAGGAGGTTTGCTAGGCGGATTGGTCTTGGCATTAATTTAGCACCCCGCTTTCCTTGGGAACCCCCCAGCACACTGATCCTGCACACGCCTCAGCGGCATTGATGGGGTGAGAGTCCCAACATCCCTCCTGAGATGTGACACCGCTCAGCCAAGCCAAGGGCCCTCAGGCTCAAACAAAGCACCGAAGGGCAGTGTTTTACCTGCAAATCCTCCCCGTGAACCCAGAGGTGGGCCTGCTCATCGCTGCATCCACCTGAGCAGGACCATATCAAGCCCCAGGGAGAGCAGTCCGGGTTCCAAAGAGCCCTTTCATCAGCAAACAGCCACAGCAGAGAGCTGTAAGGGGAAGGTAAGGGCAAGGAGGCTGCCAAAGTACAAGAAACACCTGGGAAATGCCACTGGCTGCAGCCCATGGCAGCTGGGCATGGCTCAGCCAGGTGGTGCTCAGAGGGTTTGCTGTGGGCCACCAGGGAGAGAAGCGGGGCATGCATTTATAGGGGCAACGCATCGGGAACCGAAGCACTGACTCAGGGAGTTCCAACACCCCAAAGCATTTGGTCCCACGTGAGGTGGAAGCTCTTCCAGTTGACGGACCTGGAGATGGCCTGGGTTGATGCAACTTGATTGATGTCCAAGAGCTCGGAGCCCCTTGTTCTGCCTAGCTGCCATCCCTGTGATTGGCCTGGCCTCCAGGGAGCCAACTGGCCATAGTTGGACCACCAGCAATGCCCTGACCCAAGTACAAGCCCCCCCTGCTTTTCTAGATTCATCTTCCTGGGCCAAGTAGCACTTCTTCCAGGCTCTAGGCAAATGCTGCTCCTTGGGAGAAACCAGGGATAACGTGCTGGACTGAAATGTCAAGAGGGCCAAGGCTGATGTTGCCCAGTCCCGTGCACCAGGGGCTGCTCTGGCAGCTGCAGAGCTGGAGGTAGCACTGTCCAGGGACACCCTCCACACTGGGAACAGCTCTGAGCAGAGACCTGGGGCTTTCACGTGGCTCTGCCAGTGTCTTTGGTGTGCAGAGTCATGCAGGGGTTGCATGGGCAGCCCTAGAGCAACACTTCTGGTGAGTCATTCCAACCAGTGCTGAGCGTGTCACGTACAGATACAGAGAGGGACCATGGGAGAGACCCTCCTTGACTGGAGGCAAGAAGAACAGCGTTGAGATGGCTCTGCCCATGCAACAGCCTCTGCATCTTACCTTATAATGGGGTAACGGTTTGACACTGAAAGAGGGGAGGTGGAGAGGAGATCTGGGGAAGAACTTTGCTGTGAGGGTGGTGAGACCCTGGCCCAGGATGCCCAGAGAAGCTGTGGCTGCCCCATCCCTGGAGGGGTTCAAGGCCAGGCTGGATGGGGCTTGGAGCAGCCTGATCTGGTGGGAGGTGTCTCTGCAGGGGGGTTGGAACCTGATGATCTTTAAGGTCCCTTCCAACCCAAACCCAAATTCTACGATTCTCTGCTGGGAAATGCAGACATCACCCTCCCATCAGAGTGCAGGGGTGCGGGGCAGGAGCTGTGTGGCTTGGGGTTCCCCATGCTTTAGAGCCACCAGGAAAACATCCTGCTGCTCCGCAGAGGTAGGGGGGTTGCAGCAAGATGCCCAGCCTCCCTCACCACCCACCCCAGAGAAACATCCCCCCTTCCCCAGGGACACGGGACGAACTGGGAAGCTGTGGGACAAGTGGAGCAGAGACTGGGACACCGGAATAGGGAAAGCAAGTCTTTATAAAGGCCAGATACCCGTAACAAAAATAACTTTGTGCTTTCCCTCCCTCCCCGCCCCTCCCCTGCCACTCTGGCTTTTTTTGATTTTTCTTTTTTTTTTTTAATACAAATTTTGTTTAAGAAAAATGGAAGCACCGTCTGTTACAAACCAAACCAATAAAAGGAGAAAATAGAAGGAGAAAAAAACCAAAAAGGAGAAACGTATTAGAATTAAACACTGTGGAATGTTAAACAGGTTACGGGCTACCGTTCTAGCCAGTGCGGTTAGGCAGCTTAGTGAATTAATTGCTTAGGAATTAAAAATAAATTATTATAAAATAGATTTCTGTACATTTTACATACATATATATCTCTTTATAAACGCAAACCGTGCTGGGCAAGTAATTACAGGGGACTTTCCCACGCCAGCCTCAGTCCCAGCCGAAGTCCTGCCCCGTCATCTGGTAGAACTTCATGTTGAAGGGCCGGTAGAAGTCCCGCAGTCTCTGCACCACCTCCTGGTCTATGTCGGGGTGGGTCCTGCCTTTCGTCTTCCCCAGGCAGTGGGGTTTGCTGCTGCCTTCCGCCTTCTTCAGGCAGGGGAACCCCTTGGTTTTGTTGAAGTAGAAGTGTTTGTCGGTGATGATCCTCTTGAGGCCCAGAAAGTCCTGGACCCTGCCCAGCTCCCCGGCGGGGTCGCTGATCAGCCTCTCCCCGCTGACGAAGAGGATCTGCCCGATGGGGAAGTAGAGGAGCCAGTTCTCCAGGTGCTTGGCGTAGATGCCAATCTGGATGGCGCTCCACGAGGTGTCGATCAGGCCCGTAGTCCTGTTTTTGAAGGTCAGGCTCTCAAAGGTGGGGATATCAGGCTTCTTGGAGAGCGTCTGGGTGTAGTCCGAGATGGCTCTGGTGACGGGGTCCCGCACCACCACAATGAGCTTTGTGCCCTTGGACATGGAGGAGATGCGGGCTGGGGCCTCCTTGGTGACGAAGTAGCTGGGGGTCTTCTCCATGGTGATCTGTCCCTCCAGGGTCCTGGGCATGAGGTCCCTGCCAGAAGAACACACAGACATGGGTCAGAACAGCAGGGAACAGAAGCAAAAATATGCATATTCACATGCAGATACAGTAGAATTCTTCTACCTAAAATACCTACACAGGCCATTTAGTTTGCACAGATAAATCCATTTTCCATTGATTTAGGGATTAGAGGGGGATTATTATTAAAGGCCACTGTATTAGAAATGCATCTGAGTAATCTCCCAGTTATCCATGAGTGGATTAGCTGGGCTACACTCTGCACCTGGAGTGTGGCTACACATACCAGGTCAGGATGAGTCCTGAGCTGCACCAGGTGGCTCTCCTGGCTCAGGTCAACACCAGAGAGCCCTCAGTCCCAGCCCAGGGCCCGTTTCCCCCACAGGAACAAGAGGAATGGAAAAGCGAGAGCTCACCAGAGTACACCAGCCTTGCTTTCCCATAGCATCCCAAACACACCACTGTCCCCAGTCCAGGCAAGAGGGTGCAACTTGTCCCCGGCCTGTCAACAGCCCGAGCAAACCCAACCATGAGTCCTGTTGTGCCCAGCTTCACCCATTGCTTTAGACTTTTCCCCTAATATGCACTAGAAGGAGCAGCAAGAGCTTCTGGTGGCATCTTCAGCACATACAAGTCCAGCACCCAGTGAGAAGAACCTCTCCCCTCTGCTGCCACACAGGATACCACTACGTAGGACACAACCCTGGCTCGTGGGTAGGACAGACCCCCACAAAATAACCTTGAAACTCAAAGCCTTCAGCAATTCCACCTTTATTCCCTGGGTACGTCTAATTAACCATGTGGGAAAAACTAGAGAGGTTGCAGAAATGATGGAAGAGTAATTTTTTCCTATCATTCACTAGGCAAGCCTAAATATTTTAGATCGTTTGCCAGTTCTTTCCCTTTATTACCCAACGGGACTCATTTGCTCTGGGTGGTGAGACAGTTTAAAAAAAAAAGGGGCAAGAAGAGAGCCAGCCACAAAATTAAAGCTATAAAACTTGATTAAGTTTTCAAAGCATCTCCACAGAGAAAGAACCAGCCAGTGTGTGATCTGAGCATTTCCCCTCGACGTTCAACACTGCATACACAGCCAATTTGTTCCCCAACAGCCATCTCCTCTCTTACTGCTTTTATGCTTCTACCTGCATGGTCACCATGGGCTCCTGCAATTAAAAAAGCCACTGATAATTTGTGCTCAAGCCAACGGCTGCCCGGATTAAGAAGCTGAAGGATAAAAGTTGTCCCATCTGTTCTGATGGGTCAGGAGAATAACAAGAGAACCAGGAATGAGAGACCTGATTGAATCAAAAGTTCATCACGTGTCCATGACAGTTGGTCAGTAGCTGTTTATGCCCCTGCTGGTATACCTGGTATTTGCTTTCATCAGATTCTGGCGTTACCTTTACGCAACGTGTTTCCTGGCAAGGGGCACCCTATGACTCTACCTCCTCCTTGCCACAGGTGAACTCTGTTTGGGGGTTGCCCATGAAGCTCCTTCTCCACAGACCCATGGTCTATGGGGAGATGGTCCCCACACCAGATCTACATGGGTCACCGGGAGAAGTGGCAAAGGACAAGGTGGACTACGGAGTAAGGAGGTACCACCTCGTGCCAACGTCCACCTATGCCCAAGGGTGATGGCAACCCCTAGGGCTGTGATTCCAAGGCCCTGCAAGTGGAGTTACACACACAGATAAACATCACGCCTGGTCTCTCAGACACCTGGGATGTGAGAGGTTCTGGAAGTCAGGAGACACTGCATGCCAAAAAAAAACCAGTAACCAAAAGAAAACTCTGACTAATCCTTCACCTTTCTGGCCAACGCCACAGACCTGTAACGCCATCCCAGAACTGAGCCAGTCAATAACGCTCAGAGAGCAACTCTTAAATCTATTATGGGCTGATGTGGATTTCAACAGTCTACTCATTAATTGGTGTCTCTCTTTATGGCCACATTAAACCTGAGTTCTACATCCTGCGCTGGCCAACAGCTGCTTTCCAGCTTGATTTAAGAGGTTGGTTTCAACCCATGAAGTCCTTAATGGCCTGCCTAGAGAGGAGAATGCTTCCCAGGATGTGCTCAGGATAGCCACACTGCACTGAAGCCCTGTCTGTACAGGGTCCTGCACCTCAAGGCTGACTTCTCCTCTAGGATTACTGCAGTCAGTATTTATCAGCCTCCGGGGAATGACAAGGCTTGGTTTTTACACAAGAGAGGCATTGGGTAGGGCTGGGCCATGAAACGGGAGGAAATCGCTGGGGGTGGAGGTGCTGAATCAGAAGATCTGGTTGGGAAACAGAGGCTCCTAATTAGTTTTTCAACAACAACAGAGGAGCGCACCATGTAAGTTGGAAGAAGGCAAGGAGCAACTCTTCATCTAAGAGGCATCCACCAGCCTGGTGTCAGTCCCTTTGCAGAACAGTCAGCTGCTGAACTCACGCTTCATTTGTGGCTGAGGACATCCAACATCCCACAGAGCTGAGAGCACGCAGGCCTATGCAAGTCTAGAGCCCCCAGAATTGTTATTTTTTGAGAGAACCTGAATCCTTGGCATTTGCAGAATGTCTCGCCAGTGACCCACCACAGCAAGAGAAGAAGGACAAGGCACGCTGACGCTGCTACTGCTGTCTGGCTTGGTCAGCACATGCTACGATGAGCAGAGATAGAAATGGAGCCTTCAACCAAAGAACAAGAACTGAATCCACCAAAATCAGCCTCCAGGCCCTAGCTCCAGCTCTCCCTTCCTTCATTGTACCCAGACATGTGCTGAGCACAATCCAAAACTAAGGTCCTCCAGGTTGTCTCAGACACTGTCTTGTTTGAAAAGTGGCTCCATGAAAGCTCGACAGCAGCAAGTGATGCCAAATATTGTGGCCCATGGATGTGGTTTGAACCTCTGACAGCATCACATCCAGGAAAGTAAAGTTTTATTGCATGGGCCTGTCAGCTGTGAGGCACTTTCTTGTGGTTTCCATAATCTCCCGTAGAGGCATCACCCATCATGCTGGTGGCCAGAGACAACAGAGCCTCAGGGGCAGGAAGAACTGGTCTGAACTCACACTGGTGGAAAAGTCACCAAGAAGTGTTTATTCCCAGTCAAACCACAGCTGGAGAAGGGCAACTTGGCCCACGTATAGCACTGCCACTCCAACACAACATGTTGGATGTATGTGTTGGTGGAAGAAGGACCAGACACCAGCTCTGAACACATCTGCTCCTGGTGCTCCAAGTCAGCAAAGACAAGAAGCACTACCATTAAACAACAGCCATTACAGAGGGAGGAGAAAGAGGAGCCGTGATGGTCAGATGAGCTGTGGCCACTGTGCCCCGGCAGGATGCAACCCCCTTGGGCAAAAGGAGTGGGGTTCAGCAGAAAGCCACGTTCAGCCCTGGGACAGCTGTGGGTCCCTCTGTTTCCACGGAGGCTTCACAGGCCCACTAGAGACCTGGGCAGCTTCTGCCAGTGCTGTGTGCTGCTCGAGAAGAACAGCGTGGGTGCAGCTACCTCTGCCCTCCGTACGGGAGAGGGAAGGGAGATGATGAAGGGAGCCAGGCTGTGGGAAAATGGGGAGCTTGACTGAGACCTCAGACAAAAGCTGACACACCAGTCGGGACGAGGCTGGATGGAGACACCACTGAGGGCTGTAGCGGATACTGCAGTGAGAAATAAAGATAGTATGAAAAGCTTGGCAAGCAGTTCCTCCTGCCTTGTTATCCTCCTGCCTTCTGGCAACCTGGAGTTCAAAGCCCTCTGGAGCCAGCATCTGCATCCAAATCATCCCATTCCATAGTGACTATGAACTGTCTAATGCTTTCAAACTCATAAACGCTTTTAGTCTTGAGAACATCTCACAGCAGAGTGTCCCACCGCTGAAGTGTTGCCTCTACCCATCCTTTGAACCCTCTCCCTGCATCCCTGCTGGGGAAGGGACAAGGCACCTGCTTTTGGAGCACAGAAAAGGAAGGCGAGGATGAGGAGCACCAGTAGACTCCTGGTATGCCCTATTCCTCCCAGCAAAGCACTGGGGGGCTCAGCACCGAAGCCAGAGGAGCTGCCAGCAGCCTCAGGGGTCCCGGTGAGAGTTGGAAGCTGCTGCCTGAGCAGCACTATGATTTTTCCGCAGGCGGAGAGCAGAGCCCCTAACCACGAGCTATTAACATGTCAAGAGGGACAGAGGTAAAGCTTTTCCTTTAATGAATACTTCCTCAGCGAAGCCTGCGCCCTTCGTAGGCGAAGTGATAGGCTTAGTCTAAAGATGGATTGGCCTACTTTACCTATTAACCACTTAGACTAATGTAATAAAGCCTCTCTCTATTCAAACAGCCCTAATCCCCAGCCCCACGCAGCTCTGAAGACTGGAATAAAGCAGGATGCTAAAAGGAACTCCATCAGACGGCTGCTTGGAGAGGCACTGGGTGTGGGAGCTATTTATATATATGTATCTATATAACTCTTTTTTTTTTTTACGTGTAAACTTCTCCAATGTGAAAACCGGCCCCAGAGTGAGATAAATTTCCAAGGTGGGGATGGCAGGTGGCCACACGGTAATCCAGTCCTGAAGCCTAATGCCCTTTGTGGCAGCTTTTGTCTGCGCAGAGGGGCTCCGGGCTAATCTGCTGCCACTTCTCAAGGAGGAACGGTGAGGGGCTGGGGAGGAGGGGGGTCTTCCACAACCTGTTGCTGCATTACTTAATGCAGGTAGGACAGACCAGGGCGCAGGGCAGAGCACGGACATTGTTACCACTTGATCCCCAGGGACGTCTGTCGGTCCCCCCACGCACCTCCTGCCATTCCCAAACACCCACTGGGATAAACTCCTCCAGGCTGTGCGGGAGCCCCATTGCCGGGCTCAGCCTGGGGGGCTGTGGAGACAACCGCCCCTGGCCGTCTGCCCACCCGGAGGTCACCGTCAGGCTGCCCAGCCCACCCCCAGCATGCTCAGGTGCTCCTGCTGCTGAACGGGAGTCCTGGAGCCAAGAGGATGATGAGTTTTTCTTCCTGGGGAAAGTTTGCGCTGGATATAGAATCACAGAATGGTTAGAGTTGGAAGGGACCTTAAAGATCACCTGGGCAGGGACACCTCCCACCACACCAGGTTGCTCCAAGCCCCATCCAGCCTGGCCTTGAACCCCTCCAGGGATGGGGCAGCCACAGCTTCTCTGGGCATCCTGGGCCAGGGTCTCACCGCCCTCACACCAAAGAAGTTCTTTCTAGTATCTAATCTGAATCTCCCCTCTTCCAATTTAAAACCATTACCCCTCGTCCTGTCAGTGGTTGAGGCACCATCCCTGGAGGTATGTAAAAAATGGGTTGACACAGTGCTTAGTGACGTGGTTTAGTGACGGCTTGTTGGTGTTTTTATCATTTAGGTTGATGGTTGGACCAGATGATCTGAAAGATCCCTTCCAACACAGACAATTCTATGATTCTATCGCTACACTCCCTGACAGAGTCCCTCTTCAGCTCTCCTGTAGTCTTCCTTTAGATCCTGGAAGGCTGCTCCAAGGTCTCCCAATACATTCCCACCCAGCATCAATTTCTGGAGATGTTGCCACCACCCCAGCGTGCTCCAGAGAACTGGTAAGTGTGAAAATGGGGATGCTCCATGCTGCAGGGATGGCACCCTGCAGTCTCAAACCCCCCCTTGTGCAATCCTCTGAGCTGCCTCAGTTTCCCCCTGCAAGGATGACAAAACTCTTCAAGAGGAAACAGACAGCTGGACACGGGGCATCACAAAGACAAGAGTAGGGGTGTTATGGCCAGGATAAAACGCCACAGCATCTGGATGCAGCTACAAGATGCAGAGCCGGGAGTGCTCACCGCAGTCCCCAAGGCAGCTCTGCCAGCAGATACCGCCAGAACCAACTTCGGTCTGGAACTCCTATGCTTCTCCTCCAGAGCTGTTTCCGGGAAGGAAGGAAAATAAGAGGAAAGGGCAGAAAAAGCCAAGTCAAACTATTTTGGACATCAGCCTCGTTCACGCTGAGTTCAGGCCTGTAACGCAGAACCATCTGCTCTGCCACCTGACGGTGCACACATAGAGCATCCAGTTTCTGGCCAGTTTCTACCCAAATTCCTGACTAGTGTTTCAAGATGACAAAAAGTGATTTCTTCTCAGAAAACCAAATTTGGGCAACGTGGATGTTTCCAGGGAAAGCACTCTCAAATCCTCCCAAAAGGCTACCTAAGAAATCACATAGATTAGACTGAAAGTTTATGGTGAGAAGGTGGGTGGAAACACAGAAGGTAGACACAAAAGCTCTTCTTCCATCTGGGAGGAAACAGATTTTTAGCCTCCAGAGTTGAGAGAGGTGTTTGAAAACCCACGGTGACAAGCCCAGGCAGCGCGACGCAGAACATGGTACCATTTGGTGCGTGTGATGAGTTTGCTAGGACTTTTGCTGTGGTTCTGATTTGCAGGTTTGGAAAGCAAACAAGCTTGGAAAAAGCTTTAAAGGAAACAAATGCCGAAGATGAGGCTGAAGCCTTGACCCCTCCCACGCTGATGCTCTCCAGCCTGCTGCATCCCCTCCTCTCCTGTCCCCAGGGGCAGTTTGGGCCTGTCCCCATCCCAGCACGGTTCCGCTCAGTTCTGCTCCGGTCAGGTTCCCACCAAAGACAAAGGGCTTGTTTCAAACCACAGCCCATCCGTTGCCTTAAATCAAACACACTTTTGAGGAGGGTTTTACCGCCTTTCCCACCCTGCACAGCCAATTCCCATTCTAAATCCTTCTGCTTCTCTGCCCCTCCTTCTCCTCCCTCATCCTGATAAATAAATTTAGGCCAAGTAAGCTAAATCTAGCATTTTGAAAAAGAGCTGTAGACACCCAGAAAAGGATGGGGGTGGCATCTCTACTGCTGGCAGCTTTGCCACCCAGCCCTCCTGCTCTGCCAAGGCGATACCCAGTTGCTCCCAGTCTCCGAGGCAGCATGTTTTTGTCAGAAAGCAGGAAAAATGCACAGTGGTAATCAAAGCAGCCAAGGGCGGGATTCAAACCACTCACTTGTAGCCCCTCACCAGCACCTGACAGCGAGGAAGAGTTCTGCAATGCCCTGGGAAGCAAAAACCCAGACCATCACCAACCTCACCAGTACCACCAGCATTACCAAAACCACCAGCTCAGCTCCCAAAGCCACCACACTGGACTCCACTTGGCTCTCCTCTCCACGGGACTGACCAAAAATCATCAAATCCCAGGAATAATCCTTAAAAGCAAGAACCTGACAAGCCCAGGAAAAGACTGTTAAAGCAATAAAGCATTTTAATTGCGTCACGGAGCCTGGCACCAGCATCAAGGTCAACCACCTTCAAAATTATCCACTTGGCTCCAGCTCTGCTTTCTGGTGGCAGCAGCTCTGGATGAAGGAGGAGGAAGATGAAGGAGGAGGAAGATGAGGGAGGAGGAAGAAACAGAGTGAGAAGAGGCAATAGCAAATTCCTCTTTGGGGGTGGGAGCACTTGCTGGTTTATTATTTGAGATACCACATTTTTCTAGTCAAAATTTCCCCAGGCTCAGGCTGCCCTTGCACCAAGGACCCGTACGGTAGCAGGCAGCCTCTCCTCCTTTTATGACCAGCGGTGAGGGCAACATGTGTGCCTTTGTCTCAAGCAGGAGCCTGATGTTTGGGTTGGCAAATTATACAACAATAAAAGGGAACGGCTGGGAACCAGCCTCGGCCTTTTTGAAACGGGTGTAACCCAATCCAGCGCCGTCAAACATCGGCCACGACGTTTACACGAACCAGATGATGGGAATTAATGAACTTTGGGGGTGAAGAAGGGGTAGGTAAAGGAGCAGAGGGAGGGGGGGAAAATATGTAGGCCTGAAAGTCATGTTTTTCTCACTCTCCTTGCTCCCTGCCCCACATCTGCCGGGTGCCCTTCACCTGTTGGGGAGTCTGGGGATTCAAGGAGGTAGAGGAGGGTGACAGCGTGCAAAAGCTCCCCGTCACAAAGCTGCTTCAACAGGGCCAAATAGCTGGTGGCATCACCACACACCCCACGGGAACAGGCTCTGGCCCAGCCGTGGAGCCTGAGCTAAGTTCCTTTGATGAGAATATAAAGATCCCATCAAAGGCTGGGGGGAGCAGGGAGACGTGGGGCATCAGCAGATGGTCCTTTGGTCCCCGCTCCATGCGGACAGAGCCGGGTTGAACCAAAGAGCCCTGACAAATCAAAGCAGGCAGTGCCTTGAGGAGGGGACAACATGCTGCTGTGATCATGAGGGGTTTTGGTTTGTTTCTCGGTTTGTTTGTTTGTTTTGCTTTGTTGTTGGGGTTTTTTTGTTGGTTTTTTTTTTGTTTTAAATAAAAGCCTTTATCCACCTCCCTCAAAGTCACTGCATTCAGGAGCCACCAGAGGTCTGACCCTCCCCATGCAGGTGAGGGACAGGGGGCACTTTGTCCAGCCGCAGTCACAACGCTGAGCAGCATCTGAGCACCCCACTGGGACAAAGGAGGGCCTGATCCCCCCAAAAACCCACCTGCAACACCAGGGAACAGCAATGGGTGTGATGAGCAGAACCAGCCTCCACCATCAAGGTTGCCCCCCACCCCGAGCCAACCAAAACACACCTCCCTCCCAAACACCACAGGTTTAAGTGGCTTAATGAGAAACACAGATTCATCAGCAAGATAAGGACATGTTATCCCTCACAGCGCTGCTGCTTTGGGGAACTAACTGTCATATACGGTGCACCATATAGCTACAACCAGCTTAGATTGGAAGGGATCTTAAAGCCCATCCAGTGCCACCCCCTGCCCTGGGCAGGGACACCTCCCACCACACCAGGTGGCTCCAAGCCCCATCCAGCCTGGCCTTGAACCCCTCCAGGGATGGGGCAGCCACAGCTTCTCTGGGCAACCTGGGCCAGGGTCTCACCACCCTCACAGCAAAGAAGTTCTTCCCCAGATCTCATCTCCATCTTCCCTCTTTCAGTGTCAAACCTTCCCCCTCCTCCTATGGCTCCCCTCCCTCATCAAAAGTCCCTCCCCGGCTTTTCTGGTGCCCCTTTAGGGACTGGAAGGGGCTCTAAGGTCTCCCTGAAGCCTTCTTTTCTCCAGGCCGAATCCCCCAAACTCTTCCAGCCTGCCCTCATGTCCCCCTTCCCACCCCAGAGCTGATGCTGGCAGCCTTTGGGAATAAAGGCTCAACGAGATGGGACTAGCCCGAAGGCTTGGGAGAAATGTCTCCTGCTTGCGGACGCTCACAGGGATGTGCCCACAGTGGGCAGCTCTCTCCTTCAGGCCAAAGGGCCCATGGCCCAGGGATCTCCAGCCCTGGCCATAGGAGGACTAAGTGCAGAGCAAGAGCAGGGCAAGCAGCACCACCCATTCCCCACTGCTCCCCCAAATTCAGCTCAGGGCTCTTCCTGGCCTTCATATAGCCTGTCAACCTAATAATCCTCAACCAATCTCTTTTCCAACCCCTTGTCCAGGTTCATCCTGAACCCATGGAGACCTTCCACACGCACAGTCCACCCTGGGTCCTCGCTTTGCCTGTTGTGCAACCAGTTCCCAGCCCCGTGCCACAGCCTCAGTCCTTGCACAGTGACACCAACCCATCCCTCCATCTCCAGCCCACCTCTGACCCTGTAGAGCACCATAGCTTCCCCCAAGACATCTCTTTGCCAGACTGAGGTCTCCCAGCCTACTGTGTCATTCCTTCAACAGAAATTCCTCCAACCCTAAGGAACAAACCCAAAACACCATCACTGTCACCAGGTGGACTCATGCACTGACTGAACATGGGCTGCAGAGATGTGGGGCTTCCTTTGGACTAGGAAGGGCCAAGTTTCCAATAATTTCCTTCCCTCTTTCCCCAACAACAGCTTGAGATGTTACAACTGCTCAGCGAGAACTTTCTCTCCTCCTTTGCTGGAGCCAGGCAAGATGTTCATCAACTCCAGCGGTTCATTATAATATAGACCCTCCTCTTTATGTAAACACCGAAGCTTCTTTCTGTCCCTCATCATCCTAAAAGCTCTGAACTTCCACTAAATAATTATCTTCACTGGGGGGAGCGGGGCAGCACTTTGCATATCAAAGGGCTGCTTTGGAGGGATTTACAATAATTTAAGATGAAGTGGTAAATATTCTATTCACTCCAGTTCATCTCCAGTAATAATTATAATCCTATTAGCAAGGTCCCAAGAAAGTGATTGCATTATCATCTAGCAAGCATCTAATGTGGATTTCTTGGAGGGGCTGGATGGGGGAGGCCAGAGGCAAGTAATGAAGTAAAAGCAACAAAAGATGCAATTGCCAGCACCTCCCCTCCCCCAGAAGGATTTGGTCTCCATTGTCTCTACGCTTCAATAGTGCTTTGCTCCGAAAATAAGAGCTTTTGAGGGCAGTAAGGGGGTGGGGCCGAAGTGAGCATCTTACCCCCTCACCCTCCCCGGTTGCCTTTCATCGCCGCGGTCCCCCCGCCGCCGACAAGCAGCACACGGTGCTGTTCTGGGGGGCGCAGGGGGCCGGCAGCAGTGCTGCGATTAAAAGCTAATTGCTGTTCATGGGTGAGTTCTCCAGAATCTCGCCCAGCACCTCCGGACTCCACTGCCCACTGGTCAAGTCATGTGAGATCACTCTAATCTGTCTCCCTTCCACACACACCAAAAAAAAAGAGAAAAATTACGGGTTTTGTTTAAAAGAAGAGCAGCAAGGGGTAGTTCTGTGAAACTCATGATTTAAGGGGGGAAAAAAAACACCCTTAAACCCAGCAGGAAACATGACTGAGCTAACTGGCAAACTGGGGATAGTTTTTTTCCAGCAGCTCACAGGGCCAACTGTCTCCGCCAAGCTGTGTGCTTTCCTCCTGCGCTGTGTCACCTTCTCCATACGCCCCGCTGGAGTGTTTAACTGGAATTTATCCCTCCAAGAGTGCCCCAGCTGCTCCAGTGTAATCCCCTTCCCTCTCTTCTGGCACCTGAAGGCCACCAGTACGAGTCCCGAGCCCTGCCACCAGCAGCAGGCAGCTCGGCTCCGCTCGTCCCGGCGTGGATATAAGTCAGCAACTACTCCAGAGCTGCACCCACGCGGGTCCGGAACAAGTGGAGATTGCTTTCATTGCGTCCCAGAGTTTACTGCAGTGGTAGAAACACCTTCCTCTATAAATTAAACAGACAACAGCCTGAAAGGGAGGAAAGGGGAAGAATTTGAGGCATCTGCCGAGATTTCAGTGCTCACAACTCACTCCTGGAGAAAAATAAATTCCCCACACTGCCTCTGCCTTTTACTCCATCACAACCAGAAGGAGCAGCCGTTTCTCTTCCCTCAAAAATCTATAGCCTTGAGTTAACATTATGGGTACTGAGCTCCTGCGACGCAAAGATTTGGTAGACCCACTTACGGATTCATTGCAAGACGAAGCTCTGCCCTTGTTTGAAAAAAAGAGTTTGGTTCAAGAGAAGTAACTCCTGTTTGGGTCTGGTTCAGGATGGCAGTCCATGGACACAGATTTTTATGGTACAATTTTCTGGTTACAAAGCAGTGACCATCACAGCAGCCTCTCTCTAACCACCGATTGATCCCAGTACATCAAGGCTTAAGGTTCAGAAGCACCTAACAAGTTTCCACCCAGGACAGGACTACAAGAAAATGAACTCCAGCAATGCTTCCCACATTATCCCTCTCCTCTGGGGCACTGCCAAACCCCTGGGACTCACCCGCTCTGATTTTGCTAGAAGGAAAGAAAAAACCCAGTGCCAACCCACGAACAGGGTTGGGTTGAGCCGACCCCAAACTAAACGTTGCCCAAGTCACCACCCACCAAACAAACCCAACCCGGTGAGATACGGGCATGACCAAGTTCCCGTAGTGCCACGGTCATAAATCACGGCCCCACTGAGAGGTCTTTTGTGTTTTCCCCCAGCACAGAAATTAAAGCCCTAATCTGTGTGCCTGCACAGGCAGGTAACTCGTCCTGCTGATAACGCTGCCTTTTGTTAAACACCCGCGCCAGCAGCCTGGCGTTTGCACAGGGAGGGCTTTGCTTGCCACCTTGACACACGTCTCTCCTAACCACGCCCAGCCCTCCTGTGCTGGGCCTTGACAGCCTCCCTCAGAGGGAAAAGCCCCTTGATAAGCCCCAGAGTCCCCTCCTGCCCCAAGTGACACTGCAGCTCACGCCCCTCAGGCCATGCCCGATGCCAGGGGAACATCCTCAGTGATGTGCCTGCCAAAGTCATGCCAAAGCGGGGCTTCAACCACTCCGCTGTGTTATGAGCCCCAAAAGGGACTTGTTCCAGCGGCAGTCATGGGACAACTTGTCTCCTCCTCCTCCTCTTCCTCGCTGTGGGGACAGCAGAGCAGGGAGGAAAACAGAGAAACTCCTTTATTCGCCCAGCAGTGCTCTCCTCTGGGTGCCAACAGCCCATGGAGCATCTTCCAGGTGACAGCTGAGCCACTGCCTGCTATCTCCTCTGCAGGAGGTGGGAAGGGAGCTCTTGGGGTGGCAGGGCCAAGGCAAGGCTTGAAACAAGCCTTGAGGCAGATATACATCTACAAGTCTTTAAAAAAGCCACACGTGGTCTCCAGGAATCCACCTTCTGCACCTAAAGGGATTTCTATGGGCTTCCAGCATCGCTCAGACAGCAGAGACCTTCCAAGCTGAGCCACCCAATTCATTTTCAAAGGTCTCCTGCCCCTTTCCCAGCAGGGGAGTGGGGGTTCCCAACCATGACCTGAACTGGCGGCAGTCTGGACACTGGCCCAGACAGAGTGACCCCTGCATTGGGATGAGCTATATTTGCCACCCGCTGGAACAAAAGGCCTGGCAAATTAATACACCGGTGATCCTCTCATACTGATCCCTAAATGCATTTTAACACAAATGGGATTGTCACCTCAACTCATTTGTTAATGGATTTGTGATTTACAGCCATAAAGGAGGAACACTGCAAATTAAGATCACTCCAGGGTAAACAGACCAGGGCAGCAAGTGAGACACATTTGTCCAGAATAGCATTTTTTTCCCCACCGTCTCCATCAGGCCAGTATGACCCTCCCCAGTCTCTCCCCACCCTTTTTACACCCTACCCCGCCATACATCAAAGACAGAAAATACTAAGTTCCACGACAGAAAAAAGTAGCGTGCCCATTGAGGCAATCGAGCTACGGGTTCATGGTGCCACCATGTCCCGAGGTTGGTCCCCAATGACGCTGCAGGACTCAGGGCAGAGCAGAAGGAACCACAAGAGCCTTGGGAAGGAGTGAAACTCCCATCAAGGGAGGGAGACAGGCACCAATTAGGGAAACATGAAGGAGCAGGCTCCCCTCCTGCCCCAGTCATTACGTGAAACCATGACGTGGTGGTAAACAGTCAACAACAGACAGTCAAGAGCTCTTTAAAGAGCAGGCTCAGCTGGTGGAGATGTTCTGCTGCAAGTACAACAGATGCAAAGCACTGCTTCTAATTAAAAAGGTATTCACGTAATTAGAGACCTCACATCGCCATACCAATGATTTGATCTAGCCCAGCACACTCACTCAGGCTGTATTTAAGAGGGTTCTCCGTGCTCGCTTTCCACTTCTGACTCCTCAGGTTGTCTGTCTTTGTGACTCTGCCCACTCTTCACACCCCGCCGTGGCAGATCCCACTGCTATGGTGGCAACCAGAAAGGACCTCACAGAGCAAAACCCCCACGTGCCAAACGCCAGCACCAACCTTCAGCATCCCACCCTGCCTCCATGGAGAGCTGATTTCCCTCCAGAGCCGGGGCTGAATTATCCCATAGTCCTTCAAGCCCTTCTACATAAAGAGCAGAGTGGGACGGTCTGCTGAGGCCTTGGAGCACAACCCAAGCGAAATGACTTTTCCCTGAACACTGAGGAGTCTGAATGAGAGCTATTGTCATTCAGATGAAACCAAGTGTCAGATTAACAAATCAATGGGCATAAGAGATATAAAATGGGTTACTATTGAAGCTTTTCAAATACCCAAACATATGGATGAACCAAATGTGAATTGTAATTGACTCACCCACACCTTTGATCTCTACACCCTTGGGTTCCCAAAGAGCCAGCCTGGGCCCCTCTGATCAGGGCTGAACTGATTGGGGACTCCATTGTGAGCCCTCACAAAGCCTTTTCTCCCCTGCCTCCATCTCCTGGATGGGGACACTGCCTGGCACTTGGAAACTGAGAGAAGACAGCTCTGCCTCAGAGAGCCAGGGAGCTGGAGATGGGCAACCCAAATTACCCAAATACATCCTCTCACACAGAGCACATCAGCTCCAGATAACTCCTCCCACCAGTGGTGGCCCTCGGTCAACTGGACATGCACGAGGAAATGGCCCGGGAAGCAGCAGAAGAGCAAGCATGGGCAGCTCAGACACATTTCCCCAACTCCTCCTGGGGCCAGCCATGGGGTCTCTCTGGTTTTCCAAGGATTTTGCTGTGCAAAGCCCACGATCAGACTTGGCCGATGGGTTCGTGACATGCGTGTGCCCCGACTGCAAAAGCTGGACTGGTCTGGAAGCGCTGAAGGCTGCTCTGCCCTCCTCTGACCACCTCCACATCACCTCCTCCTCATTAAGAGACATGACCTTTAATTTTCCTGGGGTGTTTCTGTAGCTAATTAAAAGTAATCTGGAGTTTAAACTAAACCTAATCGCTAACTTTTTTTTTTTTTTTCACTTTTGAGGTTTTGACCAGTTTTGGACCAGTGCAAGACAGTAAAAAAAAATAAGCACTGGCTTTGATAGCCTACAAACCTCAGCTCCACAGGAGTCGCAAGGCAAATATTTCTCTGGCTTTAGCCTCCAGGCTCATTACAAACCTGCCGTTGCTGCAGCTCTTCCAGGAAACCGAGCCCAGCTTATCCTCATCCTTCCACCTCCAGGCTGCGAACCCCACACAAACCACGAGCTTTCTCTGGAGGTTTTAAGCCCATGCCAGAGTGGGGTTAATAAAATTACGCAGCTCAGCTATTGCTAAACAGAGCACACACAGAAGTCTGGAAAGGCCTGTTGCTGAGGGCAAATCCCAGTAGCTGTTCCCAGTACTACCTGCAATGTAGAGGGAAGTGACTCCCACCAGGCAGGCAGAGATGCGGCACGTGTCCTTTCTTCCAGCTCTTTCAAGACGAAGACTGGGTCTGATGGGGGAACTGGGTGAGCTAAGGAGTCACCTGGAGATGGCATTGCTCTGTTCCTACCATTTCTGGGGCTCAGACCCACAAGTGCAGCTCCTCAACCTGACTGGGATGGCTGAGGATGCGACAACCACTGGGCTGCCCACAGAGGAACCGAGGGGAAGGAGAAGACCGTGGGGCGGAAGGCGGGCAGGAGGAAACTGCCAGGCTCTTAATCTGCTTTAGGACTATATGAGCTTGCTGTTTATATATAGCTTAATTAATTATTACACTGCATTTAGCAGTGTGACCTTGAGATGGTCTCTGGAGGCAGTGGGCAGCCGGGGCAGCTGGCCAAGGCACCGGTGTGTGCCCAGACACCAGTGCGGGGCAGGCGGCTCGTCCCGCTCTCCGGGATGCGCCAGCCTGTAATTAAGAGGCTTCGGCGCAGACGGCAGCTCCCGGCCCCTCTCGGCCGCCAGCAAACCCAGGTCTGAAGCTCTAACCAGCTATTCCATTTCAGCTTTGGCAAGGCTGCTATCTTCTCCCGAGGCTCCTCTCCCTGCTCAGCACCCCCCTCCCCAAGTCGACATTCCCTCCAGAGCTTTTCAAAATGCCAGGCAGACAGCACAAAGTTCATCAGCCACCAGGTCAGCTCGAGAGGGAAATTAATCAGGAAAAAAAAATTAAAAATAAAAGCTATGAGCTTTGTCTTAAGTTGCAACAAGTTCAGTGCTGGGGAAGAGGGAAGGAGATGGACTTTGCTAAAGCCTGTCTCAAGAAGGGGTGATGCTCAGGCTGTTTGCTTCTTGGGCAGCCCAGTCCAGGCATGGTGAAGCCAGGCCAGATGCTTGGCGTTGCTTACAGACACTCACAAAGCCCACTGCCCCACAGCTCCCCAGGGAGACCTTCAGGAGCGTCCTCCATCCCATCCCACCTGCAGAAGATGGGGACAGCCCTGGTGCTCACTGGGACCAGCTCCAACCCAGCACGATTCCCTAAACATGGCACTGGAGGTGGGCACAGGGGGATGGGAGCAGAGAGGCACAGCATAGAATGGTCCAGGCAGAAAGGGACCTCCAAAGACATCTAGTCCCACCTCCCCACAGTCGCAGGGACAGCCAGGTTGCCCAGGACCTCACCCAGCCTCACCTGGAATATCTCCAGGGAAGGGGCCTCAGCCACCTCCCTGGGCAACCTGTTCCAGTGTTCCACCAGAACATCTGCATCTCGGCATCACCTTCTTCCCGACTCGGGCACAGCAAAGCCATGGGGTCCCTCCACAGTTCACATCTGCCGCCTTCCCAGCTTCAGGGAAGCACCCCCGGGAGGACAAGGACTCTGCACAGCCACCAAAGGGCTGGGACACACCTCCAGCGCCTCCCGCTTTTGTTCCAGGCCTAGTACACCTTGAAATAAAACAAAGCAAGGGCATGCCAAAGCTGCCGGCCTTGCCAGCTTTTAAACAAATATTTAAGAGCTCAAGGAAGCAGCAAAGTGCTTCATGGATGAGGAGCCGGGGTTCCGTCCTCCCCCTAGTGTCGGGAAGGTCTCTGCACCGGCTGCAGCATCGCCCCACGCCGCTCCAAACCAAAAATCCTGACGCGATTCCCCCTCGGCGCGATGCCCCTGCCTCCTGCTCTGCCCCCACTCCATCACTCTGCCACCAAACCAACGATCTCCTAGCTCTCCCACGTGTTGCTCACCAGTACTTTCAAGGGTTTTTTTAGACTTAAAATTTTACATTTGGTACTTGGGACAGGCTACAAGCTCGGGGCTTTAATATAAAGCTTGTTTAGCTGTTTTATCAAAGTTAATAACGGATTTCGGCTTCTAGGGTGACAGGCTCTGCACTCACAGTCCCACGCCAAGGGCCCGATGCTGGAATCCAACCCTGGGGCAGGACCTGGGACTGCATTGAACACAGTGAAGTTTGGGGACCTGGACCAGTCCTGGCCACCAGCACGCTGCTGAAGAGCGGTCTCCTCACCAGAGCCCACTCCCCACGTGAAAGGTACAGTCTTTTTAAAGAGAAATCAGTGTTTTCCATCCAGCCGTGCTCCGCGCTGCTTGGCTGCGGTTGTGGCAACACAGGATTTGGCCTTGCCTTCACATTCAGCGAGGGATGTGTAAAATACATCCATACACCTATACTATTATACATGGGGATATAAAATACAAGCCCATGCACAATTCTCACTTTCTTCTGGAAGCGCTGCCTGCCAGGAGCATGTACTGGCGGGGAGAGGCCGTGCCAGTCCAAGGGAGAGGCCACAATGGCCGGCTTTTATTGCCAACCGGTCGCTCTGGTGGATTTCCCGGCAGGACCAGCCGGGAGGACTGGCCAGGCTACAGCTCTGGCTTTACAAATCTCAGCAGTGCAAGAAGGTGAGGGGCTGTTCTTAGGAGGGAGGACATGGACACCTCCCTCTAGCGAGGCTCCACAGAGCCCAGCTCCATGGATGCTGCCATACGAAGCCACATGGAGAGCAGGGTTGGCCACACGTGGTCCTGCAGCCCAGACTGGCTCCAAATTAAATTCTGGGTCAGATCCTCCGCTGCCATGAGGTGCCATGACTTCCTTCAAGCCAGCACTAAGTCACAGCATCCCTTGGTAGAGAAGGTCTTTCTCCATCCCTTTTCTGCAGCGAGAGGAGGAAAAAAAAAAAAATCCTGATTTTGAAGCAGGCTGCTTCCAGGGCATTTCTGAGGAGGCTAATGCAGATGTAAAGCATTTAGCAGAACATGACATTATTTTTCTCTAAATAAAGTTCTCTCTTTCCCTGCTACCCACCACATGGCACAGCACTGCCACGCTCACACACTTCAGAAATTCAAAAACCCCAAAGTATTCGTTCACCAGAAATCAGTGTGAGGTCTTCTGCCAGCAGCATCTCTACATCTATTTTCCTCTAACATTCCCTCCAGCATCACCTAAACCCCAAGCACCCAGGTTTCCGATCGTCTCTGAAGGACTCCTAAGACAGGAGTGCATGTCCTTGCAAAGCTGGGATGGAGGTCTTGAGCCAGCTCACAGCTTCCCACGCACCTCTCCTTACCCCCTCCCAGGGTGAGGGCATCGCATGCAAAATCACCATCACCAAGTCTGTTTTCCTCCTCCACCTTCCTCATCAAAGAGGAAAACCACCATGGGGAACTCTTGAAGCCAACATGGCACCAGAAGAGGTTATCTCCTTCCTATAACATGTATGAATGAATTAAGACCACATCACATCTGAGCAGTCCCCGCCACCCCTAGGCAGAAGGGCGCTCAAGATAGAGGGGCCAAGCTCCTGACTTTGTTTTCCTCTTCTTGTCTGACCCACAGCAAGATGTGATGGGTCCTTGCAACCACTTCCAGTCCAGGAGCAACTCCCTAAAGGCAACACCATGCCACCAGAAAGCCCCACCTTCCCTCTGAGCCTGCTGGCAATCAATACATTTCATCATGGGAGCCCTTGTTTCCATTAAGAAGGTCAAAATAAGGTCCATTCACTCGGTTGCCTCCTGGCTGCCGCTGGCAACGGCTGCTGGGTTGAGCTCCTTTAAAAAAAAATAAATAATAAAAATCCCATGGCATTTCTCGTGAGCTAATTAAGAAACACAAAGTGAGTTGCTGAAAGACCTGAAATTGCAGCGGCGTGGGCAAGCCCCAGTACAGTCATCAGCAGCAAGTCAGGACCCGGCACAGCACTTAGTCATTTCAGAAAGCAGAGCAGCGGCCGCTCCTGCCGCCCTTCCTCACACACCACATGGTGACAACAGGTAGCAGCCGATAGCCCCTGACCCCCTAATTACTCTGCTGAAATAACGTGCCCCGCTATTTGTTGTTCTTTGAGCCCATATGGTCACCGTCCTCCACGGCCCCAGCCCATCCATTATCCCCCAAACCCACTGACCACCCATGGCCACGCCAGCAGAAGACGTCAACGTCCAGGCGGAACCATCACGAGATGAGGCTTCTTCCCACTTGGGATGGATTAATAGCACCAAATCCAGGCTTGAGCAGCCAGAGCAGCGGAGTGAGTGAGGGCTGACAGGGAGACAAGTCCAGGACCAGGCCAGGTCAGAAGCACAGCTCAAAAGAACGGCTGTTTGGGTAAAGTTTTTACAGCCACTGCATCCGGGGCTTGCTGGATGCTTCCAAAAACAAAGCCTTTGCTGAAAGCGCCTTGAGGTATCCAAAGCTTGGTGTGTGTTACAGGCATCTGCCATGGCCCACTTGGAAAAAAAAAAAAAGAAATAAATCCCAAACCCAGAGCCGAGCCCGTGGGTTTCTCATTCCCATCATTTTCATGCCAAGAAGGAGCAGGAGGGTCCCCGGCGCGGCGCTAACACGATTAGCTGGGCAGATCCACCATCCCCATAAGTCACCCCCAACGCGTGGTCAACTCTGAAAAGTTCAGCAGCCCAACAGGTGAGGCCATGAAACCCGATCACGGCGGACAATGTCGTTCCCCCCAGCGTCGTGCTGGGAAGGACTTGTCACGTGCGCCATATCGGGCAACGGGCTTGAAAGGGAGCAGCGCGCCTGGGACCCCAGCAACACGAATAATCTTCGCCATCTGTTTGAACAACTCAACCCTCCTCAGATCTAGAGGAATGAGCCCATGCAAACACAAGGGCCTTGCTGACTGATTACAGCAGCCCAGCCCTTCTTTTTTGGGGCTATTTTATTCCAAACCGGGCTGAGACAATGTCACAGGGAGCTGCTGCAATGGCCAAGGGGGCACTGAACCCTGTGCCAGTGCCCAGGGGACCACTGAAAGTCCCCGCTCACTTAAGTGCAACACAACGCGAGGTCAGCAGTTGATTTGTACTCTTTTTTTTCCAAAAAAAAAAAATATTTAAAAAAAATCAAGAAAACAAAATCTCAACAGGAAAGAAGCCATCCCAGAGAACACAACTCTCCTTTAGGACATGCTTGTTCCAATCCCACGCAGCTTGTGGGAAGACACTGGAGGAACCGGTCCTTACCCAGATATGGCCATTTGCACCCAAAGTCCAGTTGGGAAAAATCAAAACCGTTCCCAAATTTCCCAAGGCCAACGAACCTTGCGACACCCGACAGCAACAACAGGTTGAGTTTTGCAAGCACCCAGCTGTGTCCGACACCTCCATGCTGCCGAGCCCGTGCCCCTCTCCAGAGACCAGGAAGGGGCAGGTATTGAGCTCTTGCTCCCCTTTAAAGTTGAAATTTAGAGAAAAACAACTAAACATAGGGGTAAAATCCTGCCTTGTTCTGGATCAGCCCCGGGTTCAGCACGGCTTTCACCCTGGAACGTTTAACCACCATCACCTTATCCTTCCCCTGCTCCCAACCCAGCCCCTTGCAAGCACCAGCACCGCATGGCTCACACGCCCACACTCTTCTTGGGGTGCAAAAAGAGGCTTTGGGGGAAAAATAAGTTAATTTTTAAAAAAAAAGAAAAGGAAGCTTCTCCCACTTCAAAAATTGGTGGAAAGCAGCACTTCTCACATTAAGGTCCCCAGTGCTTCTTTAGGTGATTGGGGAATCTAAAAATCCAAAAGTGCACGTTGGAAGCTGTTTATTCCACACCACGGGGCTTGATCCCGCTGGCCCAAGAGTGGGAAGATGGAACCCCACTATTTTAAGAATTCCCCATCCCCGTCAAAAGAAAAAAAAAAATAAAATTAAAGGGGGGATAGGGGGGAGAAAAAAAAAAAAGAAAGAAAAAAAGGGAGAAAAAGGAAACGAGGTCTGCCCTCTACGCTGGAAGAGCTCGGGCTGCCGCCGCCACCAAGATCCCGGGCAGCGCAGCCGCAGCACTGGAGCTCCGAGCAGTGGGCTGCAGACTCGAGATACAAATCAGGGATGGCTCAGCCCACGGCAGGAGGGACTGGGTACTCCAGGCCAGTGGGCCTAAAACAAGAAAAAAAAAGGGGGGGAAAAGAAACACCAAAACCCACATAACACTATAGACATGATCTGTTTTTCTTAAATTATACTCATTAGGGGACAGAAGGCTTTGAAGTCACTAATATATTTAAAAATGCATCACTTGTGCGTGAAATATGAAAGGAAATAATAACAACAAATATAAATCTGAACAACTGAGTTTGTAGGCTTCCAAGAAACACTTTCTCCCCCAAACCCATATAATAAACCCATAAAAAAAAATAACAGCTTCCCAGGCTGCTGGTCGGGGCAGTGGAACGCACACACGCACAGGCTGAGGAGCTCAGCTCCTCGCTGCTGCGAACAGGAAACTTCTTTATTATCCCCCCCAAAAAATAATAATCCAGGCGCTACTTAAAATTAGTTTGCAATGGTGGCTGGATCCCGTTTCTCCTCTGCCATGGTCCATATTTTCCTTGGAAGCAGTTAACGCGCTGGGTTCATTACCAGGGGAAACCCCCTGCGATGTGCCCACAGAAGTGATTTCCATTCGATTTCTGACTATCACGCTATTGAAAACCCAATTTCTCCCCCCCCACCCACTGCTTTTCAGGACTGGTGGTCAGCACCACTCGGTGCTGTTCTCCCTTCCACACAAAAGGGAAAGAAACACCAGATTTCGTTTCACTCGACAGAAAGCAGAGCAAAAAAAAAAAAAGTTTGTATTCCCTCCTTCAAAAGTTCTTTCCTATAGATAAAAACTTTAGGACAGAGATCAGAAGTTAACATAAATATGAGTTATGGCAAATGCCCCAAAATATAAGCTTTCATCAGGCTAAATAAGCAAACATGCGCTGCCTTCTGCCTCTTGGAAATCCGAAAAAGCGTTACACTGGAACAGTTCACTGTGTGGCAGGAAGAACTTGAACAAAAACTCCTAACGGATATGACCACGTCTAGCCCAAACCAGTCAAATAAAACATACTTTCAATGAGATGTTGGTCAAAAAATTCCATCTTCATCTTCTCAAAGCCAGGCGATTGGATTTGTGCCGTGAGGAGTGGGAGCCGAGGGAACGAGCGACTCCCCCGGCCCCAAAGTTCAGTCAATTTGTGTAAAAGCATCTGCAAAAAGCAGGGGAGCAGGGTCACCCCGCTCACCGCCCCCGGCTGGCACCGCGCAGCTTTTATGGCATTTTTTTAATCTGATTTTATTGGGCCATTAACAAGAAAACACAAATACATCTCCCCGTTGCCACTAAGATAATAAATAAAAGCCTCGTTAGGGCTTGGGGGAATCGGTGAGCTCTTGAGGAGCGCTGAGAAGCCAAGACTCACCAAAGTCAGGGGGAGTTTTGGGCTCTGCTGTATCTCTTTTCGAATGCCGAAGTTTATAGGAACAAACTTCTGCTTCTAATTCAGATTTCAAGTTAGAAAGAAAGCTGAATTACCCAACAGCTTATCTGTAGATTTGAGCAAACACATCCTCCTCCCGTTTATTTTGCATTATTTAGCCTCCCCCGTTCCCAGCCCCCCCAAACCACCGGGGGTCCCGCTCCCACAGACGGACACACACACTCCACTCCTCGGGGAGAGCCGTACCCGAGACCTTCAGCATCACTCGCTGCTTGGGAGCATCACCGCTCAGACCTGAGGATTTGTCCTGTTTCGGTTAAAACAGCTCTTTTCCAAAAATCCTGCAGAGCCAGTGGCAGTGCCTTTGCAGGGATGGGGCCCGTGCGGCTTAAAATGAAGCAGCTGCGAAGGTGAAACTTTAAGAAGTTCCACAGGACTTCCCCAAATTTAGGAAATAATGTGTGCCCTTTAAATACTGACTTTCGCCCATCGCATCTGGGACAACAGATTAATGTAATCATAAGCACTATTCTCTCCTTCTCCCCTTCCACCTCTTTCTTGTAAAAGATTAATCAACCATTTTATGGCCTAATTTAGGTGCCTAATTAAAAACAGAGTTCAACACGTACAACACCATTTTGCTAATAAATCCTGACAGGTCTTCTGCTCTGT
>VXBW01000696.1:22116-41562 GCA_013400375.1 Thinocorus orbignyianus | reverse complement strand
TCAAGTACTGTGTCCAGTTTTAGCTTTCTAAGCTACCTGACTGGACTCTAACAAGCTTGGAAACCAGTATGGTCCTCAGTATCATAGATCTGAACATCTCTTAGTCTAATGTACCTTAAGATCTAGTATAGGTTAATGATTTGCCAGTATGCTTTTGCTGATTTGTAAATAAGGATATCGCAGCTGTACAGAGTAAACTACCTGTCCAGTGTCACACAGGATGTTTGCAGTAGCATAAATAATTGAAGCCAGATATTGTAAACTGCAGAGCAGTGTCTGAACTGCCAGGACCATCTTTACCTATACTCTGATTAAAGACAAAGCACCTATGTATAAGCAAGCTTGTTCTGCTCTCAGACACCACAAAATTCTTTCAGTAGCCTTTCCTCCACATAAAAACATTTATACATCGTTTAAATCTTGACTAACACTCAAGGCATTATGTTCTACATAGGGTTCAATGGTCATGCAAATTAGCAGGGATTCAAGACCAGAGAAAGAGCACCGTTCAATACTGCTTTGACTCTATGGAAGTCAGTCAAGAAGCCTCCTGCTACAAGAAAGTACGTGAGTATGGGACTCATAGCTGCATTCCCGCCTCAGCAGCAGTGTAAGTAGTGGATCTGGAAAAGTTTCTAAACTTGGCACATCAAACTAATTCATTGTTACTTCTAAGCAGTTGAAGTCTCAGGCCTTCTTTCTCAAGCTTGGAAGTTAAAGTGGTACATCAACCCTGACATACACACTTCAGTATCTAAAACACAGTGTCTTTGAGAAACAGATTACTTCTATGTGCATGTTTTTCACAGCATGAGAAGTGAAGAACAAGGTAGAAATTAGAGAACTGTTTACTTCCCATGACGAAACTACAAGAAGAGAATAACAGGAGAGGAGGCAGTATAATGTGCTGTGTCTCAGTGCATACACAATCTGTGTCCCTCAGAAGAAATCGATTTGTTTTCCAGTATGATAAAGAACATCCTCTGTTTTGGTTAACCGTCACAGCCACCGACATACATTTCCAAGGAAAAGGTTGCATGAATTTTTTTAAACATCTCACTTTTGAAATATTTTGTGTAATTATACATAGAGATAGAATTAGAATTTCAAGCGCATTGCCTCTGGAAACCATCTTGCTGAAAACTGACCTTCGTATCATTTATTCTGGATAGTTTAATTTAGTCAGCTGCATAGGATTTGTAAGATTCACCATAGAGGAATAAAGGCACAGAGGACTTTTCAGTCAAAAGTCCAGATTCTGCTCATCTTTGACACTTTTCTTCAGACAGTATTTTTCTCCACAAGCAGCTCCACTAATATTGGAAGTTAAAAACTGTTCAAGACTAATACAGTGAACAGAAAGTTGGATCATGACATGACAAAAAGAGGCATGGCAAACATATGAGACTAGAGAAAGGCAGAATCTACACAGCATCAATAGAATTGGAATTTTATTTGAATTACAAGCAGTATTCTCTTAAGCTGTCATTTTGTCAAAATATACTGCCAGGTGGAGTAAGAATCAGTACTGTACAGGAGTTCAGGACAGAGCATTTGCTTAACATGGTTAGCAAAGAGTTTTAAAAATAGTTTAACAGTCTCAGTGAAATGCCAGAAAGAACAGCTAAATAGGCATCTTTAACTCCAAACTTTCACACCTATTTAGCAAGCATTAAATCTGAACTCTGAAACCATGAAACAAGAGGGCATTCTGAAATCAAGCTACGAGTATAAATACATAAACACAACTCAGCAGTGACGGTAATTTCCAGATGGATCTTTATGTATCCTCCAAGCGTTTCAGTGATTACACATTCAGATTGGTAAACTGTGTTGATGGAGCATCGCTTACATTGACACAAGCTGCAACAAGCATGTCTTTTTAAAAGTAATGACAGTGAGCACCATTTAAAGAGCCTCTTGTACTTCTCCACGTCCACAGCCATTGCAGCAGAGCATCAGCTAAAGTTCAGGTACAATTGTTCTTGTGCACAGAAGTATTATTCATATCAACAAAGAAATAGGAACTCGCATCATTCCTGCAAACCAGAACCACGACAGATTTCCCTGACCTCCATGTCATCTTCCTGGAGTACTATAAATGCTCCATTTGCTTCTAGATTACAGACCTCATAGATTGTGCAGTTAGGTGAACATGCTGTCTGTGGTTAACCTTAAGGAATGTGTAATTAAATCCATCCAGTAAGAAATTCCCTGGCTGGTTGCTGGGACAGTCATTACAACCGGATATACAGTGCTCTGTTGTTGCAAGTCTTCTGGTCAATATCACTAACAAAAAATGCAGATATAGGTACAAACAAGTACACTTTGGGTTTTTTCATTAAATTGATTGAAACAACCTTTGACTTTAGATGGAGCTTTTCTGTTTTAGAGTTTAATCAAGAGGCTATGAGAAAAATGTTCATCAGGGAGACTGATAGTTCCTTGGTTCCATAGGAGTCTCACCTAGCACAAGAAATAGTAAATAAGACTGTAGGCATGTTAAAATGTGCTCGAAAAATACATGTTAGGAATAGTTCAATTATCAGACACAGGATATGCATAAACAAAACTATTCCATCAACAGCAGGGCTTGGGTAGGATCATGTTTGTATGTTGATGCAGTCAGATTGATCATAAGCTAATGTGAATCTGCAGAGGTCCAGCAGGAGTTTAGCACATCACCCGTATCTTGTCATGCATTGCCTTGCCTTGTGCTGTGTCCTTTGCAAGTTTTCAATGGTGTGATTTCTTTTAAAGTAATAGACTGAACTTCAGACAGGGTAGGAACTTTATTTGCTTCATTTCAATTCACATATCAAGCTTTTTGAAGTAAGTGTGAGAACAAAATATTCTTCTAACAAAGAAAGGTGAAAACTGAGACTTTTATGTCATTATAGGTGAAGCTTGAAGAAAACAGCAAATATCACAATTCTTACTGTAAATATCAGATGAAATGACTACATTATGATTGATATCACAATTCTTATTCTAAATATCAGGTGAAATGATCACACTGTGATTGAACTTAAAAGAGATAATAACAGTATGAAATCATCACACAGTGCAGTGTCAGTAACAACCCTGGAACTGTTCCAAAATTTTATATAAATGCCTATTATGACTTCAGAGGTCTAAAAAAAACCAAACAGGATCCACTTATGTTTCACATATTTAATGTAGAGGAAAGATGAGGACTGCACTCTGCTGTAGGGAAAATTCAGGATTCAAAGGTGAATCTCTTTTTCTTTGCTAGTTTGTTTTTGTTTTTTTTTTTCCATTTCCTGAATTCTGTTGCACTGAAATTATTCCAGCTCTCTGTCACTCCTATTCTGAGTTATGTTTTTTTGCAAGAAACATGGTGAAACTTGTGTAGCTAATTAATAGAGAAAAACCTTCTCTGACAACACTTCTGAAATTATACCCAGCTATATTTCTTGGCAAAATCATACCTATGATCTCTTACTCGTTCCAAAAGAACTTGAAATTAGTACCTTATCCAAGCTCTAAAATAAAACGTTCAGGATGCCTTTCCTCTATCGTATCAGCACTGTTATACTTGTGGAAGATCACTGTCTATTTAGGCAGCACTCACCAAAACAAGGGAGAGAAGGGCATAGTCCCAAATCCAGGGCCCGATCCACTCCTGTTGTGTCACCCAGCTGTAATACCACCTCCCATCAAAGCTTCACCTAGACACTGCTGCAGGAAGGGGAGAGCAGCTCGATCTGGCTGATGACTCCTTGGAGGCATTAGCAGCTGACAGAGCATTGAGGTTGTTCTAGACACAGCCAAGCTGACAAGACATCAGCTGAGGGTTTGGGGAATCATAGCAAGCTTGACATTTGCCTCATTCCCATCTGCTCCTGGTCAATGAAGACTGACTCCGGCAAACTAATTCACTCACATTATGTAAACGGTAAAGCTAAGTATGTTAGAAATCCCAGAAGACTGTGTATGGTGGAGGAACAGGAGGCTTAAAAACAGGGTACTTCCAATTGTCTCTTTTTTCTTTTTCTTTTAATTTTTTTTTTTTAGAAAAAAAAAACACCAAAACCAAAAACATAAAACCAAACAAACAAACAAAAAACCCCAACAAAACTCTTGCACCATTACTAAGAAGTGCAAGACTTTCTGACTAAAGAAAAATGAGTCATCTTCATCTGACCTGACACAGCCTGCACGTGTGAGTCTATTGTATTGCATTCTGCTGACAGAGGACTTGATAGATGCTGGTGTGAATGTAACATCTGTTGTCCTACAATACAGTGGGAACTGGGAAAAGAAGATATTTGCAAAAAGCTTTTTCCCACCATTTTGCTATCTTGCTCCAATTCTTCACTATATACTTTTCTTCCTTGAAGAAAAAGTTTCATGCCTCATCTTCCTTGAGGTATGTAACATAATTCCATGCACAGAAAATACTCATCATGGTGATACTTGACCGGCTGTCTGGACCCAGTGGCCTGGGTTCATAAAATTTCGTCTCTCTCAATAGCATTTCAGAGCAACATTTTCCTTAGAGAAATATGGTACAGGAGAGAAGAAAAAGGTGAAAAAGCAGCTGTCATAGTCATCAAACTAGCTCAAATCAACTAGATTTTTACCTTACTATATTACACCTAGCTGCAAAACACCAGAAGATGAAAGCATTGCCAGAATGCTATGGAGGGAAGGGAGGGGAGGTTAGGAAAAATATTTTAGTGGAAAAATACCGAGATCCCAACTTCTCACGCTTCTGGCAAGCTTTCTCATCTTCCTTTTATTCATCTTTAGAATCATAAGCAGACATGAGAAAATACCATGTAAAAGACTGAACTTCCACTGTAAGTAGAAGAAAAAAATGCCAAAAAAACTAGCAAGCAAAGCCTGCAATAGCAATACTGTGAGAACAATTTTGAGGATTTGAGAGGTTTGGATAAATTTCAGGAGAGCTTCTCAAATTTCAAGTGCTTGTCTGAACAAAATCTGGTTTCCAGAAGTTAAAGTACACACCTTGAAACCACTGTTTCTGTGCTAAAAGTCCTTGTATGATTAAGAAGGAAGCAAAGCTTGCAAACTTAGTATTTTGCACTTATTCTTGAATAACTGACAATTGTTTTTCCTCCTCAGTCCAAATAAATTTTATAGCTGAAAGCAGAATAAATTTCTCTACCTCACTACCATTGTTAAGCTTGTAGACTAAGTGAATCCACACAAGAAAAAGGATCCAGAAGTGGGGATTTTTTTCCAGCAAAGCAAATTTAAACTGTATCCGGAGTTCAGAGAAGGGTGAAAGGGGAGGAAAACAGACATACTTCCAACGATCCAAACAGGAAGACCCAAATCCCGGTCCCCTGCGGGAAGCCCAACAGTTTAAAAAAAGACCAAGTAAACTTAATTTAAGCACTGCATTTAAAGGTGAGCACTGAGTTTCAAAACGTGTTTCCACTGACATAATGGCTTAATTTTCCTATTCAGCACTGGAGTTGCTCAGTCTGGCAGTTTTGTTACAGTATTCCTTTAATTTCTCCAGAGCCAGTTAAATCTAACAGAACATAGCTGGTAATTTTCAGGACTGAATCAACTACAAACATAGCTGCCTGTCTAAATAGAGCCCAGAGAATCAGTATTTCTGGGGAAAAGTATGGCATGTGCATGTACAGACATGGTGTAAACTTGCTTCATTTCACACCAACAGTTATTTTATTTTTTATTCTCAACTGCTCAAGAAGTTTTGTTTGCAACCTATCACATCCCAGTCATGCAGCAGCAACATTTTGTGTAAAAATACTAAACTGAGAGTAAAACTAAGTGCAGATCCCCAGTTGCTGTATTTGTAATGTCAAACTGTTCATCCTTTTTCAAAATCTGCAGCTCCCAGAATCAAGCAGCTGCACACACATCTCATCTTTCAGATGTATAAAAGCAAGTCTCTAACCTGTAAAATTGCTGAAAGAAGCTGAAAAAATAAGGCAAATCTACTTCAACTCCTGAAAGACACCAAAACAAATTTTAAAAACTCAATATGCAGTCATCATATGCTTTTTGGAGAAGTCCAGAAACTACCACCTGTTGGGTTTTTTTTGTTTGTTTGTTTGTTTTTTTATGTTGGCATTACTGCAACTGCACGCTCTCCTGCAATTACAGTAAGTGTTGCAAGTAAAAAGCTCAGTATAAAAGAAGGCACCAATAAGTCCTATGCTACTACGCTTCTACGGAGTTAAACACACCTGCACATCCCTTCTCAGTCAGGGTTGTCTAGTGGCTAAGGTGAAGGACTAGAGGCACTTCTTTACAACACAATTTGGCATCATGACAGAGACACCAGGCTGGCTCTAAGCATGCTTGTGCAATTCTCAGGGAGGCTTGTTAGCTGAGGTAGGGTGCAGGCTGATGCAGCTGCCTAGCTAGCAGGACCTTGGCTGGAGTCAGGCAGCACTTACCTTGGTATGTCTTGTACTCTGTTCCATTTCACAGTACACAGACAACCTCAAGAGTCACCACAAGAGCTGTGCTGGTCTTGCCATGTTGGTTTAACAACCTCAGTCAGAGTGCCACCATAGAATTCCCAGGGACAGACATAACAATGCAATGAAAGATCTGCTCGTAGAAAGAAGCTAAATAACCTCTAAAGGATATTCCCTAATGCTTCACCACGAGACGATTTTCCAAACCTAATCACTGCTGGAAACCTCTCTTCCTGATGAGAAGTCTGAAGAAGAGGGAAGATGTTCATGAGCGGCTAAGAAAAAGAAGGTCTTTCCCAGCTATTCAAATAGTTTTTGTTCTTCTTAATGCAACTTTCACCTTCACAGGCACGAGTTCAGGAACCCTGAGCTCCATTTGAGTAGATTTGGGGATTTAATTTCTAGTCCCAGTCCAAAGCTGTTTACTGGCCTTCAGTAAGCTGTGTTTTTACCAAAGTTTTGTCATCGCTAAAACAGACATAGTATTTCCATAAATCTCAGGCATCTTTCTGCTAGTGCCAATAAAATAATTTGAGATTCTAGGTTAAATAAGATACACTGTAACCCTGCCTGTCTGTTAGGTGATGCAGGGAGGGTCAGAAAAATCTGTTAGAGACCTTCCTTCCAAGGCAGATCATAATTGCTGGGCATAAAAAAAAAATCAAGCAGAAGTTTATCAAGTAAGAATCAGCATTAATACGGGAAACTGTAGCATCTGAAAGACCAGAGTGCAATCTCTTTTTTCTCCTGGTTGCCCCCTATCCCTGTCTCTTGAATCCCTCCCTATTTGTAAAAGTCCAGAGCCTGGAAGTACTCATTATCCTAGTGCTACAGCTTGGTGTCCATGAAGGCATAACATCCCAGAGTCTAGAATGGTAACGTCTTCATGCCATTGTACCTATTTTGTTATCAAATAAGAGAGCTAACTCTTGTATATTTATGGAATCCTATCTTTTGTATATAATCAGTGAAACAGAAAAGCACAAGAGCAGACGCAGGAGAGAAGTGTGGAAATAAACCCACTTGAATTTCTTTTGTTTTCCTTTGCTAGACATTGTCAGAGAATTAATACAGAAGGGTTATTTTTTTTTGTAGTTCTCAGCTGTACCTCTAGTATCCCAGTAGCCGCAAAGCAGAGCAACTCACACATTTTATGCAGCTCCAGAAAAAGAACTCTGGAATCATTTTTCCTAAAAATGATTACAGGGAAACTTTTAGTCTAAAAGATTGTTCACCTGATCAGAAAAGCATAGGCAGTGCTTGGCACAATTTGCAGAGAGCAACAGGATACATAAGTGCCTATCTTTTGAAAAACAGTGTAGAAAACAAGTGAAAGCAAGCTGGTGCACACAGGCCAGGGTCTGCGCTTACTAAATAGCTGCCAAAATAATTTATGCTGTCATGTGATCCATCCTTATAATCAACAGTGAAGAAATGGGAGTAGGGAAACAGATTAGAAGTTTTAAATATGGCAGGAGGTGTTAACAGAAAAAATAATCAAGCAACCTAATGAAAAATTGTAACTGTTATAAGGAGAGGACATTATCCTCCAAACAAGGAAAAGGTCTGGAAAACAAATAGTTCACAAAGATATTTTTTTCCACCAACTCTCACTTCATTATCCTCATAAAAAACTTTAAGTTGCTGAATTACCTTCAGCCGTTTTGAGTCTGTTTATTTCCAGCTGCAAGCTCTATAGAAATGCACAGCGTTCAAAACTTGGAATTTATTAAAAAGTGGTTAACAATAATGTGAATTCCAGCCAGCTGAAAGAAAAAGGGAGACTAGAAAATACTGTTATTCTGACCTCTCTCAGCACCATAATTTCTGTCTGTTTACTTACAGAGACTTTAAAGGGGCATGAAGTAGAAGAGATTGCGCTGCAGTACTCCTGTCAACTATGATCACCTGGAGAACAGAATTTTATTGGGGAACATACATTTTTCATGACTATTACATGGTATTGAACACTCACTTCCTCCCCAAACTCTTTTCTTTGGGAGGAGGTGGTTGAGGGGAAGGAGGAGGAAAGAAAGAACAGGAAGGGGGAGGGAGGGGAAGTTTAGAGATTAAAATCGCTTACACTTTTGTTTAAATACACACTCTGTGTATTTCCCAAGGGTAATGAGTTTATTAGGGCAGCTTCAGCACAGGAATTATGAACCAGTTTTATAGATCCAAAACCAGTATCATATAAACTTCCAGTTTGGCAGTATCTTCTTGGAACAGGCTTTACATTAGAAACGTGGCAGTAAAGTCAAGACATTATGGAGATCTTAGTGCTTAAAATGCTTATTATATTTATCAGTGGGCCTGATCACACAGAGTAATAGGCACTTTCAATTCCACATAAATCTTATTTTATCCTTATTCTTATTTTCTGCACTTAAAAAAGCAATATGGTTTCTTAAACTTATCCTACTCCAATGATTGCTTAATTTTTTCCTTCATTTCAGAGATAAGCTAATGCTGTAATTAATTATATTCTATACACAGCAACTGACTCTTAGATATATCTTCAAAAGCCAGGTGGAGATTAAAACTAAGATCTAAGATTCCCTAAACTGCAGGTCTTCCCCAAAGACATTCACCTGTACACATGCATTTTCCTTAGTATAGTTAATATTCTGTGAACTGTTAACGATATCATAAATAAAAGAAAGAAAGTGTAATTGATGTTACTCTTGGAATTGTAACTTCAGCATTTTTTAACTGTGTGACTTTTTAACTCATTAACTGGGGTTATAGCAGTTTTTGTAACCTAATTAAATTCTTGTACATAAGAGGAGGCAAGCTTCTGTATTAATATTTTAATTTTTACAGATAAACCCACAAAATATTCCCAGCTGAAAAATTCTTTCTTATTCTTTCTTTTTTTTTGCTATCTCATACCTTAATTCCATGATGTTTTATACCTCTTGTCCTGGAACTGCTCTATTCTCTTTTTCTGGCATTTTTGCTAAAGCTTAACCTGTCTGTAACGTTTTTCCCCCGTAGTTCTCCTAATATCCTTTTTGTCCTAATTCTTCGTCTCTACTCAGCACTAGGGAGGCTGCACCTGGAGTACTGTTTTTAGTGCTGAGCTTCCCAGTACAAGAGACACATACCTACTGGAGCAAGTCCAGCACAGGGCCACAAAGATAATGAATGAACTTGATCATATGCCATATGAGAAGAGGCTGAGAGGGCTGAGATTATTAAGCCTGTAGAAGGGAAGGCTTAGGATGCCTGTGTAGAAATATGTAGTATGCATGTGTAGAAATACCTGTTGTGAGGGAATGAAGAAAAGGGATGGGACAGGAGGTGATGGACAAAAATTAGAACACATCAAATCCCACCTGTACACTGAAAAGCACTTTTTTACAGTGAGGACAGTCAGACACTAGCACTGGTTGCCCAGTAGAAACACCGTGCAGTCTCTGTTAACAGAGATGTTCTGGATTAAATCCTGGATAATGGGTTCTAACTGACCCTGCTCTGAAACACGGGCTTAGGCTAGATGAGCTCAGGCGGTCCCTTCCCACCCATCACCTGATTCAGTGATCCAGTAACATGTTGTAGTCCATTACACTAGTCCTTCCCTTTTCTGTCTTTTCCTCCTCCCCAGCTAATCTGCATAATCCCATTTTGATAGTCTGCTGCATTGCTCCTGGTTTTGCCTTTTTCCACAGGCTTTTTTTGTGACTGTTTAAAGCCTGACCCCCTTGAAAGACACGTGTGTGGTCCATTGCTGAAAACTGTGGGTCAAATCCATAGATTCATGACTCGTTGTAGTCCTTTAGTGTGTGCTCTGAAGTTGAAATGGTTAAACTGATTAAAAATAGAGTAAAACTGAAACCATCCCAAGAACACAGATCTCTCAACTTGAGGGTTAAGAGTTCAGTCAGAGTTTAGAAACCAAGAATGGAAATCTAAGCTGAAATGATTTTAGGAAACAGAACCAGAAGTTTCTGTTTCAGAGCCAAGGGTACAATCAACATGTTTGATTTCACATACAGTTGAGATGGGGAGCAGCTCAAGCACTCAGGTCCTGGAGCAGGCTGTGGTAGTGTTTCTCCCCTGTCTTCCCTTTACCCATGCACAAAATGGGGTCTCTCTGCCACTCTCTCCAGAATCAAGTGGGGAAAAATCAGCTTTTCTGCTTTCATGTATTTCAGTAGTTCAGGTATCTGTTTGTCTCCATTTTTGCTATCAAGTGACCTGATCAAACAAGGAAGTTCTGGTACTCTCACAGGAAAACCCCAAACCCTTTCAATTTCACACCTGCTTTCCAGACTGAAAAAGGAAAATGGGTTCAATTAACCTATTCCTTTCAAAATGAGCTTCTGCATTATGTTTCATCCAGCTTTATTACATAAGCAGCTGTCTACCAGAAACTCTTTAGCATACCTCTTGACCAATTTAACTCATGTGCAACCTGTTTGAATTTGAATCTGCCTATACTCACTGTGTTATCCAGAAACAGCACTTTCACCTTGAGATACATTATAGAATCATAGACTCCTGCAGGCGGGAAGGGACCTCCAAAGGTCATCTAGTCCAACCTCCTCACAATCGCAGGGACATCCCCGACTAGACCAGGTTGTCCAGGGCCTCATCAAGCCTCACTTTGAATATCTCCATTGTACCACTGTGATTCTTTGCAATAATATTTCCCTCCAATTTTGTTTTTTCCTTGCTCCTTTATTCCTCATCTCCACCTCATTCTTTTCTGGGCATGCCATTCAGAACTTAACTTCATTGACACTATCTTACTTTCTAGTGCTGTGTCAGAAAAACTACTTCTCTTTGGCTGGAGCATAGTACAGTGAGTCTGAAGGTGAAAAGTAAAGACATGGAAGCTGATGCAGAGCCGAAAATATTTACAGCAGGAATCATATCACCAATTTCATTAAAATTCTTAGTGAAGGTAAATATTTGAAGTATTTTGATATTTTGGCACATACCAAGAGAAAAGAAGCAGCTGCCTCTAAATGTGTGTCTGTGTGAATGGAGGTAGCTGCACATATCCGTGTGTGTGTGTGTGTGTTAGTTTAAAAAGGAACAAGAGAAGATCTCTTTGACAAGAGACTCACTTACAGTAGATCCCCCACAGTACACTGTACACTTATGGCTAGATCTGCCAACAAACCAAAGATGATCTGTTAATTCTACTCTGATTTTTGTTCTTGTTTTGGAACAGAGCAGCCCCTTTTACAAAGATCCATCCACAAATTATACAAACCTTAGGAGGCACTGAAAGCTGAGGCTCCAAAGTAGTTGATGAGAAAGATTAAACATTTTCTAATCACTATATACATTAAACAAAGTTTAAAGCTGCCGATATTTTTCTCTAGAAGTTCCAGCAGGAGCATCATAGATTAATTACCACTGGATCACAAAAATATAAATCAATGAATAAATAAATGAAAAGTTGAATGGCTGAGGAAAAAGTGTATGTGGGTGAAAATTTTTTCTATTGCAGAGGATAAGATGCTGCAAATGGATAGATTTTTGTAGAGCTCTATTTACAAATATATATAATACTTTTGTATTTTCACTGCTGTAATACAGCTAGTATTATTTAAACTTCATTTAACATACGCACAATATTTAAAATATACGTGCTTAGCCTCATGCAAAATATAGTGAAAGCAGGTCTTTTTACTTTTGCTATAGATGTATTATGCAATAAAGTTTTAATTTAGTTTTAGATAGAATATGCACAACCTATGTATGCACTTATACGTGCACACATTTTTGCATTTCCCCTCTAGTTTAAACATACAACACACAGGAAAAGATGCTGGAGTACATGTTTTGAAGTATTAATTTTGTTCAAGTTGCAGCATCAGAACATAGCATCCGCTGCTTTGTATCCACAGCTTCAGGTATGGTGCTGACAGCCACAATGTGAATTTTGTTACTTGGCCTTGTCAGTGACTCTAAGCTGACAGTAGATCATTGCCACATGGCCACGCCACTCTCTAGGGGACTGGGAGACATTAACTGAATCAGCTTTGTTGTGCAATATTAAATAAGGCAGATTTATAAAGCAGGCGTCAGTTCTCTAAGAAATGGAGTAGAAAGCAGAAATTATGTTTGAACGAGCTTTGAAAAAGACAACTTCCTGGGTGGACTCCCCTTGCCTAAGGGGTGATGGAGAAGGCAGACATACAATAACTGTGTCACACTGCACAGCTGCAGGCATAGTGGTTTTACAATATCTAACATTATTTGGGTTAGACTCTGATATGGTAAATTCTGGGGAAAATCATGGATTAGTCACAGTAAAATGTCAAAAGCAATAGGAATTATAGTTTAAAAAAAAAAAACACATAAAGTTATATATGTGAAACATGTTTGTGGTCAAGTTACCATTGTAAACCACCTGTGGCTACAATTATTTATTTATGCAACATTTTTTTATGGGACTACACTGATAAAGAGAAGACAATATCTTGTCCTGAATATTTGCAACATCAAATGATAGTCTTGTCACAAGACTCTGTTCAGCTATAAGGAGCCTAAGAGGCAGGAACATTCCTGCTAGATCCCTCCACGTAGTGCTTATGTGTTTCAAAGCTGGATGTCCAAACCCATACAGTTGATTCCTCAGCATTGTTCTAGGGATGCAGAGGACAGGAAAGTAGCTCAAAACAGGGGAATTGCAACACAGGCAGGAAGCAGGAAGCAGACTGTCTTTTCTACTCTCAGAACCAAAGCAGGAAGAGGAGTAACCATTCACTGTTCACTCACATCTTGGCTAGTCCTGAGGCACATTAGGCCAAGTCGAACCCACGATCAAGGTGGTACAAAACCACTGATACTGCCATCTGTAGGGACTCAGACAGGTGGCACTGCAAGCAGAGCCAGAGATACATAACTCCTCTTTGGAAGATGAGCTACTTGTTAACGGAGCCCATCAGTTATGCACGTCAGCTTCAACAGTGTTTTGCTGGGGGCGTTAACAGATAAACTAACAGTTGTTGCTGGAAGGAATCTATCTTCCTCACGTTTGCTAAGTCTACTTCAAGATAGCACTTAGCAAATAAAAACTATCACTAATATAGCTCTTGGAGGAGGAAGAAAGGAAGAAGAACAGCTAAACAGGTGAATCTTGTGTAAGAGCTAGAGCTCCCAATGCTTTCTACCTTTGCAATACACTGAACACTTAAAATCTGTGTGATTTGGAGGTATGTGCTTTAAGAAGCATATACTCTGTGAAATATCCATGTCATTGATAACTTGACAATTACAATTTGACTGGCAGCATATGGCAAAGTCAATGTTATGACAAGCCATTCCTCAGGGCAGGAATACTGATGAATAAAGACTTTACTTAAGTGGTAGTATAGCAGCATTTATAGTATTAAAATCAACTTATAAGTGTTTTCATTGCTTGAGTCAAATGAAGACAGGCAAACAAGGAACCTGATACAATTAAATATTTTTATTAAATGTTAGATGTTTAATTCTTTCTCCTTTATTGGAAAGGCATTCACTTCGTTTAATCTTCTCCACAAGAAAAATATCTGAAGGTCTGAGAGATATAATTGTGTAGAAAAATTACTTTTGAGAAGAAAAGTAGTAAAATTTGGGAAATAGGAGAATGCTCTGGATCTGTAAGATCTTTAGACTATAACGTCTCTCTTGATCATTAAAACATTTATATTTTGGGCTATTAGTAAAAATAAATTACTAATTCCTGAAACACACTAATATCTGAATGTCTTAGAAAACAGCACCATTGTTCTAAGGTGTTTATAAAGAGATGGTGGTCAGAGTTTCTTAAGGTCTGTGAAGAGAAAATCTTGCGTTGCTGCCACAGAAATATGAGAAATTTTTTTAATGTTCTCTAGGGCTGGTACTCCCAAACTCTCAAAAATTATGGACCTATTGCAAAGAAGCCATTGCTCTGCCAGCTGGACCTCAAGAAACCTCTGAAGCTCAGAGAAGTGCCATTGTCTACATCCCAGGGTCTCCAGTTTGTTATCTGTAGAAAGTTTCACCGAATCACACTGTAAGCAGAAAAAAAAAAATGAGAAAAAAGCACACCCAGACTGTTTGGGAGAATGTTTTTTTTAATTACAGGTGGGTTAGAGATAACACCTGCATATGTTATTCTTTCCTTCTGCTAGCCACTGTGAGCCAAGCAGGCCACAGGAAGGCTTAAGATGGATAAAAATGAGAAAATCTCTGCCTCTTTCTGTTATTCAGATAGATACTCTAAAATGACTGTTTTCTCTCAAAGCATTTCTCTGCATTTTGGCTTTGATTTTTAAGGCTTATGAATGTTACTTGCAAGTATTTTCTGAGCTAGTTTACCTGTTTTTATAGCCATCCCTCTGTTTAAAAGGAAAAAATAAAAATAAAAAAAGGGAAAAAAGAAGAAACCATGTCATTCCAGAAGCAGTACAGATAAACACAGGAAAATGTCAGAAATGAGTGGTATATACAGCAGAATAGTTTTTACTCAAAGAAATGTCCTTTTCACATATCACCTCCTCTCCAATAACCTACATATCCATGCACTCCCCTAGAAGGAAGTTCTACCAAGAAAAGTCAGGAAAAAAGCTGTAATACAGAGCTTAGCATGTGTTTAAGGGGATTTCATGTCATATGAGGACAACTGAGGGGGTCAAAGAATAAAATTAGGTAGATACAGAGAAACATGCCACGAGAGAAAAGCAGAACCAAGGGGGTGTCAAATATACTTTCAATTGGTCAAGCAGTAGAATTCACAGGGATAAGAACTGGGAATCTTCCTCCACCTACACCACCCATCCTCAAAATTTCTTTCCAAACTAAACTGCTGTTTTAAATCAAAAGCATAATTTCTCATCAAGATTAATATATTACTATCAAGTTTTTTATCAAGTTCATTACTAATAAAAACATTTTGGAAACCTGCTGTGGTCTCTAGGGTTGCCTGAAGCATTCTATTCCAGGAGGCTTCAGGAATGCTGGCCAGCTGCAAAACAGCAATGAGAGAGGAAACTTCTGGCATGCCCACAAGTACCACAGGATTTTCTCCCTGGAGAAACTGTTCAAGAACATGGTGTATTATAAAAGCAATGCCACAAGTGCTGTAAAATCCAAATTTTGTTTCAGGCCTTCAGTGGGAGATTTAGTTAAAAGTCATCATGTATGATTTCTAGATTGAAGACAATTGTGTTGGTTGGTTTTGATACAAAATCTGAAGTTATATTTAACAAATGTCCTTGCTGGCAGACATAATGCTATTTGGTAACTTAAGGGAGTTCGTCTGTAAAAGTCCAAGGTACTAAAAAAAGCTCAATTCAATAAGAAACATGACTGCATTTGTTCTTTATGAAACAATCATTGGGAAGACTGTGATTTCATTTTTCTACATCTAAATATACTGTAAATGTGAGCTCTCTCAAAGACAAATATACAGTTTTGATGCTTACCTCAATATATCTGTACTAGCTAGGTTTCTAGGTCAGACAAAAATGAGCTGAAAATCTTGAAAACTAGTTGTTTGAGATTTTTGCTACTTACATCTGAACAGTCTGATAACTTGAAGAGGGCCAAGCTTTCCTCAAAGTATTTTGGCACTGTCAATCCAGACCCAAAGCACAACAGACAATAAAGAGGACAGAACATTAAAGATAATTTTGTCTAAAGCTCTATGACTTTGGTCTCAAACTTTGCACTTCTCCAGCTGTGTAAAGTACATGTATGTAGTGCACAACAGGTTTCTAAGATTCCTTCTCTTTACCATGAAGACAGATTTGTTCTTTATCATAAAGAACCTTCTGATCTACCATAACATGATTTTACAGCTTTCACTTAAAACCAAATAGTATTATTGCTTGAATCAGGAAGGAAGTGGTAAGTTAAAATTTTCTTGATACTACCTCAAGATAAGAAGAGCTAGAACATCAACCTGAAATCAATACAGCCAGCAAAATCCAACTGCATTTTTAAGTAATCTCCAAATTCTGGTTCAAAACCCAGGTTCTCTTTCACCCTAACAGGCATATAGGAGGCAGGAAAAAGGTGCAGGCATACACTTACCCTAAAGCCAGAGGTTTAATAGAGGTCTCAGTTCAACACTTTTCTCAATAACAGTTTACACCATATTAGGAATAGAGAAAGAGGTCCTGTACTTGCAGAGATCTGTGTGGCACTCAGAGAGTACTGTGTCATGTCTGTGATAAATGGAAAAAGCTGGAAGTTAAAATTATCCCCATATTGAACACAGAAAACACTGCCTTTGGGCTCTGATGGGGAAAGGAAAAATCATAATTTCCCAGTTCAAAATTATTAGTCTAAAGGAAGAATGTCGTAACTTTATTTTATTAACAGTGCTTCTTCTTGTATCTCTTGCCATAAAATAATATATACAAATTTGAGCATTAGTGAAAATCCTAGCACTTTGTTCTTAAAATAAGAAAGTCTAAACAATGGTAGATTTAGTGTACGCTCATGTGTGAATCCATGATGAGAACCCAGATCTTATATTTCTCAAAAAAATATCATTGCACCATGTAGAACGCTATTTCATTCTCCTAGCCCCACCTCCAACCAAAATAAATAAATAATACTTAATACTTCATCTATTTTCAAACATGAACTTCAATAATTTTTAGAAGGTTTGATTGTCTATAGGAAGAAAGAAAATATGGAGGAAAAGTACAACCTCCTTTTTGGCTTGATGTCATATAATCCCAAACTTTTGTGAGTCTATAAGGTTCTATAAAGTAAGTGTGAGAATCTATATGTCCCAGGCAATGTTGAAAGAGTTCTGAACTTACCTTCCACCAAGATCACTTTTTCATTTGAATCAACCCTACTTCTTGACAGATATTCTTCCCCCACTTCTTCCTCCCCACTCACCAGCAGGATACTGTTTATCCAGTTCTTGCCTTTTCTGTTAGCCAGTTGGAATGTTGAATATTTTGGAAGGAAAACAAGAGACGGAAAAAAGAGTGAGTTTGGTTTTATGCCAACTAAAACTGAAAGCAGATTATCTTGTCCTATCAATCTGATGTCTGGGTTATGGTATTCCATCATGACACCACACCAGAAGCCTTTACAGGTGTCTGCCGGGTTAAAGGAGAGTGCTGAAAGAAGACAGGGTAAGCCAGAGCTGCTTTCCCTTTCAACCTATTTCTGGAACCCAGACTGAAGTGCCGTTGGGACATCACGTCATCTTCTCTCATAGCGTGAGTCACTTGAGTCTCACTCCTCTAAAAATTCACTCATTCTTTATTCTATCATTTTAGATTACAAACTATGAAAGCTGGGATATAATGATTTCTGGTCTTTTTACAAAATGTTGTTTACTCGTGTGTAGCTGTTCCACAGACAGTCATATATATGTTCTTCTATTTTCTGTAGAAAAGCATGATGTAGGTCTGGAGCTGCTCCACTGAAACAAGAAGCAAATAATGCAGAAAGAAAGATAATTCTGTCTTTCTCACTTGATAATCACTGGTAACTCTAGTCCATAATTATATAACATGATGTCACAAATCAGGGAAGAACTTTTTTTCAGAGGGCAAAAGTAGAACATTTTCCGGCTGCTTATCTCCAATAAGTCTTTGTTCCTTACACCCTTCTCAGTCTGCAAATAGCTTTGCTAGCCTCCACTACCAGCTTGCCAAGATTACCTATGTAGACAAATCCCAAGCCACATGGGTGCTTGTTAGTCAGGTGTAGCCTTACAGAGATAATATGCAAAACACATTTCAGTTCTGCCTTTTTTTTATTCAGCAGTAAAACCTAGAAGCCTGCTTTTTAATGTATTGTTTTTAACAGAGACCTAAAATATAATCTCTGAGCTATTACATATACTGCAGAAAAAAAGAACTCAAGAATTTACGCTTCTCCTCTCACCCTTATCAGCAACCTGATGGGTTAACTCTAATCACCTCACTTACCTATAACTTTGTTCCTCTGCGTTTTGAAGCTGGTGTTACTTTGTAAAATACTTTGAGAGATATTAATAAAAATTACCTACAAAAACCCATCAGTGTTGTGCTTATGGTAGAAGTTATTTGCATTAATAACTGCTAATATTTGCTGCTTAAAAGTACCTTATTACATACAGATCCCCCTTATCTGAATATTTTTACCTCCCATTGTTCCAGACAGTACCCTTGTGCCTTTGAAAGTTCCAGTCATTATCACAGATTTCCACTTCTAGTCAATTTGCCCATTGTTTATACGAAAACATCCTTTCATATGAAAAAGAAAAATTGGGGTTTTTTTAGAAAGAAATTTTGACTGCAAGACTCCATTGCTTGACATAAGACTTGGAAGTAAGTTTTATTGCTAAATGGAAATGGTTTTGCCAGGTTTTTTTTAGTTTGTTTGTCTAATAATATGTAAACTTAAAGTGGCCAGTTAGGTAGGAAACACAGCATTTTAAGCCTGGAATCTGTCCATACTGAAGTCACAAGAGATTTTTGACGATTTTACTATCAACATGAATCTTACTTTGAAATTTTATCTGAAAATCTTGGGTATTCAGGTTCCACAGACATAACATTTTCTTCTGATTTCTGGTGTTTGCTTTTTCCATTATTCTAGCTGCATGCTATTTTTTTTTCCACTCTGCACAACTCTGCAGGAGGGAAAAAGCAAGCAAAAGGGCAAACTGTTTGTTTTCTAATTTCCAAAAGATTTTTTGGTGAAGAAAACGGTCAACATTCTGGTATAGTATCTGGATGGCCTTGTTTGTCTTTTGAAGTAATGATGGCTACTCAGGGAACATATAAAGGTATGTTCACATTAGCAAGAGTTGACTGAGGGTGCTACACTCGCCAAAGTCATTAAGTGACTTCAAATGACCAACTAGAATGCACAATATTATCAGGAACACATATTTTATTCAAGCAGAAGCAATATGTCTTCTGATCACCACTGTAGCACAATAAAAAAGAAAGACGGGTTATGACCATAATCATAATCAGGATACCTGGCTTTAATCTTGTGTCTTTTAATTCCTCTTACAACCATTTCATTTTTGGATGTAATGGGTTTG
>VXBW01000696.1:0-22059 GCA_013400375.1 Thinocorus orbignyianus | reverse complement strand
TGTGCAACTATCATTTGCTAACAGATTACTGAAAGAAACGCATGTAGGACATCTGAAAAAACCTACTAAATACTGGCCAGCATCTACTTAAAATTCAAGTGCAGCAGCAATTTAATAAAAACAACTCCTCCAGAATGTGGCCATAAGGAAAGAGTTTGCACAATCTGTTCATCTGCATAATTAGTAATTGAGGACCCGAGAACAGTTGGAACATTGCTGTGGGCAACCCAGGTCAGTTCACTGATAACATAAATAAAAAAGATTCAGATTTCCATAAACTGCAAACATCAGAATGGAGCTAACAACAACCCTAATAAGAGCACACAAAACAAACAGAAAGAGGGACAATATAGAAAGCCATGAAAGGCCATAAATCTACTGCAAAAAAACCAATACAATACAATATAAATTCCATCGGAGAGTTAAAAGAATCATGAAAAGAACACAGGGGAAGGGAGGGGTAGGGGGGTGGGAAGACAAGATACATGGGAAAACACAGTAACTTGTATCACTTATCATTTGCATAACAGAACAAATATATTAATACTTCTGCCAGACACATATTTACAAGCATGCCACTTAAGCATTAGTAGTTTATAAATCCAATCATTTATACCCATGTAGTAGTACAACTTATCATTTCAGGAGCAAAAATCCTTGCAGCCACAATGCAATCCTTTGCTTTCACCAGGCCACAGTGAAAAAACATGGAGTGCATAAGGCACTGCAGAACCAGCTGTTATGCCTTGGGAGATGAAGTGTAATAGAAGAGAAGTAGTCATCCACTAATTAGCTGGGGCTTCATTCTTTCTAGTGATTAAGTTTGCCGTATTTTTATTGGATACAGACATGTATCAGGACACCAACCTTCCTCAAGCTGAAACAGCACAAAGGACTTTGAATCTTTGCCAAAATAGTTTAGCAAAAAAATTAAAAAGTTTGGTTCACCTAAGAGCACTTTGATTAACTTGAGACACTGCTTCCAGATAAGCCCTTGCTAGATCTGTTTATCAGCTTCATCCCTTAGTCACAGTACAAAAGTATTATTCAAATGAACTGGCTATCAACATGTAGTTTGTATGTATTTATTTGTTTCCCTGCCCTGGCAGGTCATAAGCAATAATGACTCAGAGGTATGTTGATTTATGTTGGTCAGAAAGCCATAGTTTTGCCATATGATACTACCTCAGGAAATTAATTTTTTTGGCAAAAATAGGAAAAGTAGCCTATATGCTTGGGTGTTGACTGAAGTTCGATTCATATAAATGCTCGAGGACTCAAAATATCAAATAAAAGAGGACTTTAGGTTCTCCACATTTACAACAATCAAGACTGATTGACCTCAAATCAAGATTGATATCAAACTCAGGTGACATAAGAAATAACACCTGGAAGCAGAGATATGTTTGCCATTCTGTCCATTGTAGGAACATTAGGTTATTTGCAGTGGGATTAACATAGTTGTTGGAATTGTAATTCCTTTGTCCCTTAGGTGTGTAAGGTAAAAGATTAGGATAAAGGACAGACACAGAAATAACAAATGCCAGAAACAGGGCAGTAATGAAATCAGTTGTACAGAATATAAATAACGTTGAACAAATAGCTACTGAAAAGGACAATTGTTTTCATTTAAAATATATTTAGTAATCTTAAAGATATGTACTTACTGGACATGAAAATACTAGCAAGTGGGATCTGCAAAAACCTGTTTGTCCTCATTTTCCCAAAGCCCAATGGATTTATACTTTTGGTCAGTCTAGAAACAGGCACATAAAAACTATGGAAATGGCTGAACATAGAAAACCATATGGCACACAAATAAAATACAAAAGGAAGGAAGACTTGAAATTCTTTTTGATGGAGGTAAAAGCAATTAGTACTAACACTGAGAGAAATAAAACCAGTATGGGCAAAGAGAACATCAGAATTTTTCCCCAGGTTCACTATGCCCTGCAAAATTAGCTTAGCACATGAAGGCTATTGCATTTCCCCATTTTGAGATACAGAACAGTTATAGGCTCTAGTCTGAAATATACCTAATTGTAACAATCTAGGTGCAGATTACTTTTGATACAAAAAAATCCTTGATATGGCTGATGCAATTTTTTACAACTGTAACGTGAAAATAATGAAGAATCTATCAGAAATTCCTCTCGTGTTGCTTAAAATTAAGCACTTCAAAAAAAGTTAAGTTCTCCTGGACAATCAAGATCCTCGGCTCATATTGTTGAAGGAAAAGATCTGAAATCACTGAATTATCATGTTGATAATCCAAACTCTAACTACAAATTAAATTCTTTAAGTAGGTCTCATCTGACTTTTGAACCTCAAGATTTGTCAAAGCAGCGTCCATTTTAAATACCATTTGTCACTCTCATACGATTTTTTAGGGTCGTTTTATAACAGAACAGTTTTATAAGAACCAAGCATGTTCATATACTTTTCTTTACCTCTCTACCACAGTGCAGCATGAAGCCTGATGTTGCTTGGCCGACTTGATAACCTTCTAGGATGAAATAACCAGCTTTGATACACAAGAGGAGGGAGGTGAATATTGTCTACATGGACTTCAGTAAAGTTCTTCGTTCTCTCCCATAAGATCCCTGTAGACATGCTGTTCATGTATTGGCTGGATGAGCACGCAGTGACGTGAACTGAAAACAGGCTGAATGAAAGCACCTTGGCAGAAGATTACTACAGTTCTAATCTGTCTAATTTCAAAACTGAAGTTACTATCAGGTCCACAAGGTCTTGTCTCTTCAGCCTCAACAGAATTTTCAGAAATACCGTAAAGGCAAAATTTCTGCTTTGAGACAATTCTCCCATATGTCATATGCCTTCAACAAGACGAATAATAGCCAACTGCAACTTCTCTGAAACTCTTTTCACCTTCCAGCAAAATAACACATAGCCAGAAATGGCACTGCTAAACAGCTTATAACGAGGATTATTTAACAGTTCTTCATAGTACTCAGTTTACAAGAAAGTTAGTTCCTAAAATACCTGGGGTATGTTATGCTGCATTTCACTTGAAGAAGGCAAAAACTGCATATACAATCACCGTACATAACAATGGGTCCTTTTTTTCCATTGTGCAACTGACGACCTGAATCAGTTTTCTGATTCCTTACTAGATTGTCTAGATTTTAAACAAACAAATATTAATGGAAATCAAAACACACTTGCAATTTTTAGATGTATTTTTAGTTAAATTTCATTATTATTTTATGAAATTCAAAATCTGTTCCTGGATGCTCGAGAATAGTCTGTACTCCTTTGAATAACTTGCCTCAGTTAATTAGAATACACTGAATTCAGCACTTTTATTTACAAACACAGTATTGGTCTGGTTTTAGTTTTGGAGATCATTTGTTTGTTACAATTCTGTCAGATCCATTCATCTGTGATCAAGAAAAGCTGTCTGTCTGGATAGATATGATGGTACACACATATATCCCTCAAGATCCATATGTGTACAGTATACACAGCACACATCATGCACTAACTTACTGTTAATTCATAACATACAATTGCTGGGTCCAAGCCCAGGCAGGATAGAATGTAAATGAGAATATGATACTACTGCTTCTTATGTAACTTCTCTTTTCAGCCACCACATTTACCTATTTTCTTCCTACATTGTAGGCCTTATTCTCAATTAATAGGGAATTCTGAATTAACTGGAAAGGATTTCTGTAGGAGAGACAATGGGAAACTACAAGTTTGTACTGGTTTGGAAATATCATCAAAATCTTGATTTAAATGAAAGGCAAATTTACATTAAATATGTAATATATTGGAGGTGGACTAGGTGGACATGGTCCTGTTGGTCTGTTTGGTGAAAAGTTTCTCCCACAGTTAGCCTTAGCTACTGATAGCTGTATTGTTCTTCCAAGAGACTGCACTAGTAGGAGCAAGGGTCCATCACCTGGCCTTACACTATGTGTAGTACGGATCCTGGGAGGGAAGGAAATGCCAGAGATGCCTGGCATTTTTCCTAAAGAAGAGGAAAAGTTTTGTCACATATGTCAGCCAACGCTTTTTGAACTTGACACAAACTTGAGATCTTGAGCACCTGTGATTGTTGATGATCCCCTGACACCTTTTTTGGAAGTGAAGAACATTAGCTTGAGTGACTTGGCCAAGTTTCAACAAGGGTGATTATACTCTGCCAGCATAATTTCCCTTGGAACCGTAGTTGGAGCAGTTATATTTTACTTCCTCCTCCTCAAAACACAGTTTTGCTTTTTCTGGAATGGAGGAGTTGCTGTGTTCCACCCCAGAGAAGGTTGCATTTCAGTGGTGGCTGAATTGATCTTTAAGAGCTTGGAACACCAAGTGCACCACACTTGGAGTCCATTCCAGAACAGAAGGCATCTTGTAAGTACAGAAGAGTCTTAAGAAGGTAACACAAGATAAGATGTTATACACCAAAACCCTGACTCATTTCTTACTCTTTCAATTTGAGTAGGCCAGCTTTTGATTTGGATTAGTATGAAAACATATTTTGGCCCTGAATAGTAGTAAAATTACTGTGACATGGGATACTTACCCATCACTTGGTAAAAATGTATCAGTTCATTGCACCTATCTGTCTTCCCTCTGCCTCTCACAAATATACATACTACATATTAAATAAGAATGACCTCCTTGATTTAAGAAACAGGCTTGCTGGGTGGTGATTTTTAAAGTAGCTTAACACAAAACACACAACAGAACTATGAAAAATGCTCTGGTTACACTGGTACTTAATGGTTTGGATCAATCCCAAAGTCAAGCCACTGAAAAAAATCCTCCCACTCCAAGGGCTATACAAGGTGACAACACTCCCTCTCAGAAAAATAAACTTTACCCACATGGTTTAGCCTGCCAATTGCTCTCATCTAGTAAATCATGTATTCTTCGAATGAGTTTTGGGACTAGCAGGGGGAGGAGGTGTGAGAAGTTGAACTGTGTGGCTGATGAAGGAAGAGCTGGCTCTTTGACCAACAGGCTGAGCACACAATAGAATAAATACCCTTTCAATATTATGTTTGTTTCAGCAAGCAGCAGAAGGAAAAATCATTTTCCAATTAGTCAGCAGGTTTCAGCATCATTAGCTCCTATATCAGATTTGCTACCATTCAAAAATGCATCAGGAGACAAAGCAGGAAGAGTTAAGTATCTTTACTGGAATCTGAGGTCTGTAAAGAGATGAAATTAGATTAACTCTGTGGAAATGGGGACAGTTTACATTACCAGAGGGGCCGTACCTGTCTCTAGGCTTGACAACAATGCCTTTAGCATATGGCATTACAATGGAGTAGTGATCAAGTGCAATTAATCCTAATACATTCCCTCTTGAACCTCAGTGGCTTGTTAGTTGGAGGGGAAAAAAATTTGCTGTCCCCAAAGTGTCAGGTGAAACTCTCATTTGAGGTAAGGCTACCATGCGGAGCTGTGCCTCCATCTGGTGACTCCCTTTTGTGATATTCAAACAGAAGGTGTTTTAATGAGGCTTTTATAGCAGACACCACCTGCCACTGATCTTCCTCTCTAAAAAGGTATAATTGAGGGTTGGTTTTACAGTATGGCTTGAATCTTAACCTTGGGAATTCATCAGGAGATGTAAATCTGGGAGTGATGTTGTAATTCTGAAATGCCATTTTGCCTTTTGGTTTAGAGTGAATTGGTTAGAGAAAATTGTGGTTTGGCTAATTGCAACCAGTTATATGGTAGCTTCCCCTTTTGAGATGGATTAATAGAAGTGTCATCTCAAAATTAAATATCCAAGCTGATGGTGACCATATGTCTCCATTCAATCCCTTGTATATTAACAATATAGCTAAACTAGAGGCAGCTCCTAGAACAAAATAGTTTCAGCACTACTAATATTTACATGGTTTTAATTTTATGACCCCTTATAATGTTACTAAGTCTATATTAAAAATTACCATGTCACATAAGAGTGGAGAAAGTTGATCCAACTCTGATTTTTTCAAAAAAATAAGTGAAGTACAGGAAAAGCAGAGTCCATCTTCTAACACAATTCATTTATTTGTGAATTTTGAACTTGCTGAAGCCCATTTCTTAGCTCTTCAATGCACAAGTTATTTTACTGAGGTTCATAAAACACATCTGTAGTATTCTGTATTGAAACTCTTGCTGGCAACAGGTGGCATGGCACAATCACTATCACTTCATGCTATTCTTGAAAGGGATTTAGCTACCATCCCTTCAGACTGAATGCTTACCTTAACGTTATAACATTATGGAATCAGCAATGAATGCCAAAGGAGTGCCACAGGACTGAGTCAGAATTATTTTTTGAAGCACAGGGTCAGCACTACTCTGACTTTGGTCCTTCCTCCAGAATACTCTACCCTCTTCAATGGCAGAGATCTGGACTGCCCATACTATCGCACAAATATTGATCAGTTGTTGCCTTACTTGTTTCTCATTCATATCCACTCAGGTGCTCAGAAGTTCAAGGATAAATCCTTTTCCCATCTTTTTCTCTCATTAAATTGAGAGTCGAGAAGTTATTTGACATGATTTTGAATAATCATGCTCCAGAAAACCTGTGTTGGAGTAGGAGGGAGGTAAGCATGGAATTAAAAGAACTTTTGCAACAAAGAGAACAATGACATTTTAATCATGCATGAACTTCAACAAATCTAACTAGGATGGTAATGATTATGACAGTAACAGTAGGACAGCAATTCTGTGGTGTTTGAACTTCAGTTTTAAGGCAAGCTTAATCTACAGAGTTAAATTAAGGAGAAACTTTTACTCCAAAATAAAGTGAAAAATTACTTATTTTGCATCACAGTGCCTTCAAGTTACAGCCTGGGTACAATTTAGCCTGAGGGACACAGCAGTCTTTCCTACCATGCCCTTGGGAATGAACAAGATGAAGGTCCTGGCTTTGCCTCACAGAACTTCTCCACACTTTCACTACCCAGCTAAATTGGCTTCACATGTAGAACCAGCTCAGCTGCAGAGCCTGAGCTGACTGGGAGCCATGCATGCAACAAGCAGCACTGAATGCTATTCTCAGAGCTTCAGAGTTCATTTAAATCAAAGCCCATTTTTATTGTCAAGCCCCCATTAGCACTTCCACAGAGACTGTTTCCATCCATGCCTAACATTTGTAACAGAAAGCTGCAGTTTCTTCTGTATATATACAGTTCTTCTCTCTGACGGGTGTGCTTTTCAGAAGAATTAGTGGCAGGGGAGCAAAGGCAGTAGGTGGATTTTTCAGGCAAAGCTAGAGAAGTTAAAGGATGCATGTTTCATCAAAGTAATAAGTGATTGACAAAGGATTTTGGACCAAAAAATATTACCGTCTTAGCTGTGGGAATAATGAGTGCCTACAGGACACATATTTGTGCATGTCACAGAATTACTTTCTTCAGATGACGCTCTGTGAAAAGAGAAAGGGAAAGCAAGGCATAGGCTGAAGAAAGGGTGAGCTGCCTGCCCTGTGCTCTCAGATCTGCAGTTTTCAACATCTAATAGCGCTTCTCTTCAATTAATGGGCCAAAAAAATCAGATTTTATCAGAATCTTTGTTGCACATTTCATAAAAAGTATACCTTACTATAAAAATGCCAAGTCTTTAGATGTGAATTCATTACTTGTAACAAGGGGCAGTAGATAACTGTTCCCCAAGCCAACGTAACATTTAAGTTTCCATCAAGAAAACAAAGGAAAGAATTACTTTGAGTAAGACTTGTTTCTGTGATATGTTGCCCAAAAGGCAAGAATTTGCATAGCTTTAGCTCTGGATTTCAGTAATAGGAAGTTAGCCAACTACACCATGGAGCAAAGCAAATTACTTTCACAAGGCTCGTAATATGTCATTCATTAAGATGACTCTCTTGGCATCCAGTGTGGGTGTCCGCTTGCTCTGCCCTAGAGCCTGAGGGAATATGAAAGATGCCAAGCCACTAAAAGAGCTGAGCAATAGAAGCCACTGTGGTCACAAGGCTAATGCCAGCACCAAAAGCATGTACTAACCAAACTTCAGATGTTAATTCTGGCTATGTAACTCAGTATGTGTGCCTTTCAGATCAAATGAGCTGAAAAATTACAAAAGTTTCATCCTCTAGCTTTCATGCATGTGCCTAAGTAGGCCTGTAATTCACTGTTGCTCAATATAATCTTTAAAGTTTTTTTCCCTCTCACATTTTTGCTTTTTCTCCCAAACCTCCTTTAAAGGAATGGCTTATTTGTTAACAGCTAAAGTGAATTCCAGAAATGTCATATTAGGAATACTCTTCTGTTTGTATGAGCAGATATTCTTGCACATCGATAGGTGAAAATGTATAGATGTGTCAGCAAAGCAGATGCACAAAATTTTCTGTGTCTTTGTGTGAAATACTTCAGACTCACTGAAAATAATCTGCTGTATTGAGTCTAAAGAAATTTTACAAACTAAATGCTAAATAAATAAACATTGAGATGCCTGAATTACTTTCCAGAAAACAACAAATCTAACTTCTATTTTCATGCTGTTACTTGAGGCCAATGTAAAACAGGAGTATTCTTCTAAATGCAGTAGATAGCATCAAAGTAAAGCCTGACTAAGACAAATCAACCCCTTCTTCTCTAGAGTTCGACTAAGCAGTTTTTCAAAATCCTCAAATCGATTTAACAGTTTTCAACTGATTATATAAATATAGGAATTTAGATTTCCTTAAGGTACTTACAGTTAAATTTTATTTACACAGTACAACTCAAGCTCATCAGCTGTATTTGTTAGGATGTGCTACAAAGTGCTGATCCTGTTCTTTGACTGGATGAACACCTACATGTCTGTCATCAGTTGTCACTTACGTGAACTCAGAACACAATTTCTGTAAGTATCTCTGTTTCTATATAGGACCCAAAACTTGACTACATAAAAGTGAACATAGAAGTGGACTCTACATTGGAAAGCTCACTTTGGTGACAGTTTAGAAAGAAACTGTTCCCTAGCATAGCAGTTGATTGTACATACCAGTGCAGAAGTAGAGGTAAGTTTTCAAGGGATGTGACATAAAGATTACACCAAACACAATCACTGGTAAGCTATATCTACAGGCTAATCTTACGACCTCCCCTGTTCATAAGCTAATAATTGCACCCAGGAAAAAGAGATGTCAGGGCTGAACACTGAGGATATTTTGAAACCAGATGAGAATAATTTCCATGCAACACCTAAGAGCAGTTTTAATGTAAGTATTATCTGCATTTCAACTTGTGTCAGGCAATCTCTCCATCTCAGAGTATTTATCTCCTCTTTTCCTACCAGGCCACCCATACAAAAGCTTTTAGGCCTAGAAGTCTTTCCCTGCCACTTGGTACCCATAGCCACAGGCTGAAACCCCTCAGTGCTTTAATTCAGGAGTTTTTATGCCCTGCTCTGTAATTCTTCTCTGTTTGCTGGCAACTATTACACAGCTAGGGATATAAGCTGCTGGTAGCATAAATAAAAACAGTCTTGCCAGCTCTCACAGTTTTATTATGAGTGTTTCAATATGTATTCTTAATTAAAGTTTTAAATGATATTATAATTCCTGACTTTGAATGTCCTAATTTTCCTTCATTCAAAGTGTCAGTCACTGTCAATTTCTGTAAATGTGGCCAAAATTAAGGTGTTTTCCTTCTTTGCAGCTTCATAAATTGTAGTGGGGCTACACATGATAGAGATGGCTACCAGCTCTCTCTGGTTTCAGACTTGGTGTGACCTAACTGAGTTTACCCACAGAAAAGCAATCATCCACCTCATGTCAGGAATCCTGAAAAGAGGCAGATGATGTGAACAGCTGGCAAGAGTCTAAGAGCATAGGACAAAAACCTTTGAAGGTTGTTGAAAATAGGGAGTGGAAAGAAGGGCATCAAGGAAAGTAGCACCAGCTCAACCTGTATACAGCCACATTACAGAAATTGAGTACTGAGGGCTACTCTACCCTGCTCCAGAGCTCTTCTCTCTTCCTACACTTTGCTTTTTGTATAACCTTGCTAAAGCACAATGGTGCTGTTCCTCTCGTATTGCCAGGAAAGGAGGTCCACAACTCCCAGGACCCACTGATGAATCTGGCAAGCAGCCATGTGAGCTGGAACCATGCCGTTGTCCTTGACGACCCTCTAGAGTTAGTCAGAGGTTAAAAAGGCTGATCCCACCACCCTTTTTCTGATTCCAGAAAGGACAAGGGAAACAGACTGAGTGGGTCAAATCCTGATTTCACCTTAATTTCTATTTGAAATACAAGAGAAAATGGTCCCACTGCTCAGGAAAATTGGCTGGGTGCGCCCCAGAGCATCTGCCATCTCTGGTTTCTACAAATCTGTTACTGAGATTTTCTGTTTCTTTCCTACAATTCCTTTCTGTATCTGGAACTGAAATCTTTCTACAAACCGATGTTAGATGTTTCGTATCTGGATATTTTATGATGCCCATTAATTTGTTGTCACCTTCTTTTGCATCCTACCCTCTTCATGGTGTTCAGAAATAGATCTGTTATCTTTTCCTTTTGTGCTATTTTTCTCAAAGTTCCCATTCCCCACCTGTCTCATGCTGCATCAGGGCATCCTGTTGCCTCAGAACCAGGGCTTCCCTGGCTTCCCCATATGGCACAGGGGAGAATTTTCCTGGAGTCAAGTGATAAAGTGGCATTTCTATTGCCAGTGGCAAGCATCCAGCACCAACATGAGCTGTCAAAGTTGGGTTACTGCATACAGTAGTGCAATTGGAAAGAGTTTTCTTGCTGTTGTGCCCTGGAACTGTGGTTGGACTTAAATTCCTCAAAATGTTTGCATCCTAGCCATGATATCCAACACACGTTATACTCCACCATTGATCTCCAGCACTGGAAATCTCCAGACCTCAACTGGAGAGACCAAATCCAGATGGAAAAGGGTTCCTTCCTAATAAGGAGCACTCAGTCACTGCAAAAAACTGGTACTTAAACCTATCGTAACATTTATGGTATCTGGGGGTGGGAGAGAGAAAAAGAAAGGGCTGGGGGCAGTTTTTTTAGCCAGGGAAAGTTTTTTAAGTAGGGGAAGAAGGAAGGAAAGGATTCTCCTCTTCTGAGGGATGTGCTTGAAGATTCAGCCCACAAGCAGCAGTGAGGAATCTCCTCAAAAGTGTCTGCGAGACGTGCATACACTGTGTGCTAGATTAAGCCAAACACAGAGGGCCAGCACTATGTCTGCAAACTCACTTAGTTCCAATTAGGCTCTTGAAATAAGGTTTGTGCAATACTTGAGTGCTGCACATACGCTTTGGGCCTTCATCCTTTTTCAAGGGCTGGTACGTTAGTGAGCAAAATAACATGTGATTCACCGTAACGAATTAGCTGTTGAGCAAGGTCACTTGGTAAGCATATTAGTAAGGCACAGGACTGTTAAGGGGGAAAAAAAATCTCATCTCCAGCATTTTTCTTCCTTTCTTTTATAAAATGTTTTTCTTCCCTTGGGTCACCTTGAAGAAAAATATTGATACAATAAGGAAGATATCCTTACTGAATACCAAATATAAAATGTTTCAATAGGTTTTAGGAGAGATGTATCCTCTTTTTTTCTTTCACTAAATAGTAACTAAATATGTTAAATACAATGAAACAAGCTGGTAGTATTCAGGTCACTTTTATGGAGTTTGACACTATAAAGGCTGTGATAACTGTGTCATTATTGCATCTTTAATGTCTGGAAATCTCTTCCCATACAAGCCATCATATATCCCTTATCACCATAACATCTAACCACTTACTGGTTTTATTACATCAGCTGCCATGCTACCTTTTCAATGTAAACAGAACTGGTGGGAGGTGAGGGGATGCCACCAAGCCGGTGGGGCTGGAGCCCTTGTCCTGCAAGGAGAGGCTGTGAGACCACATCTAGTTCAGCTGGGAAAAGTGACAGCTTCAGGGGCCTCCAACAGCATCCTTGTCGTCTGCAGGGGATGGAGGAGACGCAGTCAGGCTCTTCAGAGTGGTGTATGGCAGGAAGGCGAAAGGCAGCAGAACAAGCTGAGGGAGTAGAGGATCAGGCTGGAGATAAGAAGTCTTTCCCCATGAGGACAGTGCAGCAGTGGGAACAGAGGCCAGGGAGGCTGGGCTGGCTCCAAACTTAGGAGGTTTCACAATCTGACTGGCTGAACTGCTGCAGCCCAATCTGAGCCCATGGCTGAGCTTGCTTTAGACAGGGGCTAGGGATAGAGATTTCCTCTCCTGCCAGTTTTCATTGTCTTGTGATTTGTATGTACTGTTTTACCCATAATTTTTAAAAGAACAGAAGCAGAGTGAAATGGGGCGAGTCATCTTATGATTCTAATTTACACATAAAGCCAATGGCCAAGCAAGGAATTTAATTCCAGTCTCTGCTGAATCACAAACCTTTGGATTCCACTGAATCAAGAGGGAAATGCAAGATCGAAGACATAGTCATAGATGGAGTCATGTTGAAGGCTGTGATGACCAAAGAACTGAAAAGAAAAACCACGTCTCCTCTTAGTGCCCCGTCATTTATGCTGTCCATGGAAGTAAATTTTTTGGGAAAGAATATACAGAAGTATGAATCAGTAGAAACTGATTACTCAAGAGGCCAAAACAATTGATGTGAGGATCACCTCTGTTACTAGGCTGCATGTACTTCATATAGCCTGTCTGACTGGACCTGTTTGGAGGATGAAGGGCTGGTGCATGCAGAATTAAATCTGGTTAGTATAGTGTCCTGTAAGAAAACGGCTAGACACTGTACTCCTGCATTCTAAATATATTTTGGTTATGTAAATTGACACTGAAGAGCACCAGACTGAAAAGCTACATCAGTTAACTTTTATATATGACTTACCAACTGGATTAAATTTGATTAGAAATGGGACTGGATGTAACAGAAAACAGAGTTAAGAAATCCACAACATAAAACTTGCAAAACTTTTATGCTTAAATAAAAGGATAGGGATTCAAAATTACAGGGAAGATGGAAATGAGGGAATGATATTGTAAGAGGAGACTTTGAAGCTGTGACAGATGTGGTTGATGTAAATGGAGAAGATATACAGCAGAGGAGCTGATCCAAGGACCTCTCACACAGTGAAGGGGGCCATAGCAAGAAATCTCCTACCCACTTCCTATGACCCTGGAACAAGCTAATATTAAACAGTAACTAGGCAAAAACTTCAGAAAAAAAGAAAGACTTATGGCTTTACTGAGATTTCTAAGAACTGAAACTCTGAAGAACTATCACTTGCTCAGTGCCAGTGTGAAAACTGGATAAAAAATGAGTATGTCAATTTGTTCCACACGGGCACTTTCCTCTAATACTGAATTGTAGGCTATCCAAAAATCATGTTAACATCTGGAATGAACATACAGAGTCCAGAAAAATAATGTTTGGATGCTTCTACACCTAGTAGTTGTTTGGAGCTTAAAGAATACAATAAGGTTATTTTTCTTAGGAATCTTGTAATTAGAGGTTCACTGTAACGGCTTGATTTCATTTTTTCAAAGGTTGTTGTTTTGTTCAAGTTAGTCATCAGACTCACTGAAAAGACAATGCTGGTGTGGTCTGTTCAGAAAACAGGTTTTGTTTTAGTTTGAACAGCACTTAACAAAGCATTTTTCGTTGTTCAGATTTGTTCTAATGCTGTAGGTAAGTGAATGCCAACTTAGGCCCTAGCCGTGTGGCTTCCTCAGTGCAAGTGAATAAAATGTTCAGAAGTCACCCATTTGTGACACACCAGCTAGCATCAACATGCACTGATGGTAGTTACAATATACGCAGTCTGTTAAAAAATGGGTCTGTGGCTGAATTTTGGGAGTTTTGATAATGGTATGATTTACACTGCACCAGGCCTACTGGCATCAGCTGGGATTCACCTCTTGCAAGGTGGGAAGATAGATTTTGCTCAGGAGCTGGAATGGGTCATTGACAGAGCTTTAAACTGGACTTGGAGGGGGAAGGGAATAAATATCAAACTTACCTATGGTGAGCTATGGGAGAACACACAAAGATGAGAGAGACAGAGTGCTAGCAAGGGGTATCAGCCTGTTGCTCTGGGTTGTACTGGCTACACTGCAGCACACTTGAGGTCTTCCTGGGTTGAGTCAGGGACTTCTGTGGTAATAGGAACCTAGAGGGGAACCNTTTTTCGTTGTTCAGATTTGTTCTAATGCTGTAGGTAAGTGAATGCCAACTTAGGCCCTAGCCGTGTGGCTTCCTCAGTGCAAGTGAATAAAATGTTCAGAAGTCACCCATTTGTGACACACCAGCTAGCATCAACATGCACTGATGGTAGTTACAATATACGCAGTCTGTTAAAAAATGGGTCTGTGGCTGAATTTTGGGAGTTTTGATAATGGTATGATTTACACTGCACCAGGCCTACTGGCATCAGCTGGGATTCACCTCTTGCAAGGTGGGAAGATAGATTTTGCTCAGGAGCTGGAATGGGTCATTGACAGAGCTTTAAACTGGACTTGGAGGGGGAAGGGAATAAATATCAAACTTACCTATGGTGAGCTATGGGAGAACACACAAAGATGAGAGAGACAGAGTGCTAGCAAGGGGTATCAGCCTGTTGCTCTGGGTTGTACTGGCTACACTGCAGCACACTTGAGGTCTTCCTGGGTTGAGTCAGGGACTTCTGTGGTAATAGGAACCTAGAGGGGAACCCCAGAGAAATACCTCAAAGGAATTAAGGGGTGTTCCTCTAAGACTGTGAGAGAGTCAACAGCCCAGCTGAGGTGCCTCTACACCAATGCACGCAGCATGGGCAATAAACAGAAGGAACTGGAAGCCACTGTGCTGTTACAAAGCTATTATTTAATTGCCATTACTGAAACCAATGGCTACAGGTTGTTCAGAAGGGACAGGTGAAGAAGAAGGGGCAGAAGGGTTGCCCTCTATGTCAAGAAATGGATAGTGTGAAGTCTCTGAAGAAAAGCCACAAGGCTGAAAGCTTATGGGTAAGAATAAGAGAATGAGGCAGCAAAGGGAACCTTGTGGTTGGTGTCTACTACAGGCCACCCAATCAAGGGCAGATTATTGAAGAAGGCTTCTTACTTCAGCTGCAGGGGACATTGCAAAGGCTATGTCCTTCAACCACCCTGACATCTACTGAAAAAGTAGGACAATGAGCTGTAGGCAATCCATTCTCATGGAGTGCACCAAGGATAACTTTGTCAGGTAACAGACAGTCCAACCAAAGGGATCCTCCTGGACTCTTGGGCACCAGCACAAGTGAGCTAATCAGAGACATCAAAATCAGAAGCAGCCTAGACTACAGCGATCAAGGACCAGCTGAAGCTCAGCTTTGCAAGATATATAAAAAATAATAAGGGCTTCTACAGGTATGTCAGCCAGAAAAGAAAGGTCAAAGAAAATGTCAAAGCCCTGTAAATAAAATTGGCAAAATGGTAGCAAGGAATAAGGATAATGCTGAGGTACTTAACAACTCTTTTGCCTCAGTCTTCACTGGTAGCCTTTCTCCCCACACCTCTCAAGTAGACGAACTGCAAGACAAGGACTGGGGGAGCAGAGTCTGTCCCACTATAAGACAAGATCAGGTTCATGGCCACCCAAGGAATCTGAACATACAGAAATCTGTAGGACTTTATGAGATGCATCTCAGAGTCTTGAGGGAACTGGATGATGCAGTTNCTTTTGCCTCAGTCTTCACTGGTAGCCTTTCTCCCCACACCTCTCAAGTAGACGAACTGCAAGACAAGGACTGGGGGAGCAGAGTCTGTCCCACTATAAGACAAGATCAGGTTCATGGCCACCCAAGGAATCTGAACATACAGAAATCTGTAGGACTTTATGAGATGCATCTCAGAGTCTTGAGGGAACTGGATGATGCAGTTGCCATGCCACTCTCCATGATATTTGAAAAGTCATGGCAATCAGGTGAAAGGCCCAGTGACTGGAAAAAGGGAAACGTTGCACTCATTTTTAAAAAGGGCAGCAAGGAGGATCCTGGGAATTACCAACCTGTCAACCTCACCTCTGTGCCTGGGAAGATCATGAATAAAAGGCACATATTATGGTGCATAGAGGACAGGGACGTCATTCAAGACAGTCAGCATGGCTTCACCAAGGGCAAGCCCTGCCTGGCCGAGCTAGTGGCCTTATATGACAGAGTGACTATATCAGTGAACAGGATAAGTGCTACAGATGTCATCTATGTGGACTGCTGCAAGGCCTTTGACACAGTCCTCCACAACATCCTTCTCTCTAAATTGGAGAGATATCGGTATGATGGGTGGATCATTCTATGGACAAGGAATTGGCTAGATGATAGCATCCAGAGGGTAGTGGTTTATAGCTCAACATCCAGTCTGAGATCAGGGACAAATGGTGTCCCTCAGTAGTCCATACAGACACAAGTACTGTTTAGTATCTTCATCAGCGACATAGACAGTGGGTTAAAGTGCATCCTCAGAAAGTATGCAGATGACACCAAGCTGAGTGGTGTAGTTGACACACTTGAAGGATGGGATGCCATCCAGAGGGACCTGGACAAGTTCAAGAAGTGGACCNTTCAAGAAGTGGATCCATGTGAGGGAGTCTTTCACTTGGTTCAGATAATAGCAGTACAGCTGGGAGAAGAAGGGATTGAAAGTAATCCTGTTGAGAAGGACTTGGGCTTGTTAGTTGATGAGTGGCTCAACATGAGCTGGCAATGCGTGCTCGCAGCCCAGAAAGCCAACCACATCCCGGTCTGCATCAAAAGAAGTGTGACCAGCAGGTCAAGGGACATGATTCTGCCCCTCTTCTGCACTCTGGTAAGACCCCATCTGGAGTAATGCGTCCAGCTGTGGAGTCTTCAGCACAGGAGAAACACGGATCTGTTGGAGTGGGTCCAGAGGAGGGCCACAAAAATGATCAGAGGGATGGACCACCTCTCCTATGAGGACAGGTTGAGAGACTTGGCGTTATTCAGCCTGGAGAAGGCTTCAGGGAGACGTTACTGCATCCTTTCAGTACTTCGAGGGGCATATAAAAAGATGGGGACAAACTTCTTAGTAGGGTCAGTAGGGATAAAACAAGGAGTAACACTTTTAAACTAAAAGAGAGAAGATTTAGACTAGGTACAAGGAAGAAATCTTCTACTCTGAGGGTGGTGTTCCTGGGCAACACTGGAATAGATGCAAAGAGCAGTGGTAGATGCCTCGTCACTGGAAAAATTTAAAGTCAGGCTGCACAGTGTTCTGAGCCACCTAATCTAGTTTAAGATATTCCTTTAAAGGTTCTTTCAAAGCCCAAACATTCTATGATCCTATGAAAACAATTAAGACACAAAATAAGTCTAATATCTGAAGGTAATGGCATCAGACAATAGTCATATTCTGAAGACTGTGTAACTGTACTCATTTTTCAACTAAAGCATACCTGTATCAACCGAATAGTTTAATTCCCAAGTTCTGCTCTCAAACTTTGCACTTAGTCTGAAGGTATAATTAGTCCAAAGGTATAATTAGTCCTTATCCAGCAGAATCATGGGATCATAGAACATTAAAATTGTTTGGTTTGGAAGGTACCTTAAAGAGTTCCAGTCCCCTGCCATGGACAGTCTAGTCCCAATCCCCTGCCATGGACAAGGATAGCTTCCACTAGATCAGGTTATTCAAAACCCCATCCATCCCAGCCTCGAACACCTCCGGGGATGGGGCATCCACAGTTTCTCTGGGCAACGTGCTCCAGTGTCTCACTTTTCTGACTGTAAAGAATTTAGTATAGCAACTGTCTATAGCAATAAGTCTTTCCAACTGCCTTTAAATTCTGTCCTCCTGAACAGAAACACATAGAAAAGGTTGCATAAACAAAGTGATTGGTCACCTTCTCTCTCACTCCCCTCCCTGTGACATTCTCGATGTATTGTTAATCTCAGATCCAGTGGCCCCATGGAACAGCAGATTACAACCAAGATGGTGGCATTTTTGGAGCTTTCATCCTCCATTTGGCTGTGATCCACTGGCCTTAGGAAAGGAGATAAGACATTATATTTCTTATCAGCCACCAGATGTTTTTTAAAACCAGCGGCTGTCTGCTAGGATTTAAGTTAATGAACAAAAGTGCTTTTATGAACTACTGGTATGTACAGTCAGGGATGTAATTCTGGTTATTCAAGACAGTGCGAGAGAATAGATCCCACTGTATTTAACAACTTAATCTAAAGATTGTATAACACTATTTCTGACTCATTTTCCATAATCACCGTAACTCTAAACAGAAATATATTAGCCACAGTATGTTAAAGCTTTAGGAACTGCGCAGAGTTCAGTATCGTGTAGAATAGTAGTGCTGTTCAGTGGATGTTGATACAGAATTTTATGACTGGAAAATATTTTAAAAGAGAAATAAAGCCAATAATGCAGTGTATCTCCCTGTCATTTAAAGAAAATTTTACTTCCTATCATTTCTAGAAAGATGTGTGATGCCTGTTTTGGGAAGACAGCGCTGCAAATCTAGTGGTAAAATTATGCATTGAGAAACATCTCCTCTTGTAGAAATAATTGCTAGCATTATCCTAGCAACTCAGATAGAACCAAATTCTAACAACAGTCACTGCCACACTGAGAGCCAACAGAGTAACTGAAAGAGTAACAGAAACATTTTCTGGAGATGGTCCCTTTATATAGGATTGGCGAAATTAGTTAAGACCATATGTTAGTCATATTGAAGGAGGCATGGCTTAATTTTATGAATTTTGGAGTTCTCCCAGCAAACTTTCAAGGTCTGATGTCTCTCAGATTTGCTGAATTGCTCATGCAATCACAGACTGGCTGCAGGTTAAAGGAAAAGTAAAAGAATAAACAGCAGAAGTTAAAGTTGCTTCCTGACAAGCTGACAATTAGGTTCCGTTCTAAATCCTATTGTTAACTGTTTTATTATAGTGACTAACAAAATTGGATTGATGGAGAAAAACAAGCATAACTTTTCTGCAGAGAATGAAGAAAATCTGAGCAACCTTTTTTATGTGCAAGCAATTATTTTGTCCAGTTTTCACTGCTCTCTTACTTCTTTCTGCATTTCTAAGAAAAAACAACTGTGAAACTATTCATCTAAATGTTATTAAACTTTAAACTGTCTGTAAAATATACTATTAAATCTCATTTTAAAAAGAAGTTGCAATTAAGCAGTTCATTCTACTGCTGAAATCAAAGCAACTCAGAAAATCTACAAGTCTTTCTGTTTCTTTTCCAATAATATGAGATGTTTTCTTTTAATATAACTGGTAATGTTCTTTTTTTTTTTTAAGTTTTGTTTTAGGTCACAACACCAGAATCCTAAACTTCTGAGAATAAGATCAAACGAGGAATTTGTCCAGATACTTAAATATGCTGCATATTTGCAGCCTCTCATTACACTAGTGAGCACCCAGAACAGTTCTCAGTGAAGTGGGCTTGTGACCTTGACCCCCAGCTTTGTTAAATCTGAATAAAGATCAATGGTATGAATAAGTTAAACAGCATTTCTTGTAGTTGCTGATCTGATTTTATTATGAGATGTTTTTCATTGCACATCATATTTTAAACATTTCATCTATACTCTGTAAACATCCCTGTACTGAAATGGTTAGTGATGACAATTACTGCACAGTAAATTTATGCATAGATACTGTAATAATGTTTGACCTTTAGCTTGGTACTGAGCAACGCCCCAGGAATTATTGCTCCATAATTTGTATCTAGTGCTGAATTAAATTCCAGGTTGTGGTAGTTTTTTTTTTTTGCATCAGTAAATATTATCTCCATAGCATATCTCTCCTATTACAGGCTGAGTGAGATGGCATAATCATGCTATTCTCATTATTAAATTTATATTTATTTATCACAATCTTCTATAGAAAAAAAATTCATAGCATACTTTGCTGCACTAATGATACCAAAGCAACTCAAATTCTTGGAATTTGATTTTTCAGTACTTATGCTCACATCTATATTATTGTGTTAATGAGAGCTCCCCACTCTCAACTACTGGTACCCACTCAGCTTAAATGTCAGATGTTTTCCAAAGATAGAAAGTAAATTCAGAGACACTCTGTCTGGACAGCTTACAGAAGAGTTCATAGTTTCACATTCACTTCAGATTTGTTTTTCCAATTTGTTTGCATGACTTGGCCACATTTCTTTACATGAAAATTTCACTCTTCTATTATTGCATGCATACTACTTCCTTGATAGAACCTATGCATCTTTGAATAAAGGATAGTGAAAGTGAGATCCAATTCTGCCCTCTTCATCAGTAGAGGAAGTCCAGGAAGTTGTTAATCAATTTGCTGTTCCTAATATACATGGAGAGCATCTGTATTCAAATAAAGAGCAGCAGGACATAATTTAAAGGCTTTTCCCGTGTCTTGGGCTAAAGCCTTGATCCCATTGTGATGGAGATGGCAAAGAATGGGATAAATCTTTCAGTAAAAAATATTTTCCTCTGTACTTTTCCCTCTTATTGACAGCTCCCTGTATTCAAGGATGTGCAGCAAGACATCTAACAGAGAAGTGAACAATGCAAGAAGTAGGTACCGTCCCACTGTGCAATATGCAGTTCAGGAGCCATTAACAAAAATTCTTATGCCTGCTGGTTGAACAACTCTGTGTGAAATTGTCAGCTTGTGACTTCCAGCTATCATAACCACCTAATAGACAACAACTGCATCTGCAACTAAAAATCCCAGCTATCTTGTTGCAGCCATGACTACAGTAAAGCTAAAGGTTTTTTAAGTGAAAGAATGACCCTATTTTTTGTAATCTCTTGCTTAAAATGGCTTTTCTCTCTTTTGTTTAGTTCAGATAAGGATAGAAAAAATATTTTATTTCAAAAATGCTTCAGACAATTACATTGTCCTGAAGGCAGGTACAGAGCATGTAAGTGGTGTTTGGCAGCATTTAATATTATACATGTTGGTGCAAAGGTTATGAAGTTTTTCATTTCACTTCTACTGCTGTCCTACTTTTGGAAGAACTGTGCCCTACGATCAGTAAGGCACTACTGAAACTCTTAGAAGATCACTGTCAAGTCCTGCAGGTGTTATTCAGAAAGGGTAGGTATCTGTGACTCATAATAGAAAATGGAGGGGAATCTAGTCAGAGCTGGCAGATGATACCAGCTGCTAGCAGGTAACAAGCATTGCATTGCTATGTAAAGCTTCACAAATTAAGAAAACACAGCTCAAAGACCAGTAAATTTTTTCAGCTGAACTTTCTTATCTTCTGCAATCTACAGTAGACAGAATGAACATAGGCTAGCTGCACATACAGTTTCTACATGAAGACTTACATGCTAAGTAAGTATGCGGCATGGTCTTCATTTTCTGTTCAATTCAGTCTCTGTGGTAAAAGGTTTGTTTGGTTTTTAACCAGAAGAATGCCCAGACTCAATGTTATCAAAAATATTTTTTAAATTAAGTAAAAATAAATGAAATACTAAGCATAGACCCAGTGGTACACCCTTTAAAAGTAATCCAAAATCATTTTTCAAGAATCAAATCTCACCCCTAGTAACACCTAGGAATATTTTTATATGTACATACATGCAAATTCACTTCCAATTCACTTAAGTATCATATAGACTACAAGTGGCAAGGTTCTGGCATCCTTACCTGAACAAACTTAATTTCACTGGGAGCTGTTCTAGAAGAGCTGCTAATAACCCTTGCCTATAAATAATCTGTGTGCATTTCAATACACCTAGGGTTTGTGAGCATGAATACGCAGTCTTCCAAAAGCACTTCATGGACAAATCCTNTGGACAAATCCTATCAAAAGTTTTGTACTCTTCAGTCAATAAAATACTGTCTCTAAACACATAGCTGTAGGTACCTACAGTTAAGGTCTTTGGTTCCAAATCTTGCCCAATTTCCAAAGTATCAACATCTTTCTCTGGGATGCATTCATCAGTGTTGATTATAAACCTAATTTCTCTCATAGTTGAAATCTTATAGATCCAGAAAAATAAGAACTGTGTTTTTATTAAACCAAGCAATTAGTGAATATCCAGGTCATGGATACACTCCCATGGAGTGTAAATTGCTAAAATAAATACAACAGATTTTATCAATGTTGAAGACTAACACATCTTTTTT
>VXBW01000694.1:0-12860 GCA_013400375.1 Thinocorus orbignyianus | reverse complement strand
TTCTCTGCCTACATGGAATATCACTAATGGATTATAGTCTGAGGACCTTTCCTGTGTGACATCCTTCACCCTGACTCCCAGAAGACAGCAGGCCTCTCTCTGAGGAGGCTCATCCTAGCATATTTGGCCCTCTGTCCCCCTCAAAGAGGAGACCCCAGCAACTATAAACCTTCGGGTTTTTTTAGTGGTTGTCCATCCCAAGATAAAATTACTGGAGATTCATGAATAGTCATGCAGACAGAAAATGTACTGTAGAAGTTGGAAACATTAATTTCTATGGAAACAAACTAATTTAAAACTGTGAAACAGTTCAGATTAGGCATATTAAAATAATAATTGGAATTCCTTTTCTAATATTAGTGATATTCTCATAAAAATTTATTTTTATCTATGTTCTGTTGGACAAAATATTTTTGGTTGAATATTTATTTCTACCATATGGAAAAAGAAACACGAGCTATTAAATATGTCATTTAGCTTGAAGAATAATCCTGTTTATGAGACTTAATTATCAGATGTGTTTGAACATAGGTTTTGTCTTCAGTTTCTTGAAATCTTCCTCCAATTCTCCTTTATTCATTTATGAAAGTTCTGTAATAGTGTTAATGTAAAAGAAAAGTGTTGGTGACAGGTTCTCTTATGACTTAGTTCATCCTCTGCACTAAAATGAACTATGAACCTGCTCCAATTTAAGAGAATAATTCAGTAGCCTATTGTAATGGTTTGGACTATGTCTAATGGCTTTTTCAATAAGCTTTTCAATAATACAATAAGGCACAGTGTGTTGGCTTGTGGCAATATTTCACTAAATGTATATGGTGGAAAGTGAACTTCGAGCATTGTATTGTAACAGAAAAAGGCTGAATTTTACAGGGTTTGCTTTATTAGTAGCAATTTTCATCTAGCTTCACTGGTCACATGGGGATCTATCTGCTGAAATCAGTCTTCAAAAGGTAAAGCCACAGCCTAGCCTGTCTAGCTGTATTAAGGTAACAGACTACAAAAAGGGTTGGAGCAAGAAATTTCCACTTCGGGGTGGTGAACAGTAAAAGAATGTGTCTACTGTTGGCAGCATCAATCCTTTTTGTCCTGTTATATTGTATAAAGTATATACAGTAAAATGAATGTATCACTGTCACACAGCACTGCTGGCTTAGCCTAGAGAAGTGTGTTTCTGCATGTTCTGGTATTCAGAAAATTCATACAGAATCGCTGGCTCCATACTCTGCTTGCAGGTGCATAGTGACAACTTTCTGATTCTTCAGTTTAGTTGTTGTTCCTGTTAGCTAGAGAAAGCTGACATAAACACACCACTCATAACTTCCCATTGCAAACAAGGAAGTTCTCTTGAAAATTTGGACTGGGACCTTAGAGGGGCTTAGCTATGTGTAGAGATTTACTTAATCTTACTCGCCTATCTTTCTGAGGCCTCAGTGGGGAAAGTGTTAAATCTGTGTCTTAGACTGTCAACTGTGTAGAACTTAAAATGCATTAAGACTTTAAATGCCAATGAATCATATTATTTGCCCAGTGTTCTCATTTTCTTTCATAACATAGAATACAGGTGTTAATGTATCAGTCTTATCAATACAAGAATTTGCACAGCACAACCTGTAAATACATCTCCTGAAAATGCTACAAGCCTTTATTTAGTGTCACTACATTTATTACACACTGAAAAGTGATTGTAATGTTACAGAAAGCTCTGGTGAGATTGTTTGCAGACCCTCTAGTGTGGTAGCATTGTTATATGTAGAACTCCAGTACAATAGAAAAAGAGAAACATTCCTTAAGTAGGTAAAGTCAAAAGTAAAACCAAAGAAATGTAACTGGGAAAACACCAGACAAATAAAGGCTTATGTTCAGAAAGTAAATACATTATATTTTAAGATTTGCACATCCGGGTAGAGTTAGAAAATGTAGACAGGAACTGGGAGCCAAATTCACCACGTCAGTGAAGATATGATGAATTCTTCCCAGGTTTTACAATTGCATCATTCTGTAAAGAACCCTCAAGTAAGAAAAATTAAATACATATAGATGGAGGAACTCATCCACCCCGACATGAATTCATCCTTAATAATCCACTGAAACTCATAAAACATAAACCACATCAATCCCCCTCAGTATATAACTAGTTATTAAATGCAAACCCCAATATACCATAAAACTCATAAGGAAATGGAAAAATGACACTAGCAATGTACTGCGAATGTGAATGTTATAACATATGGAGGACAAGTTTGAAAAACAGCAAGACGTGCAGATCTAAAATTAACACACTTCAAGCTCCTGTGGAGATTGTGCTGGACTTCAGTAACAGGATACTAATTATGTTTAAGAGATTCTTATGAATCTTGGGGACAGAAAAAATAAACAACGTCTTCCTGCAGTGCATTTAAAGGTCCTGATTTCAGGGACACTGCAGTTGAAATTCAGTACAAAATACCTGCTTTCCGTGTCATTCCTTTTTCTTTGTTGCTTTTGCTACCTTGGGAGAAGCTCTCTATCCCATGTTGAGAAGACAGTTCCTCAGGTACATGTTCCCTAGAACAAGAGAACCACTCCAGTAACAGTCTTCTCCTCTGCATCAACTTAGGAGATGCATTAAAACAATAAGATTAACATGTTTGTTTATAGAGGATTTCAGTCCTTCTTGGTTGGCAGATGCTGCTGCTCCCCTGCAGTGATGAATGGAAAGAACACTTGGTAACCATGGTACATAATCTATAACTTATAGAATGTTACAAATCACACTCATGTGCAAATTTAAATGGTTACTCAAAATAATAAATAAATAAATAAATAAATATCTTAATAGGAGAGGCCATGCTGATTGATACTTGTTCAATTTGCAAACTCATCTGAAATTTTGAATGACCATTTGTCGCAGCTTACAGAAAGCCCCATTCTAGTCATGAGTTCGCAGGAGGAAGCTCAGCAGACTGGACACTGCTTCTGAAGTCTGAACTGCACTGTCCAGAGATGTTCTTCAGCTATTCTCATACAATTTTTATTGCAGTTGGCAGAGATATACCTACAGCATTCCCAAAATCGTGTGACCAGTTTCATAAAAGCACACTTAACTTTCATGGTTACACAGGGTGTTACTCATAAATTTTACAAAACTATAATTCCAACACTCAAACTTTTTATTAATTTTAATTAAGCAACCACTTTTGTAATGTAACTGCAGTATAGCTGCAAGTAACACCATTTGTACTGGAGCTCAATTACATAGAAGTTAAATTGTGAATGCTTATTTTTAGCCTTATAATGAAGGTCAGCAGAGTAACTAATCCATGAGACAAATTTTAGCCACTATTGGTTTATCCTCCTGGCATGCTCATGTTTCCCTCATTATTTTTCTGAGCTGCATGAGTGAACTGTTTGGAGCAACACACAAACACTCTGAACACCAGGTGAACAAAGGAGCTAACCAGAAGTGAACATTTTATTCTCACATATTTGCAGAGCAGGCAAACAGGAAGAGCATGAGGTCTTACCACAACTCTTTCTTGACAACAGGGCTTGTTCACAGGTGTTGAAAAAACACTGGTGTTAGCACAGTTTACTTCTTGATGCATACTGAGCTTTCCTTTGTATTCTGGCTAGAGTTCACTGGGGTGCTACCGTGCTGTTTCCTCTCTCATCACTGCTTAGCTTAGCTTCTAGTCTCTCATGCTACCAATCAGTTGTTGTCCACCATTTGTACTGAAAATTGTACCCTCAGCGCATTTTTGCTAAGGTTGATCAGTCTTTAATTTTACACAATTATCATTTCAGAAAGCTGAAGGAACACCAGATTACCTAATGAGTTTGTATGGGTTACGATTTTCTGAGTTGTGGAAATAAATGTGCTTTCCTCTCTAAAAAAAAAATTAAGCTCTTGGTTGACCTGGTATTTTGGGCATTGTAGACAGGGGTTAAAGTCAATGATATCTTAGTCTAGGAAAAACATGACTCACTTGTTTAAACCATTCAGATCACCACTTCCAAAATTATTTTGGTAGGAGAAGGCTGATTAAAATCTCACAGAGGCTGAGCCTCCCTTGAAAAGATCACAGAGCTCTCATTGAACTCACTTGGTTGAAAGTTAAGGCAGTCTTTCTGAACTTACTACACAGACAGTTTGGGTTGCTTTTCTTTTTTTTTTAAAGTCTGGCATTTCAAGAGTTGCACTTCATCTTCTTATTTTAAAAATGCTCCCAGACAGAAAGAAACGTTTATTTCAGCCAAAAAAATATTTCTTCAGCTAAAATTTCTCAAAAAATTAAATTTGTTTGAACTAAAATTATTTTATTTCTTCAGCTAATTGGAAAATCAACAACTCAAGCAAGATCTTTCCAGTTTAGCTGAAGGGAACTTAATAGTACCCACTCACCAAAAAAATAAACAACAGATTTTTAATCCCCTAAATTGTTGCTAATGTGCTGGCTATTGCTAAAGTAAAAGCCGACTTCCCTGATTCTCTACATACTTTGTCATATTTTTTCCTGATAATATAAACTAAGTAAAATAGTACCTGAGATCTAAACAATGCTGTTATCTAACTGCTGTATTCACTGTTTTATCTGTGAATTTCTGGTACAGCTTATGGTGCAGTGCAGCTTTGAGATTTATCCTCAATAATATATTAATAGAATTACATTTTCTGCTACTAAGTCTGTGTAAAGCTAAGGTTGTCTGTCAAGATGCCCATTTGAAAACTTAACATTGAAAACTTGAGAGGAAGGAAAATCCAAAACCAATGTAAATGCATGGAGGAAAAATATTCCTCCTCTTCCAACTCTGTAGGCAGCAGGACTGTTAAGCAGCATGGTTGATTTGCCAGCTATACGCAATAGTCTCACTACTTTGACTTTAAACTTCCATTTACCAAAGAGAATTGGCCCATGATGATGGCAGGAATTGGTGATATTTGATACTAGTGCATTCTGGTCGTTTCTGAGTTGCGGTACCTCTCTGAGCTGCTCCTGAGGAGGACTAATTAATGGCCACTACTTTCTCAGACCAGTGCTTACACTCAATTACAATAACCATAGCTGTCTACAGAGCAGAAATTAACTGATTTTTATACAGCTTCATACTCTTATCAGTTAGTTAGTGTCTTATCAAATGACAAAAACACAGTTCAAAAGTAGTCCCCGTTTATGAGCCAAGGTATTTTAATCCTATTTCACTTTTAATAACAGTACAACCTAGCAGAATCCAGGCCCAGATAAGAGCTTGCAATCCAAATAAATTTTTAGCCTTCTTTTGCAGAAGTTTAAAGCCATCTACAGATTATTCATGCTTATTCGTAATGGCTGGGATTGTTACTTTACTGAATCAAGTATATTCTCACAGAGACAAAGTCATCCATGTGTCATATGTGCAGGAAAAGAACCTTAATGCCTAGTGGAATGCTGTAATAAACAAAACCAAGGACATCTCACTTACTGCAGAATCATTTGCATTTGGTAACCGAACCAAGGACAAATAATGAAGTCCTGAATCCTTCAACAAAGGCAAATGTAATCAGCACCACAGAGCAACTGCTGTTGAAGGCAGGGAACTCTTCTACTCATAATGAGTCTGTCTTCCCTGATGCAAGCTCTGAACTCTACCATCTTCAAAGGTGCATACATACAAAATACAGTTGTTAGTATATAACCATGTATTTAGAAATTGTGCGCTAGCATATATGATGTAAATGGAACTTGCTTCGAAGTTAGCATGTATAGAAGTAGGTGATTTTTAACAAGGAAATTCTGCATCTGTACCTATACAGTGGTGCATATAGGAAGTTCCTGCACAACGTAGTGTCAAGTTCTGCAATACTCCCTGTTTCTGTTTTTATATTTCTCTGAAGGAGGAAAACATCACTAGCTCCATTTTACATGAATGTAAAAGATATGTATCCTACATCATACTGGTGGGCTTTATTTGAGTGTGGTTCAGACAGCTGCTCTAAAATGCCTGTAGGATGTATTTTGAGTTCTGCCTTTTTTTTTTTTTTTTTTTTATTCTTTATCTGTATTTTTCTCCAAACCCAGTCTTTTACAAACTGGAGGTAGAATACACTTGCTAGCAGGAACATGAAGGAAATTACACTTGAGACACAGGAGAAAACATGAGCTAGCAGGACAGAACAGATGCCTAGAGATACAACGTTCAGAAAGATGTATATATCAAATCCCATTGTTTTACTTTTAGGTAGCTAGCTTTTGTTTCTGAAACCTAGGTTTCGTAAACGAGAGAGAAACACCTCAAAATTATATCAGAAAAAGGGAGCTGGTTTAANTCCTTCCTTCCTTCCTTCCTTCCTTCCTTTCTTTCTTTTCAGCAAGATCTCAATAAAGATCTTTGGGAAGGAAAAATCATAACCCATATTCTTTCAGTGAACTTAGGTTCATGTTTGATACTTCCAAATGAACTTGTCTTTCTAATCTGTTTCCTTCAAACATCACTGGTAAAACTAGGGCTGTGCCCATTTTTATGAAACGGTTGTATTTGTATGAAAGATCCCACTTCCCACCTGGTTTAGAATGTATGTGAGACAATCACTAGAATTTGCATATGGCTGCCAGGGTTGCTAAACTTGCCTATAGCAACCTCTTAGATTGGGTGTGTAAGGTAGAAAAAGGCTTATTTTAAAATTTGGTCAAATTTAGGTGCTTGTTTAGGTGCTGGAAAGGGCAGTCATGGGAAGACCCTGAATTATTAAAGAGTAGATCATTGTTGTACTTTGCTGCAGAAACCTCTGTTGGTTTCAGCATTACATGGGAGTCTTAGTGTCATTCTCACAGACTGATTCCTGTATCTTCTTCTAGACCTAGCCAAAGTGCCTTCATGTTCAAGCTTATACTGTGGACTGATACTTAAAAGGTTTAAAGCTATTACTATAAATGCTCTCCTTGTTCCTATTTGAAGATAAAAGGTCCAATGGCTTATTTATGAGTTCACAGTTGAGCCCAAAATCATGGAATAGAGGAAGCCCTGCAGACAGACTAAACAGGTATGTTCTACTGACTTAGTTCTTTCGCAATGCACTCTTGAAAAAAACATACATATTCATTTTTTTTATTACAACTACTTCATTTACACTTAGAGACTGCTTCTGGTAAGCTGGGGTTTGTTACAAGAAGACATGCTGAAAGAAGAAACAGGTCCTCAAGAGTGTGTTTTCCTTTGTGCACAGCTCTTTTGCAATGACACAAGACAAGAGCAATCATGGAGCCCTGCTAAGACAAGGGAGGATTGGCAACTACCACCACTGTAGACATATTTTGAGCAGCCGTGGCATAACTCTTAACTCACACCAGCTAGAAGAGAAGTAGGCAGGCTACCTAATATCTTGTGGAAAGGGAGCACAAGACCCTCATCCTTCTTTCTTCACTTGCCACTAACCTCTCCTCACTTCTTATGCTGCCCTGTGGGTTCTGGGTGCACATGTAAGGTTTCCTTCCCTGCACATGGGAACAGAAAGTGACCATACAGCAACAGAAATTGATATGATCATGAATAAGTCACATATCATTACCTTACATGATTTTAGCTGTTCAGTGAAGACTGGAAGCTGAAGTAAGAGACAAACAGAGAAGGCATTTCTGGAAGAAGAGGTTGTTCGGGGGTTTTTCAACAAGTATCTGTGGAACCTTGCAGCATGACCAAAGAATTTCTAGCTGAGATCTAAATGCAGCACTATATATAATGCATTTTCAGGGTTAGATCCTTAACATTCCCTTCATGACCAAGTATTCTCAAAGAAGTTGCATAAATTCAAAAGCAAACGCTTTCCAAAGCCATCTACTAGTAATTTCAACATTTATACCTCCATAGAGCAGTTTAAGCACTTGTACCATCCCAAATGTTATTTAAGATGATTTGAAAGTTTATGCCATTTGAAAACTCTGAGGTGGTTTAGGTGTTTACAGCTCCAGAGGACTTAAAATGCCTTAAAGCCATAAGCTTGTAAAATAGTTTAAGTGCTTAGACTATCTGAAATGTTTAAGGTTATCTGAAAGTTCATACTACATCATCTAGGATGGTTTGAAGCATCAGTTCTTCATTGAAATATTGTCTGAGCATAATTTTTAAATTATTTAAAAAATTTTGTAAGTGGAACATTACCTAATAACTAGATAAAATTTCATGCCAATTACAAAAATACATTTACAATATTATCACCATTACAGAGTTAATCCAAACCAATATTAGCACATTTCCACTGCTGATAACACTATTCTCCAAAAATACAACACAAGCTTTAATTTCTAAACTCAGCAGTGTTTCTGAAATTTGGGACTCAATTTCTAGTGGATTTATCTTAGCAGAGACTCACCTAAAGTTTTCAGCATTGGTTAAAAAAGTTGTCAAATAAAACACGCTAGCTACTTTTATACACATTAAAATGATGCAGTCCGTCATACTTAGTTTTTCTGAAATGTTTCCATCTCTGATTTGACTGAAAATTCATGATTTCTAGAACAGAAATAAACACTTTTTATTAAATCAACATATGCTCCAAAAATCACCTATGTCCACTGTTATGAGTCAGCACGACACATTGTCATGTACTGGTCAGTTTCCATCACTGTAGCCATAAAAATAATGGCTTCATGCAAAAAAAAAAATAATAAAAAAAAAATATCTAATAACATAAATTAACACTATTTTTAGATTGTGCAGATATAAAAATTGTTATAATTAATACTTTTATCTCCGTGTAACTTCTGGGTATTTAACACAAATTCTCTGCTTTCTGCTGTAAATGTGCAGGGATCACCGCAGAATTTGAACTGTTTTCTACCCAGCTACTGCTAGACAACCGAAATAAAAGCTCAACACAGTCAACCTTATTGGACACATCATGGTGGCGTACAAAAATGAACTTAGAGCACGTATTTCTCTCTCAGCTGTGCTAGTGCCTCTGTGTGGTGGGAATGGCAAACGCTAGAACAAGTTTGCAACCTTTCACCAGTTGACTGAAGTCAATCAAGAATACTGGGATATTAGTTGATTAGAATTTGTAAAAATAGAGTATTCCAGTCCCATGCTTTACTCATTTAATTCCAAAATCTCTAATGTAGGAATTTTCTTTCACTTTTATATGCACAATTTTTCTGTGTTGCCAGCATCTGAATAAAAGTATGAATAATATTCTGACACTTGTTCAGGCACGAGCCTTTCCTTGAAGTACTAAGCCATGCTGGGAAAATTAGCTTCACTGAAGCTCCCATCACAAAAAGGAATCTAATACTGCTTGTATGAGGCTCTCATTCACTGATCTTGTCATCTCCCATGAACTGCCAGATGCTTGTAATGGTATGTCTCTGCACACCCTTTAAACAACATTGTCTTATTATGCTTTATTTTTTATTTAGGCTAATGAGATAAAATCACTCTTGCAAAGTACAGAATATTTACTGTTCTTATGCTTAATCAACACCTGTGGAAACCTTTGTCACCCAGGATCCTGAACAAGCCTCTAAGACTTACTGGTAAAAGTGCATTCATACACACAGAGAAATACCTGACCAGATCAAAAATTCTGTCCCTGTTAAAATTATACGGATGTACTCTGAGCAGACTTAATTGGTATTGATATGGGAAATAAAGTACCAGTGTAAAAATCTACAATTAGTTGTGCAGATCTGTTCCATTTCCTTTACAAGTTCAGCTCTGTGAATAGTTTCAGCAAGTTTAACCTTAAAAGCCATTCAGGTGGGATTCAGGCATTATTCTTTAATTATTATTAAAACTGAAGTCTATAGTGGGAGCAAAAAGCAGTGCTGAGCTAATCACACTCTTATTCTAGTCTCATAGGGGGACTTCATTTGTGAGTTTCCCAAAAAGGATGACATAGCTGTCATGGGTTCGTGATTCCCACAATGCATTTCTTTCTCTCTTCATTAATCTGTCACTAATTCAATCTGTGAAGGCTGTGTCATAATCATATCTTACATTTCTCCCCATTACTGTGGAACAAATTACAACATTTTTCATTTCAGAAAGACTCCACTATTATTTCTGCTGTTGACAACAGTCTCATAAGGTAGAGCCCTCTTTCCAGCCCCTGTCCCTAACTTGAAACCTTTTCTTTAAAATGGAGAAAAAAAATACATATAATAATAAAATTAAATATAATAATAAAATAATAAGGGCATTTTATCATCCCTCATCATACCTATAAATATGCTAGTTTTTGAATTTAGGAGAATAACATATTCTTTTTCAAAACACTGTTTCTTTTATAGTTGTATTTCAACCTGTTTTCTAAAAATGAAAAAAGACCATTCATAATGAAAATTAAAAGCTGAAAGTGTAAGCTAACAAAAATACAGAATTTTAACTTGGTGCAGAATTATTACTGTAAACAGTAAAATACAGCCACTTCTAAGACTGAATTGCTCAAACGATTATTATCAGACAGTTTAGCACACAGAAATCTTTTCATATTCATTGGCAGCTTTCAAAATTGCTACCATGTGATGACTGCTTCCCATTTGAAATAAAATGGATTTGGTGATCTCAGTTCTCTTTTCAGGAGACCCTAATCTACTTCACAAAACATAACTGTATTTGACCCTGGATGACAAAAAGGGCAGATTTTGAATATTTGAAGAGTCAAATTAACTTCTCGCACCCAAAATTCACCAATTCAGGCACGTGTTGCCCATTGGAAGCTTACAAAGTCATTCACTACACTGAGGCTTCAAGTGGTGAAAATAGTCTTTTATTGTCTAGGACCACTACTCTAAAACCCAAATAGCACCTAAAATGTGGTATTTAAAACATTGAAATGTGGTAAATATGAATTTATCATAAGCCAGTGAGGTCTATGTCATGCATAAAGTAATGATACTGACATTTTAACATATTCTCCAGACACTCTGTGAGACTTGATTTCAGTTGTATGTTTCTGATGTGTGATCTTCAAATCTGTTTTGCAATTATAAGGAGCAAATCTGCCCATCCTAGACATACAGTCTCAAATAGCAGAATACTTGGGATGTTACTGGTGGCAGAAATTTTAACTGTATATCAATCTACAGTTCATTTCCTGATTTGTTTGATTGCCTAGAACTGTCTTGAGTAATCCTGGGGTATGTCTATGTTATGTCTACATCAATTCAGGGAAATAGGAGCTGATTAGTAGGTTGAAGCAGCTGGTGCTTGGCCCCATCAACTACAGTATTTACAGCTCAGGGCCTTTTCTTCAGATACATTTAGTTTAGTCTCCTGGTATAGTACACCTTATAAGTGTAGTCATGTCGTTAAAAGAAAAATAAAACAGACAAACCCTGAAATTCCTGTGAAAATTTGGAACACAGGAACACATCTGGTGTACACCTGGAATGAAGTTTGCAGCTTCATTTTTTTAAAAAAAGAAAACTGCTTCATGCACACCAAAATTCTGTGAATTGAACCAACTCTCTGTAACTGGAAAATATTGAGAGATTCACTTCAAACTGCACTAGTGCTTCAAATCAAAATGCTAACTGTCAGGCAACTAACATTAATTTCTTTCATGTTCCCAAAGTGGATGTTGACAGATTTAAGCAATGCAATATATGGAATCAGAAAACAAGCAAAACCGTAAGTAAAGTAACTTCATGCATTCTGAAGCTGAAGTGCAGAAGTTATTTTCACCTTCTGCTTTAAGCAGTCAGCTATCATAAGAGAAATTCCATGCATCTGTTCACTATTAGCTTGGGTAGCTGCTTTATCCCCAAACCCTTCCTCACAGGGTATACAACTGATCATTAATGTAATACTGCCCTTTTGAACAGGACATAGATATTCTGAAGAACTGTGTTTTCTCTGTTACTTTAAAATCTCTCACTGTAACGGTGCCTCTAGGGTAGATGCCTCCTTTCCTGTGCCACTTTTGCTTTCGGTGTGCAAATCTACAGAGGAAGCTGTACCTTCAGCTTAGTTTAAAAGAGTCATATGCAAACAAAATTTGCCTTTTATTTGGCATTGCAGCCAGGCGAAGGTTCATTCCTGAAAATGAAACCCTACAGTTGTAATTCACTGTTAGTAGGTCATGATGTTCAGAATGACTTTGTTCTGAAAAATGATTAAAGAAATATCAAATATTCAAGATAATTTCTCAGTGTGATATTATTTCTACCTTGGTAACCCTGGTATGATAACATAAATATGGGGGTTTTTTTATCCTGACTTAGTCGTTGTATTTATTGCTGCATTTATTTTAATTTCAGAAGTAAAGTCAACTCTTCCACAGCAGAATAATAGTAACGTCCTATACCATTGTGTATCATCATCAATGAACATTTTTCAATAAACAGCATTTCATTACATTTCATTGCTATCACTGAAATTTCATAGTATTCTGTTTTAGACCTGTAAATTTAGATAGGTAGCCTTGATGAATCGTATTTTGCGTTCCTGCACCTTATATAGTTATACAAGGAATAAGTGAATGTGTGTCTCTTAAATTTCTTGACACATTTGTAGCCTTTGTTTGATGTTTTATTTAAGACAGAAATACTGGTATACAAAAACAAACTTCCATGTATCCACCCATATTCGTATGTATACAGCCACAAGATGCAAGCAGAGATGCTACAAGAAGCCTTCAGCATGAACAGCTGAAAAAGAACTGGATATGCTTGCTTCCCTAGGCAACAAACTTGTTAGGGACCATAGATGATGGATGGTAGTGTCAGCAGCAGAAGGTAATTTCAGAATTCCACCTGCTTGCCACCTCTAGAGCTATGGCATAGAAGGGGAACACATTTGCCAGGGAAAAAAGAGGGATCCATGCTATGATCGTTGCTGAATATCACTTTCTTACCTGGCACTATCTCAGAGAGGCACCTGGAGTTAATTTTCATAGAATCATAGAA
>VXBW01000693.1:3310933-3463949 GCA_013400375.1 Thinocorus orbignyianus | reverse complement strand
ACAGGCTTGAGAGGTGGGCTAATGCAAATCGCATGAAGTTCAACCAAGCCAAGTGCAGGGTCCTACACCTGGGACACTGCAATCCCAGGCACAAATACAGATTGGGCAGAGAATGGCTGGAGAGCAGCCCTGAGGAGAAGGACTTGGGAGTGCTATTGGTGTGAGCTGGCAGCCCAGAAAGCCAACCGTATCCTGGGTTGCATCAAAAGAAGCATGACCAGCAGGTAATGGGAGGTGACTCTCCCTCTCTACTCTGCACTCATGAGACCCCACCTGGAGTACTGTGTCCAGCTCTGGAGTCCTCAACATAGAAAGGACATCAAACTGTTGGAATGGGTCCAGCAGAGGGCCACAAAAATGATCAGAGTGCTGGAGCACCTCTCCTGTGAAGACAGGCTGAGAGAGCTGGGGCTGTTCAGCCTGGAGAAGAAAAGGGCCCAGGAAAGCCCTATGACAGCCTTCTAGTATCTGAAGGGAGCCTACAGGAGAGATGGAGAGGGACTCTTTGTCAGGAAATGTGGTGATAGGACAAGGTGTAATGATTTTAAATTGGAAGAGGGGAGATTTAGATGAGATATTAGGAAGAAAGTCTTTACTGTGAGGGTGGTGAGGCACTGGAACAGGTTGCTCACAGAAGTTGTGGCTGCCCCGTCCCTGGGAGTGGCCAAGGCTAGGCTGCATGGGGCTTTGAGCAACCTGGTCTACTGGGAGGTTTCCCTGTCCATGGCATGGGTTTGGAATTTGATGATTTTTAAGGTCCCTTCCAACTCGTACCATTTTATAATTCTATGATAGGACAGCATAATCTATGCATTATTTAGAATTCTATCGTCAAGTAGAATTGCCATCAGTCTACTGTACCATTTGTTCCTGTCATCTTTTTTTTTAAGAGTGCCTGGTATGTAACATTCTAGACCTGGTTGCAAATTCAGAATTTTGGAATCCAGTGTGTAGATGTGGATTTTCTTCTGAAATGAGGTATTCCAAGTCCTTAAAATGGTCATTTTTTTCAAATGTCTAAGTGTGCAGTGTGCTTATTGTATCTTTTTTTTTTTTTCCCCCTTTCCTGATTCTGTTGTCCTGCACATACATTTTTTTTTTTCAGACAGCAGATAAAGGTCAAATTGTCTAGCACTGCTCTAGCAGATATTCAAGGTTTGAAAGGCTCAATTGCAGTCATGGATTGGAAACATGATATTATCATTTTATTATTTAAATATTTGTTGGCTTTACATTACAAGCAGAGGCAAAGTTGGCACTTCTGTTGATGCTGAACACGTTCAATGAAACTGTCTTCATTTCCTCATATTTGTGTTTCTATGATTTCTCTCATTTGTCTGATTTTTACAGACATCATTATAGACCTCAAAATGTCAAACATATCGGAGCTTTTTGTGTCTACGTCATTTAAGAACTCAAACTCCATTCTGAACTTCCTGGAACATGTGCAAGCATAAAAATTATACAATAATTATAAATAAATATGGAAAAGATTGCTTTGATGAATCAGGACTATTTGTTTCAGGTTCTTTTTATGAACTCAACAAAAATATAGACCAAGCCTATTGTACTTACCCTCTTTTCATCTTAGTTATGAATAATTTTACTGTTGAACTCTTATTCTTCTTTCATTCAGAGTCCCTACAGAGGGAACTGGACGTACTGGACTGAGGGGCCAAGACCAATTGTATAAGGTTCAACAAGGCCAAGTGCCGGGTCCTGCATTTTGGTCACGACAACCCCATGCAGCACTACAGCCTTGGGGAAGAGTGGCTGAAGAGCTGCCTAGAAGAAAAGAACTTGAGTGTGCAGGTGGACAGCCAGTTTAACATGAGCCAGCTATGTAAACAGGCAGCTGAGAAGGCCAACAACATCCTAACCTGTATCAGAAATAGCATGGCCAACAGGAGTAGGGAAGTGATGGTGCCTCTGTACTCGGCACTGGTGAGGCCTCACCTTGAGGTTCAGTCCTGGACCTGTCACTACAAGAAGGACATTGAAGTGCTGGAGCATGTCCAGAGAAGAGCTACCAAGCTTGTGAGAGGTCCAGAGATCAAATCATACAAGGAGAGGCTGAGGGAACTGGGTGTGTTTAGTTTGGAGAAGAGCAGGCTGAGGGGAGACCACATTGCCCTCTACAACTACCTGAAAGGAGATAGTGGAGAGGTGGGTTCTGGCCTCTTATCCATAATTAATAATGACAGGACCAAAGGAAATAGTCTAAAATCGCAGCAGGGGAGGTTTAGATTTGATATTAGGAAGAACTACTTTACTGAAAGAGTGGTCAGGTGCTAGAACAGGCTACCCAGGGAGATGGTTGGGGCACTATCCCTGGAGGTATTTCAAAAACGTTTATACGTTGCACTTCAGGGCATGATTTGGTGTCTGAGATTATAGGGTGTGGGTTGTATTTTTGTGTATGGTTGGACTTGGTGGTCTCAGAGGTCCTTTCCAATCGTGACAATTCTGTGTTTCTGTGAAAATAAGTATGTTCTCTTCACTTCTGTCTTTCCTATAGCCCAGATCTGTATTATTCCGCTTTGTTCTTACCCGCTTCTTTTTCTTTTTCCCCTCTCAGGGTAGCATCCATCCACCCCCTATAATCCAAAGCTCACCCTGGACTTTTACTGTGTTAGTTTAGACTCTGTTCTCTTACCATTCTTTTTGTACTGACCAGTGGCATACTCACATTTTCTCAAGAGGACTCAGCCACCATAGAATTACAGTCTGTTTTCTGAAAACGTTGAAAGAAATTGTCTAGATAGCAGTAGAAGCTCCTCTTATTTCATGTGAGAAAATTATAAATGCTTTCCAGACACAGCTGAACCCTGGATCTCTGTTTTTCTAAGAGAGTTTCTGAATTAATGGCATCTGTCATAAACATTCTCACTTAGGCAAATACTACATGTTTTGCAGGTAGATGACAGCCTTGAGGTAACAATCGGAGTGATCAATTTCTGTTAAATCAGTATTCATCAAACTTTTATCTTCAGGCCTTTAAACCCCATTTTTATTTCCTACCTACAGAAACCCTTTTATCTCTCACAGCACAAGTCCAGCTGCCAGTTTTTCATTATTACAGAAATCCCCAACCCTCTGAAGACAGTGGTTTTGCTTCATTGTCTGTTCATGACTATGACCTTCTCTAAGACTTTTTCATCTATTTCATGCCCTTACCACAGATATGGATAAAAATCTAGTCTGTTTCTATTAGCAGGATGAATGGAATTGTTCTTCAGTTGTACCCAAGCACTTTTGTATGAGATCAAATTGCTTCATAGTTAGTCAGAATGTCTTTCAAGACTTTTTTTTTCCTCCCTCTGTCACAAAGATTACTGATAGCTCAAATACTGATAGAAGTTTTCCTGAAGCAGCTAATTTTTTTTCCCAAGTTATTTCTTATTGATACCTAAGTTAATGAACAATACATTAATATTTTTTAGGTGAAATTTGATTTTAGGTGGCATTTGATTTAAAAAATGTCAGCATGGATTTAGATCAGAATTCATTATAGAAGCTATCTTTCAGTAGTTTGATAACAATTTGACTTAAAAATGGTCTTCACGTTTTGTGCTTTTTGTATGATAGTTTTTTCTGAAAAGAAATACTTCTGAAGACTGTTTTTAATGAAATAAATGCAATACCAAATTTTAAGTCTGCATTACAAATTTTCTTTAATTCATAATATTAAGCTTTAAAAGTTGTTTACAAGAGGTGAAGCATTGACAGCACTGGGAATCTGGAGTCAGGCAACTTTTCCAGTTCCAATATTATAGCAAGATTACTGCAAAAGTGAATGCTATGTATAAGAAGCTTATTTTTTAATGAGTGTTTTATTCATATATTTTCAAAGGTCAGAATATGGCTATGAGAGAAGCTTTTAAGAAGGAAAATTTACTTATTTGTGGTGCGTGGCAAGAGATAGCAAAGGACTTCACTCAACTATTCTAAGAGATTTCATGCAGACAGCCTAGCAAAAATCATCTAGCAGTCTGGCTACTCTAATTTTCCTTTCCACTCAAAGGAAAGAAGAGTGGAAGTATGGAATTAATGGAGAATTTATACCTAGCCTGTTCCTATGTCGTCTACTCTTCACAGCAGGTAAAATGAGTACATAAGAACAGGTTAGCAGTTTCTGTGAATGGGTCACGATCCTTGTTGAACCTGAAAGTTCTTATGTTTTAAGAGGAGTGCATCTAAGCCCAAGATTTCTGCATTTATATTAACTCAAAAATAAATGTTCTTATTTACATAAAGTGCCCTTTTTCACTGTGTTAATTTAATTCTATCTCTGGTTTATTTGTTTTTTTTTTTTATTTTTTTTTGTTTGGTTTTTTCTGTTTATTTTTTTTTCCTCTATAGAGATTCCCTTAGTTTTCACTTTGCTAGAACTTGTTATACTTCGTATATTTATATATATGATTTTACAGTCCAGAACCTTGTGTCATTTCCTACAGGCTTGTACTTCTACAGTGTTGGCAGCACTTTCTTCTCCATGGGAAGTATTCAAAAAAGAAATATTCCAAAATTTTCTGAAGTTTAATACTGATGAGACCATGTCTTTTAATAATCTTTAAATGTAATGAGTGTTCTCTTGTTTTGGTAGCTATTCCTGAAGGTGAAATTTGACTGACAGTTTTTGTGGAGAAAGAGGCTCTTTAATTTCTTGAATTCTATAACAAAAATTATATTTTTGGGTATGAGGAATTCTAAATATATCGAATGGTCACAGGGACACTTACTCATTTTACTAGGATAAGATTCCCTGTAAAGTTTCTTTTTGAAAATGTTTCGGTCTGATCCTAGTGATGAATAATATATTTTAAAAACTGCAAATATTTGAATAATAAGTAAAAGATGTTTAGCTTAATTTATGTTAAATTTTAACATTATAATTGTACACATAATTTTTGTGTATGTATAGAAAGTATTTGCCATTTATATGTAAAATTATATATATTTTATCCATCATTTATAATCTTGCCATAACAGAGTGCAAGTCACATTAGTTTTCTGTTTATTCTCTTAATGCAAACTAACTGCTCCCCATGTAGACTAATTTATTAGACTAATTGTTTTTTGAGTTTGAGGAGTCAAGTACATTTACTACTTGTTCATGGCAACATAGCTAGTTGTCCTTACTGTAAGTGGCCCTTCTGGAAACTATAATGTTTGAACAATTGCTGATAGTACTGCAAAAATAAGTCATGTAAAATGAAACTCGCCATGTTCTTATTGATTTTGTTACAGATGTCACTTATCAGCAGGATAGTGAAATTCCACTTTGTTTTCATGATGACCCGTTCAAAGATATTCACACAACAATATTTTAGAAGTGGAATTGTAATAAAGTAGTACCTGAAGCCTCGCAGCTACACACCTGGCATTAAAACTTCTACTGATTTTGCAAACTCTGGTTCATGTCTTTATTTACAAGAGTGCAGTTTTGTTTCATTTCAACACTCAGAAGTTGAAGCTTACTTCAGTAATACAATAACTATTTGTGCTTGCTCTCTGTGCATAACATTGAAAGTTTTAATTGGAAAATAACACAGCTACTCAGGAATGTATAACTATATTATAGTAGATAGTAATCTTTTATATCATAAAATAAATACAATTGTATGGAAAAGGAATGTGTGTGAAGAAATATACATACATTTACACATGAAAGTGCATACAAGAATGTGATAGTCTGCCTCTGGTGACATTTTTTTTTTTGTTTGGACTATTGCACTTATAAGTGAAGCATTGATACGTTATTTTTGAAAAATTTTGGTTTAGTGCTATCTAAGGGACTTTGGACATTCACCTTCTCAATGGAAGGGAACTAAACGTGACTAATGTCCTCAGCAAGTTTGAAAATCATAACTGTGACTGATAAATTGTGTAATAGCTGGTTCTTGAATCAGCAAACATATTAAAGAAGCTAAAATGCAGAGGGTCAGTATATTTCAGTGGGAGTGTCCTGGTTTGAGGTAAAACGAAGCAATTTTCTGTTTTAGAATTTTGCTTTCTTAGCTGGGCCTCTTCTAACTAACTAAACTCTGAAATTAATAGCACATTGTTCAGAGAACTGTTTTGTCTCACAGTGATAAGACCCAATTATACCAAGGAACGGTGTGCAGAGAGGCCCTTGCTTATCCTTATTGAAAAACCAAGGACAGGTAATTTTGTTATTTGCCCCGTTGGAGGGTTGGAAGCGGAAAAGCATCAAAGGGTCCCACCTGCAAGGAGGAGCGGACAGGACGAGTGACCCAAAAACTGACCAACAGGGGTATTCCATCCCATCCACATCATGCTCAGTATAAAATCCGATNTTAAAGTAGTTTAGTTTTATCTAAACTCCTGAATCTCTTTAATTTCTTCCTCTTGTCTTTTTTTCTAAAAGGGGGAGGGGGAAAATCATCTGTCTTTTCTGATTTGGTCAGAACCATGACAGGGAGTATATAGTACTACTGCATGAATCAAATTGCCTAACTGAAAAATTCTCATGTATTGTACCTCTATGAAATTACATAGCTCTATCAAGTTTAAATTGTAAGGGCTAAACAGACAAACTCAGTTTGAAAATGCAATCTGACATTACAGCATTGCTTGGAAGACCTTTGACACATTTGAGGGTTTACATTTTCATCCTGTGATCCTTTATGAACTTCAGCAAGAGAATTTTAGAACTGTTGAATATAAACACACATTTATGTGGCAGTGTGAATAGTTTAAGTCTTCATAGATTAAAATGCATCTAGATTCCTTCTGTGTTAACTTTCCTACTATTGAATGACTGTAACTCTTGCAAATATTCCAAAAATTTGCTTTGAAATACAACATGACCATTTGTGGTTATTTAATAAAAAGTGAATTATTGTTTAGTTATTTCAATTTTCTTCCTTCCTTTTAATCTTAGTATTTTCTCATCCTGTCTTTCTGCTGTAGTAAATTGAACAAGTGAAAATCTTGAAATTTTTGAAATACAAAGGAAAGTAATGAAAGAACTATGCATATACAACTAAAATTCAGGTTCTAAGTTTTATTTCAACTATTTGTAAATCCATTACCATCAGAAGAAATAAAGATTAAATATAAATAAATAGTAAAGTTTATTAATAAATAATAAAGTTTATAAAGTGCCTTTACTGCATAGACGAAATACAGCATACTACCAAAATACATTTAGTTATTGTTTATAGAGAATAAATATTGCACTAACAAAATGATATAAAACAACTGATATTTTTGGGTAGTGATACATAGAAATAGTAAATAATATTAATGTGTTAATGAAGGAAGATAATAGCTGTTTATTGTGCTTACAGTTACAAGAAAATGTAAGTTTATTTGCTTTACGTAATTCAATTTTTAGCAGTTTTCTGCCTTGTTGGTCATAGAAGCCGAGTACACTGAACTGTGCTATCTGTAGGTCATTCTGTAAATAATTTTAAACATAAATTTATTTTGACTGTGATGCCTAAATACAGGGATACAAATCAAATTAATAAATATTATTATTAAGTTTTACTTATTACTAGAAGGCCGTCCCCAAGAGCTACCCCTTAGTGACTGCTAAAGGTACCATTCATTCATGAGAGCTTTAAATGTCATTGCTTAGAAGCCTATTCATCGTAATTTTCAGTTTGTATAGCCTTCCATTTGCCATATATGCAGCCAAATACATCTTAGTCACTTAAGCACATATTTCTATCTTATGTAGTTTTAGATCTGTAAACAATCACACCCCCAAACAACAAGAAAAAAAAAACCAAACCGAAAGTTACATTTTAAATTCCCTCCAATACAACATAATCTCTTTTAAATACTAACAGAATGGTTTGAGTTGGAAGGGACCTTAAAGCATGATTAAAGTTTGCAAAAATTACTATACCCTGTGTTAGACTGTGTTTGGGATTCCAGAGATAATGATAGTCAAATTATATTTTTATTGCCACAAAGCTTGTGATATGGTTTTTTTTTTTGTTTTTTTTTTTCATCAGTTTCTCCAGTTTTCTGTTCCTGTACTTGGATTTGTATTGAGTTTTTACTCTTGTGCTGTTTTCAAGGAGGCGAGAAATGTTTTCTCTTTTGACGAAATTTACAAATACAAATTCCAGAGAGTAATTAGCTGTTGTCTTTGGGATATTCTTGCTATGGAATAATTATGTCATTGAGATGAGCTCCTCGTTGTCTACGTGATTTGTGCATGCTTCCCCCACATCCCAGCATATTTCTTCCTAGGCAATCTCTTTTTCTTGGAGATCAGGCACACTGCAACAGAAGGGCTGGAGAGATTTTATATGTAGAAGAGACCTATTTTCCCTCAGTGCTGTGAAGCAAGCTGTGCTGCAAGCATGCAGCACAAGCTGTACTACCTCTACATACTACTGTTTGTCTCTTCCCATTTGCTGCTAATGGCTTCATGACCTTCCTTCAGTCAGGTTAGAAACGTCTACTATTTAAAATCAAAAAGAAACAATGCCTACCAGCACTTTTATGTCTATAATATTCTTCATTTTTTATAGCCCCTCTAAAAATTTCAATGTTCATAAGCATTAATTGAGTCTGGCGATATTATTAATAAGTCATTATATTTTTTTGCCATGGATAAGAAACATAAAGTGACTGTTCCTGGAAACCTAGACAGCAATCAAGGAAGAAATGAAGGATTCTTAATCAAAAATTCCTGATGTGCGCACAAGAAGAACTTGCATCTTTCATAGTCTAATTATAGATTACTTGTGAATTAATTTCTGGATAATCTCTGAAAGAGGGAGAAGTCTGTCTTGACAATTGCCTTCTAGTCAAGCCCAAGGGGGTGAATGAAATCTTCAACATTTAACACATATTTTTATTTTCAGCTTATTACTTATGTCATTGCTTAAAAATAAACAAACAATACCCCCTCAACCTCCCCAAAACCAAACCAGTTTTACTGTTGTAAGGAAATATCACCTCTTTAATGTACTATGTGAGCATATACTGCTGGTGCTGATGTAAGATCAATTCACAGTGTAAGTCAGAAAAAAAAATAATAAATCAATGGCATTGAAAATATCTCACTTCAAAAGTTATACAATCAAAGAATATTTCCATTCCTGAATGCTAGAGATGATTCTGGATTAAGTCTTAATTAATTAAGTCTTTTACACCATGTGCAGGTTCTTCAAATTTTATCACTTTTCTGGTTTGAGAGTCATATAGTAGCAACAGGAGAGGAAGAACAAATCTGCAAGGAGAGGTATGTTCAAAGAGGTTTGGAATTTACAAGAAAAAAGGTACAATAATACAAGTGGGAGTTCTCAGGTGGAGGTACAACTGGAAAACTCGTAAATAAAAGAAAAATTGAACAAGGAATCAAATTATGTCCATTCATTTAAATGATTCTTGGACACTAACTTTAGTATAACTAAAGTATAACTATAGTATAAAGTTAGTGTCCAAGAAGAACGAAAGATCTTCAGTTATCCTGTAGGGATGTGACAGTGTAAAATTCCTATTGATTTCTTCCAAGTGTCATCATCTTACGGTTTTATTCAAACATTCTGAAATACATACTGGTATAAAATAGCCAAGGCACACTATATACTGTGACTGGGAGAGATGGCCAATTTGGCTTTGTGATAGATTGCTTAGAGATTTGAGGTTACTGGAGATGAACATGTTGAGAAGTAAACTTTACAAATATTTCCAGAGCCAATTAAGTCAGCCAGCCTAAGCTGACTGAAAATATATATAGAGAGGTATGTATAGAAAACTGACCATGGGGTTATATATAATCCAAACTCTTATAAAAACAAAGAAGCTGCATTCAGAAATTAAATAAAAAAATAATAAATAAGTATTCCAGCGTGTCTAAGCAACTAAATAAGGTTTTAAATTTGCTTTGGAAGACGAAATAACATGGACTATTCAGAAATAAAGAACTTCTCACTAGAACTGGTGGTGAAAAGTTAGTAAAGAAATGGTTCCAAAACATGATTATATCTCAAGTTAATCAACAATTCCAAGTACACATGTAAATGTGTATGTATGCTTTTGTTAAGGTAAAAAACATTGTCTGAGAGCTTTAAAATTTATGCTCAAAGGGTGCTTTGACAATTGACAACTAAGAGGAAGTTTCACAACCATCATCAAAAAACCTTATTTTGCCTCAAAGTTAACAAATTAACACTGCTAAGTAGCATTTTTTTTTTTCAAGGAAATTAAATGTCAGATAAATTTGTTAACTGTTAAAGTCTTTTTAAAGAATAGAATTTGTAGGTCAATGCCATAAAATTTCTAGTGCATACTAATTTTATACTTTGCAAATCTCCATTTTAAAACTAACCCCTTTTGTCTGCTTAGTTCCACATTCAAAAAATGTAAACAAAATTCTAATATTGAGAATTACTTAGTCTTCTTGTTGGATACCACTGTGATTGATGTGATTTATCTCAGACTTTATATCTGAGACAGTGCGTGTGTATACACACAGAGAGGGAAAAATGGGAAATGGACTATACGTGCAAATGAATTAGAACAGAGAAAAGTTAGAAATATGTAGTGACCAAAAATAACTGTTATACCTTAGTAACCTTTTATCAATGTTTTTACTTTTTAAAGCAATTCTATTGATCGATTTTTAAGCTTGAAAAATGTGTTTTTGAGAATTATAAATGATATTTGGGTCACAACAACCCCATACAGCACTACAGGCTTGGGGAAGGGTGGCTGGAGAGCTGCCTGGCAGAAAAAGACCTAGGGGTGTTTGTTGACTGTTGGTTGAAGACGAGCCAGCAGTGTGCCTAGGTGGCCAAGGAGGCCAACAGCATCCTGACCTGTATCAGGAGCAGCGTGGTTAAGTAGGACTCAGGAGGTGATTGTCCCCTGTACTCGGCACTGGTGAGGCCCCATCTTGAGTACTGTGTACAGTTATTGGACCCCTTACCATGAAAAAGACATTGAGGTGATGGAGCATGTCCAGTGAAGGGCAATGAAGCTGATGCGGGGTCTGTAGAGTAAGAGTCATGAGGAGAGGATAAAGGAGCTGGGTTTGTTCAGCCTATAGAAAAGGAGGCTGAGGGGAGACCTTATTGCTCTCTACAACTACCTGAAAGGAGGTTGTAGAAAGGCGAGGGTCGGTGTCTTCTCCCAAGTAACAGGCAATTTGACAAGAGGAAATGGCCCCAAGTTGCACCAGGAGAGGCTCAGATTGAATATCGGGAATTATTTTTTCTTACAATAAAATGGTTATTAAGCATTGGAATGGGCTGCCCAGGGAAGTGGTTGAGGCACCATCCCTGGAGATATTAAAAAGACAGGTTGACTTAGTACTTAATAGCATGGTTTAGTGATGGGTTGTTGTTTTTTATCAGAGTTAGGTTGATGGTTGGACTAGATGATCTTAAAGGTCCCTTACAACGTAGACAATTCTATGATTCTGTATTATAAGTGGATTGCATTTATATAGTCATCTGAAGTGGGTACTGAATACTTCCATGAAGAGTAAAGCATGCAGAAAACAGTAAAACTGAACACATGAGAGAATACTAAAACTCAAATGAATTATGAAAACACAGAGAACAAAGAGGACAGAAGCGCCTTCTCCATTTCCTCAAGGTGTATGAATAATAACTATCTTTATTAAGTACACTGAGTACATGAAAAAAATATTTTATGTATATTTTGGTGACTTCAATTAAATGGCAGACCTTCTGTGAGATTTGAAGCTCTAGAAGAAAACATTATGAAACTTTTTAAAGAGGGAAACCACTTTTTGCTTTGGCTTAGTATTGTCCTTTCCCAACTGCTGTTTCTTCTGTGCAAGTCACTTCCTGGGGCAAAGTAGCTCATGGACAAGCTGCTACCACTCCATCATTCTTTAATTCCCAACTGTTAAAATCCTCTGCAACCCTTAGGCAATTTTAAAAAAAATTAATCCCTTGTTGAGTTCATGGTTTAAGTTTGGGGTTTTGTAATGATAGTCTCTATCCTCATGCTTTGTAGTTGGCAGATTGTTTACTAAACAGATTAAAAACCAAGACACAGAAAATTAAACCAAACCTTTTGTAATTACAAATATTTTTTTCTAAAAGTGATTGCTAAACATCTATGTGGATTCAAAAAGAAACTTGACAAATTTAGTGGAGAAAAATCAAATGAAAGCTCCTAGGAATGAAGGGATCACCTTGGTGTTAGGAATGCTTTGTGGTATTGGAGGTTGTAAGGTAATCCTGGAAAAGCATTCCTCAATTCTTGGCCTTTTGTTCTGGAAGAAGCCAATTCTGGCCTCTGCTGGACAGAGAATTCAGGGAGCAGGATGGTATGACCTCTTTGACCATTATGATTTCTCTGATTTGTGTGAGAATATCTATAATTAACATGATTGAATATAGAAAGAAAACTTTTTTTGTGGAATCTCTCCAATTTCACTCCAGGTCCAGCTCAGTGACTGTCAATACATTAGATTATAGTTGCTTTAATGTCATAAAAAATTTAAAGATTCTGACTTCCAGTAATAACATTGTTCTGAAAAAGAATGACATTGATGCTAAATTGAAAGATCAAGCCCTTTAAATAGTCTCAATGGATAACATAAACCCTGTAGTAGACTTAGATTTTCAGAGATGTAGTAAATTGGGGTGAAGAGAAAGAGATCTCCCATGTTAGTATCTTTAAAAGTGTTTGAATTGTCTGTGCTGATGATACCAGGTAATACTGATACGAGAAAAAAATAGAATAGACCAATATGTTAAGCTGTTGAACATCCTAGCAAGTTTTAGAAAGTTCAGATGTGCAGAAAGAGTCACTGCCTATTTAAAAATCACCTGCATTTGGCCGTTGAAGACAGAGTGAATCGTTCAATAAATTCTGAAAAATCACTGTGATGAACTTTCAAATCTAGTGTTGGATTTTTATATTTCCAAAGATACTTCACAGAAGAGTGTGCCACCAAGAACATTTTAGTAAAGAGTAGCTTTGAGATTTGGATGTATGACTCCAAGCAAGATTTCACTGGTTCCAAAAGCCATCTGAGCAATCTGGAAAAGGAAACAAAATTTCCAAAAAGACATCTTGTATATAGCACTGTGTAAGGCAGGTTCTATGTATCAAGTCAAACAAATAATCCATTATGTTTTTATATAGTCTGTTCTGAAGTGAACACCTGTAAATGACCCTTTGTGTAGTTCTTCTTTTGTCATTACTGTGAAGAGAAGCAGTTTTGTGTTACACAGCATGTTGTACTACTATACAGAAATCAATAATGTGCTACAAGTATATCTGGGACTTCTCTATTAAAGTCTTTGGTCTACTTCCCATCTGTACTTCATTGTACCTTACACTCAGCTATTAGACCGCCAAATCACAGCTGAGGAGTGTTGAGCATCGTTGAACCTCTGAAAAACATTTGAGTAACTCAGTACAGGGTTGCTCAGCACAGGTGTTTGTGTAATTATGACATATTAGGAAAACTCTTTGTTCAATGGCCCTCAAGCTGCCAAGAGAAAAAATTCCAGAACAAGCAAAATGTTTAACAGAGATGAATACATGTGAGTAAGATTGTAGTGATCACTTTTAACAGGCAATATGGACATCTTACTTTCACAGGTTGAGGCACCACTCACTTGAAAGTGGTTCTTGCATGAAAAGTAATAGACACTATGGCATCTTTCTCCACCTCCTTCATTAGCAGGTAAGACAGAAAAGAGTTCTCAAGACAGGCTTAGCATTTGAGCAAGTGCTGCAAAAAGAAGGAGTGGAAAATGCTACAGGTGCTCCAGTAGCAAAGAGTGTCTTTGAGACACTGTGATCAGGGTCCATTACATCTCTGCTAAGGACAGAGAAACAGGAGTTTGAAAAATACTCAAGTTTCTATTCTCTGGGAATAGTAGAATGCTATTCATTTATTTATATTAAAATGCAGTTTAATTGTGATTTTATAGATTTCTGCATATGTAGGGAGAGGCTGGGCCAAAGAGAACATGAACAGCCCTCCCCTCAATAAATGCAAGTAGATGAAGTGTTGAATGAACATGTCAATATAATTTCTACCCAATGTCATTCCTCCTTAGAAGTCATTATAAATAGATGAAACTGTCTTCACATTATTTAGAAGACATTTAAAATCATTTAATCACAAGCAAATGTCAGAGTATTTTTGCAATCAAAACTAGAGCCTGCAACTTATGTACCTTAAGCATCTTTAAGGACATTCCAGAAAATCTCAAATCATAATGTGTTTCCAAAGTAAGAGTGGAAATTTTTAGCCCCATTTCACAGTTGAGAAGCAGAAGTGCAACAACGAGAAATAAACCACCCAAGATGATAAAAACACTTTGACTAAAACTTTTGTGTAGCAAATCTTTCTGCTTCTGACACGTGAGAAAGACTGAGTGGCACTTCCCTGGGTTTTTCTTCTGCCTTTCCATACTCTGTGGGTGAGCTAGGGGCTGTAATTTAGCATTGTAAGAGTAGACTGTCAGGATCTCTTTTCCATGATGCACACTATTCTGATTTCAAAATCATTTCAGATACGAAGCATTGCATGGCAATCAACTCCACAACATGAACCCCACAAGATATTCCCTGTGCTGAAAACTTTCATACTTTAGTTTTAGCACTTCTGTCTATAACTTCATGTTTCTTCATTCTGTCTTGAAAAGCCATAAATAATCATTCTCTGTTTATGATTTTAAATATCTAAGACTTCCCTTTGCCACATCAATGTGTCAGGGTCTGTTTAGTATTGAAAGCAATCCGTACCTCTGTTTTTCTTTACAACTCCCACTCCTATCTTTTTGGCACTTTTTTTTTAGTTAAGGAGACTGTAATGAATTGGTAATTCATGATATGACTATGTCATGTTGGTACATAATGCCATGATGACAGTCTTTTTTAATCTCTGTTCCTTTTCTTAGATAGGTTTCTTTTTTTCTTATCATTCTACTTTCCTTTTGACTGTCACTGAGCATTGCGGTAGTAGTCCTTTCGTAGGATTATGGACAATGAAAATTAAATATATCTTCTGAATGAAAACAGCTTGTTTAGTGACCAGCATTGTGTATTTGTAATGATGAAATTTCCCTCATGTACATTACCATACATTTATCAACAGTAATGTTAATTTTCTCCTTATCCTATAGTTGATAGGTACCATGAAATCTGTCACAGCATTCAGTTTTCATCATTGTTATTTTGAAGAATTTTTTATCATCAGAACACTTAGTCACCTCATTATTCGCTTCCTTTTCTAGATCATTTATGTTGAGCTATAGACATCCCAGCGGAGCTCCCTGAGGGACTCCACTATTAAACCTCTACTTTTGTTGAAGCTGATCACTTAATCCTACTATTTAAGGTATTTATTAATTCATGAGAAGACCTCCTGTCTTGTCCCACGGCAGCTGAATTTCCCATGAGTCCAGATTTTATCCTAGGCCATTTCGGTTTTTATTTTTTTACAGCTACACTACCAAAGCAATTTTCCACCTAATAACAAAACCTCTAGGTCTCTATATTATACTATTAATGCAAAAATAAACTGGGGGAAAAAACCTGAATAGAACCAGACAACCCAAATCTACAACTGCTAACATCAGAAATGCATTTATAGTGCAAACCTTGTAAGATTTAGCATTTTAAATTATGTGGCAAAAGGTTGAAAATGGAGTTAGATAAGTTACCCACACCATGAAGAGTTTTCTTGACTCTGCTTCCTGGCTAGTTCTGGTTTACAAATAGAATGGTGTTTGGCAAATTAGTGATAAAGTAAAACAGGAAGTTACCTGGCTGCACTATTAATGGTAGTTTTCTTCTGTTGAGCTTAGTAGTTCCTTTTTGAAAACCCAATTTACTGTTCTTAAAAGCTAGATTGTAATAAGATAATTGATGCAATGCTGTAATACCATTTAGTCCCACTTGGGAGAGAAAGCTTAATATTAACATATTTTTGTCTGGCAACATTGCCATTTATCTTCCTAGCAGGAGTTAGAAGAGAACAATAATGTGAGAAAATCTCTCTGTGCTCCATCTATGTCAGCTGCCATCACACTTAAAACAAATTATGTGAATAACCACAATAAGATTGTTTGCATTCTCTCAGATTTTTGGATTTGAATACCCATAGTGGATCTTCAATACACTGATAGGATCTGAAAAGCTCTCTGGGTCTGACAACGGACTAGAGAAAAAAACCCCCAAAGTTTAGACATCCCAGGTGTCATCAATTCAATCATCAAAATTAGATGGCTGTTATGTAAATTATGCAAATATGTGACTCAACCTCTTCGTTCATATTTGAGAAATGAAATATTTAATGATGTTGACATTTTTAATTATCATCAGGCCTTGGAGTTAACTCCTAAGTGGCATCAATGTTATTACAGGATCTCTGCAGACTCTGGTGGACATCTCTGCATTATGCCAGCCAGACTTTATTGCAGCCATATGTGTTAGCTGTATCTGCAAAGCTGAGAAAAGAGATAATAAGGGGCTTTTAGAAAACACCAAAAAGATAAATCAGCAGGTGCTGTGAAATTGGTCTATTACTTATGATGTAGCCTTCAAATAAATATTACTAAACTACACAGTTGTTATGGAAATACTGTGAGAATAAGAATATCATGACTATGAACTTTTTAATTTAAATATATTTGTCTATCTCATTTCACTAAACCATATTTTTCCGTAGATTGACTTAGCAGACAGAAAATAAGAATCAAAAGACAAGCCATTCCTAAAATTTAATTTCAGCTTTGTCATTGACATGCCTCACAAAAATTTCGTGATAGTTAAATGTTAGCTTTTCCATCATCAGAAGAGGGATAATGGTGCTTAACTAATTAAAAAAGTCAGTGGTATTTTTGCTGCTGTTTGTCCTATTTTGTAAATAGATGCAATCATTTGTGTTACACAGAAGTTTCTAGAGGAATCTACCTATCTAAATAGAGATCTTAAGACCCTGAGAATTAATTAATTTATGGTTGCACAGTTCTTTGAAGCTGTGGAGCACTATATAAATGCTAAATATTATCTACTCTTAACCATTAACTATGACTTTTAGTAGGTACTGCATATCACAGTGCATACTATCATTACGGCACAAGCCCTTCTGTAAAACTCATAAAATTAGTAACTTCCCTATTAATATTCTTTCTGTCCTCTTCTTTAACCTTCATACTCTTTACATAGCCTACTACAACGCAAAGCTGCTCATATAAATCCATTTCAGCTATTTTAGTCTAAGGTTACTTTTACTGTATAGAAACCCTCCTTCTTACTTCAAAATAAAAAAACAATGCCTAATGATATAGGGAAGCTGTGTCTCTATCAAATATGTCCTCGCTGTCCTTGTAACAAAGCTCTTCCAATCCCTTTCCTTCAGTATAAGGGCATATGACTCCTTGTCATGATTGGTGACTTCAAACTCGTGTTGTCTGAGAGTACAATCTGCTGGCCTTTAGGGCTACAGCAGGTTGTCAGTGGAGCAAGTTCAAGGGTTGGGAGCTACCACGGAGGATGTTCTCGCTTAGGATTTTTCCTGTATATGCAACTAGGATCTGTTAGTGAAAACATTCCACATTGACTTGAGTTTCAGACAGACAATACAGAGAGAGAGCTATCATAATTCAATTCACATAGCTGGCCTCTCTAACCTCTCTAGCACTGTGATTCCTGTATGCTCACTGATGGTGCAGGGACACAACGTCTGGCAGTGAGCTCATGTGGTGAATGTCAAGTCACAGTTCATCTGGGACAGTGTCATGCTTTTGCACATTTTAGAGAGAATCAGTGGGGTGGCATTGGAGTCTTAGAACTGGGAAGGATAATATTTTGATTTTTATATGTGCACTTTGCCTAGTTACTGCCTCCCTCTGTTCTTCAATTCCTCAACAGCAAGAAAAGGAAAAACATTTGATGTGTTTAATGTAGATACATATGTAGGTGTATAATTTTACAGCTTCTTTTATTCTTTTATATGTTTTTTTTTTTGCAGGAAAACATAAAGTCTATTGGAATATTTAGATTCTACTATATTAGTAGTGACAATAGTTTTCACAAATTCTCCATTGGATTAAAAATTGGGCACTATGTTATAATTCCGAGATGTACTGAACACGCAGAATTGACAGAAAGATCATTTATAGTCCATTAATATAATAAAAAAAAAAATTAAAAAATCACATTTTAATCCAATCTTTGAGAATCAAGTCACTTGGGTCACTATCCTCCAGACTGTGGGACTGTATCTAAACCAGCCACCTCTGTGTTTCTGAGCTTTCAGGTCCAGCTCCATACCTCAACTACATCCTGGCTACTTCTTGAAGTTAGATCTATGAAGGTGCCAGTGCTTTCCTCTCTTGTCCCCTTTTCCCTTCTGATAAGGAAGTTTGTGCATAAAATCTGTAAAGGGCTTTGAGGGTGTGGTTCCAATAGTGCCAATCTGGGTGATTAGGCAGGAGGGGCATACAGCAGCACACACCTATCACTAAGGATACAATTGGTCTACTTGCTTATAAACAAGAAACATGAATGTTTGTCAACTGCATGCCAGTGACATAAAAGGCCGTGTTCCCTTAAGAGCCTTGAAACAAGGGCTATCTGGAAATGATACTGTCACACAACCCAGAGAAGTCAGGACAGGGTTGAAAAATCACATTATTTCCGGGGAAAGTAGAATGAAAAAGCCCCTTTTTATCCAAAGGAAAGACAGTGCAACCAAGCATATTTACCTTTGTTGCATCTTGAGCATTTGCACTTTATCAGTGGTTACAAAGCAATTCACAGAATCTCTGGAGCTAATTGTGACATGAATTTTCCACTCCGGTTTCTTCACTGGCAGATGAAATTTTTCTCTAGCAATTCTGCTTCTGTCTAAGAAACTGAGGCAAATAGTCTTTTTCTACTAATACTTCTCTCCCTTGGGATCATCTTCTGAAATACTGCAGAGCTGGATTTCTTGGTTCATGATTTCCTTCCTCTGACTGACAAAAAACGTCAGGTCAAAGGTTTACTTTATATAAGCCTAAAATACCAGTCTCTTGTATCCTGGCTATGCAATGTGTTTCTACCACATCCTTTCAGAAATACACTAAAGTGTATTCTAATCTGGTGAAAACAGGTAATTTGACCATGGATACAGTGTGGAGGGTATCTTGAAGATTTTTATTAATCTTGGTGGGGCAGATTAGAGGCTTTATAGATGACAATCATTCTTTATATTAGCTGTCTAGCAAGGAAGGAATGAAATCAGGTCTAGAAACTTGAAGATCTCATTATCTGCTGCTGTAACTTAACTTTATTCCCTGTCTACAGAGGTAAGGGAACTCCACTGAAATCCTACAAATCCAGGCAATAGAGGGACCTTCATGGGTCCTGTAATAATTCTCAGGGCAATTATTATCACATATGTTGTGTGACTCCACGAATGTTTTCAGAGTTAGGATTTAGTTTAACAGAAAGCTCTTGAATGACACCTGTTTAAGTACATATTTTGTGATAATGGTAGTCATTGATGGTGTCTCCTAAGCACTGATTCAAACTGAAAAACTGGATTCATATTCTAAAATATATTACCTTTAATTAAATGTAGGGAATATTTCTTTTTATATTAGAATTTGGATTATTTACTAAATTTAGTTAATGAATACATAAAGGAATATTAATGAAAAAAAGCTAGACAAAATGCTGTAATGTCTTTCTCCCGCTTTCAAGTAAAGGGGGGAGAGAAACTGAAAAATCAGTAATCAGCAACTAGCTATCTGTGTTTCTTTACTGGTACTCCTACAGTGATAGCTAGACAAATTACCCAGTTGTTCTTTCTTGAAATTAATGAGGACTTTTATACTGTTGGGATTTTCATCCTGGTGTTTTGTGTCCTTTTTTTTATAGCTTATTCAAAATAATCTACAACCATATTCACCACTCTTGCTGCCCCTTTATACAACTCTAGCCAGTGATTCTAATGAAGCCTAATGGTGATCTCAATTATATCAATGTAATATAAAACCTGATCCATAGATTTCTTCTGCGTTTATATTCCTTTAACTTTTTTGTTATCTGTGGTTGCAAACTAACACCTTATCTACCTGTCTTGTTTCCTAATATCAATGATTGTGAATGCTTATACTTGAAGGTTCTAGTTTTGAACAATTTTAACACAGCTTTTACGTTTCTTTTTATGGTATTTTATTCCCTTTCTGTTTTGGAGCTGAATTGCACTGTCAAAAAAATCATTTTGTTCAGAAAGAACAGTGCTGAGTTGATATATCTGCATTCTTGTAAAATTCATAGCTTATAAAATACTGGCCTTGTGATTACTAACTCCTTGAATAACCACATTCAAGTCCAAGGCATTGGAAGGAAACATGAATCATATAATTGACTACAGAATTTCAGTGAGTCACTGGAGCTGACTGGTTTATGCCCCAAAGCCTATGGATTCAATAGATGTCTTTCATGTAAATGAGTTTTAGGTCAGAACCACTGTAGCTGCGCAAACACTGAAAAATCAACAACATTCTTTATCCAGACTGAGTAGCCTGCTTAAAATAAAATGAAGAAGTATTATATATTCTGTAACTAAGTCTGTAAGAAATTCCTAGGTTTTTTTTTCCTGTTTAAACAGAATCAAAGGTTACTTGGAAGAAGTGAAATGGGCAGAAAGCTGTCTGAGAATACCTGAATATGTTAACAGCAAAACTGAAGACGTTAGTGTCACTTTTATCACTGAAGCAGAAATTACAGGTTTTAGGAAGAGATTTTTAATGCTGTATCTATACCTCAAGAACATAAACCCTGTTGGTCAGAGATAGTTTTATGAAAGATGCACATCTATTTTATTAATACATTCAATTTTACTGCATTAAAGAAAAGCACCAGGTGGGGCGTGCAGGAAAGAACTCTTTCCAAAGACATGTCTTCCCTACCACAACTCCCTAATCCCTGCTTTGTTTGCAGACCTTAACTGGTTTTGACATCTTTCTCTTCCCTGACATTTTCTTTCTCTGTATTCCTTATTAATGCCTCTGTCCTTGATTGCGTTTATGTCTTGCGATCTGTACTATTTTCTGTGGTCTAAATGCTTGCTTTGTTCATATTACTTACTGTTCTAGAATTTTTCTGGGTCAGCAAACCTAGAAGAATTGGTGAAAGTTTGTCTCTGGGGGAACCTCTGAGATCTTAGAGCTGACCTTACAATGAGAATATCAAAGTCAGAGACAGACCAAAGGAATAAAGAAGATACTGTGGAACCGACTTGCTTTGATGGTATAACATAAAAAAGAACACAAGTTGAACACTTACCAAAAAGCTTTGAGTAATCTAAAACTTAGGTTCTTGGAAGATTACTTAAGCCATCTTTGGTATTTCCTTATAGCTTTTGAAAACTTTCCAATGATTCTAGTTTTGCTGCTCATCTTCAGTGAGGTACTCTAGTATTCCCATGTGCTGCATACCATTGTCCCATAGGAAATCAGGTGGATTTTAAGATTGTTGATGTTCTTTCTAAATTTTTAATTTTTAAGTCTATAAACAATATTGAATAAAATCTGGGGATAAAGCTACTTTAAAATCAAGTTTTTGACTGCTTTAGAATAACAGCATCAAAGACAGCTAGGCTTCATCATTCTTTCCCATGAAAAGCATGTCTCTGCAAAGGAGGAAAGCTGGGATAAACGTGCTGAGGATAAAAGTGAGAACTAAAGAGTAGTCTTTCAGGAAGAGAAACCTGTTTTCCTAACAGAGTCACCGTCCTCACCCAATTCCGTTGAAAAGCAGCAGGCCCATCTTTCTCTCCTCTGGCGGCCAGCAGTGAGGCTCCAGTTCGGTTTGCAAAGGCAGAATTGAAAGCGAACAATGGTCAGATCATTAAAGAAATGAACTCCACAGCACAGAAGTGAGACAATGAGGCCAGCTCTTTCATGGGAGTGAATTCCAGCATACGAAGACTGAAAAACAACCTCAGATCTCAACACGACTAAGAGAAACCAGGGCTGGAACAAGCTTACTGCAAAAGTAAAGCACTTAGTAGCAAAAGTGAAGGATCAAGAGAAAAGATGTTCAGATCAAATGTAGGCTGGAGCACGGGCAGTCAGAACTGACATGATTTCCCTATCAATGATGCTTGACTGACTAAGAAAAGAAGCAGCTCCAAGCCCTGCCAAGAGAGAAAAGGAGCTTGTAAAGTCCCATAGCCCGAACTGCCAGCCAGATCAGATTTATTATTAAATAAATTGTTGAGTTAGAGAAGGCAATAACAAAATTAGGGTTTATATAAACATTGTAATAGCTAGTGTTGAAAAGGTACAGCTTAGTGATTAAAATTATGGCATGAGAAGTGGGAAAACTTCTCAAGTTTAACTCCATCCTCATGCACAAATTTCTTGTGTACCCTACTTTAATCCCCCTTGTTATTTATGAAAAGAGAACAGATAATAGCTTGCTTCTTGTGAGTAAATATGTCCTTTAAGTATTATGAACTGGTCAGAAAATAAGACAGTGACAAATGTGATACAATACATTGCACGAGTTTTTTGTTCTATGGCATAAGGGACAATCAAATACAAATTCTAAAAGGTGCACATCATGTTTTTTCCTAAAAAAGGAGTATGTTTCTTGAGCCTAGAGTTTGCAGTTCTCCCACCAGTAGATCTAGGATCATGCACAGAAATCTTTATGAAATAAGCATCCAATAATGGGAATAAAAAAAGCTAAAACCATTATCCTCTAAAAACATTATCCTGACTCATCTCTATTTTTTCCTCTTAAAGCTGTGAAAGGGAGACATACTTAAGGCTGTGTGCTTTTTACATCCTGTAATATTTTTCCAATTCAAGTAGAAGAATTTCTTTTTAAACTACTACAGGTAAAATAATTTCCCTCCACAAGATGGTTCCTACAGTGAAAAACATCATGCTCTGAAGAATTTATTTTTTGCTTCTGTGGAAAGTAATCCCAATTCATATGGTTTAATCTGTCTACTTTTAGCTCCTGAGGAGTGATGCTTATAATAATAACAATAACAATAATAATAATAGGAAGAAGAAGAAGCAGAAGAAGAAGAAGAAGAAGCAGAAGAAGCAGAAGCAGCAGCAGCTGTTTTTTCATGCTGCAATTATTCTGTGATGCAGGATAGATAACTGTTATTGTGATTACTCACAACATGGAGCAAAGTTCTTGATGCTTGTTTTGATCATTTTTACCAACTGTGTTTTTTTTCTAAAAAGTCTAATGCAAGTGGCCATTTCATGCCAGGGATGTTTAATGAGAACTTCCCACTGAAATCGATAAAGAACTATGACAAAAAATCAATGGTAACTTATGATCCAAGTTATTTTATGTTAGAATATTCTATAGCATATTCTTTTGAAATACAGTAGAATAAACCAATTCTAGGTATTAGCTTCACAGAAACACTGTATGTGTGGTTTATCATTGACAGGGTTTCATGGATCTTACCAGATTAAAGGGAAAAGAAAAATCTAAGAAAATATATATAAAACCAGTTTTAATTCTGTAGAATTAAATATTTTTCTGAATGTAAGAGTTTACCCCTTGTTCCTGATGCTTCAAAATAGTTATGGGTATCTTCAAATTAAAACATTAACTGCAAGCATGAAGCTGTGGAAGAAGATTGAGCCACTCTATCTTGTCTTACTTTGCAATTGGTCAAAAGCACACACAAAGGAGACAGCAATGTAACTTTACCATACAGATGAGCCCTAACATTTTGGGTTTGAGTCTTTAGTTGCACAAACACATGTAACAAAGTTTTGTGCAGTTGTGGCCAATGAGGTTTTTGCATACCAGGAGTGCCTGGAGTTTTCTGTCATTAATATAACTGCATATAGAAGATAACTTGCAATTGTGTGCAAAGAAAAGTTTTTTGCCTCAAAGAAAAGTGAGAGACTGAGAACTAAATGCTTTCTTTGCTTACCTGTGTCTCATTTAGGCTAAAAGTAGATTGAGGTATCCAATACTGGTTTCTTTGCGTGTGTCAGCCCATGAACTACATTATAAGCAGTTACTTTGTTCTTAATCTCAGGAGGTCTTTCACCTTTTCATTCTTTGTAAGTGATAACTGTATAAAATAACTTTTTCTTTTGAGCTTCTTTACAATTGTAATACAGAATTATTTTGGAAAATTCCCACCTCAAAAAAAGAAAAGTATTTTTATTACTTATTTGCTGGGTTTTTGCAAAAAGAAATGAAGATGCAGATATATGCACCTTTCAAGAGACAGCTATTGAAAGTGATCAAGAGGCATCTATAAGTTTTGGAGGATTTATTAAAAAATGGGTGCTGAAGTTTCCTCTGACTCAAGTTATCTTCTATTTCACTGGCATATAAATGTGTTTTAATTAACCTGTTTAAAATGACAGAGAAATAGAGAAAGACCCAGTGCCAATTTAATAACTAATGTCCCTACTATCCATGCCTACAGGAGACCCTGTGGGAGAAGGAAAAAGAACTGGGAACTTTGTAACGTTCACCTTGCAAAGCTTTGCTCCTCCAAGTCTTATGTGTTCAAAAATCTGTCATGCAAGAAATGATGCAAATCTTTAGTTTGCATAGGATATGTAACCATAGTGTTCAGCAGAACTTAGGGAATTTATAGCAAAATACAGTTTAATTGGAAAACGTCATTTCATTCAACCTACAATCTTTTACTTCAGATTTTTGTGGTTGAACAAATGTCCAGTGGGCCTAACAATGATCTGACAATGACAGTAGTTTTACTGAAAACTGTAGGTGTTGTGAAGGCTTGTAAAAAATCAGCAAAATTTTTATTTAATTTTTAAAAAATTTTCATGTGAAAGAGAAATGCTGCGTTTCGTCTCAGTCTGGATATTGGCAGAGGGATAATCTATTACCTGTCTTTTCCTTTTACTTTCTCTCCTGGCTAACATTTGTAACTATTGTGTTTCCCACATTGTAGGGGAAAGCTATAAGCTAGAAATTACTTAACTGAAAAAAACCCCATCAACAACAGATAAACGGGAGTGATATATAATTGATGGAGGGCTGGATGGAGTGGAGGAAAAGATATATTCTGTAGTTTCCCTTCCTTTCACATGTCACAAGCATAACGGCTTTTTTGGTATCCTAAAAGCTGAGGTAGTACAGCACAACAAAGAAATGGGCTCAATACACATCCTAAATCGGACTACAATTACCAGGAATGTTGCTTCTATGGAACCAGTAAAGAACTAAATTTTGTTCAAGGAGTGTCACTGAAGAAAATTTCTTTCATAATACCTATTGATACTGTCAATAATAAGCCTTTATAAAGCTTAATATGAAAGGTGTACTAATTTGCTTTCTCTACAGGGAGATCTGCCCAGACATTGAAATTGTATGAGGGTTGTATTCTGGGTTGAAAGTACTAGGCACTAACAAGAGGGAAAAGGTAAGGCAAGGGACAGGGCAGGTGAGGGGGGAAGAGGCAATGGACAGAGTTCAGACAGTTCAAATGTACACCTATTATGCCATAAGGCACCAGCTTATATTTAACAGTTTTAGAGGGGAAAATATTTTTTTCCTGAATCTATGATACCTGCCTTTCTTCAAAAACTAAAAACATTATCAGATAACTAATTCCTGGAAAGATAAAAATATATTTTTTAAAATTTTAGAAAACAGTTTCATAAAAAATAGAAACTAAAATAAATTTTAATTAATTTGACATCCAATCCCACCTTTTAAAATATTTCTTAAGTCTGTAGACTCAAAAAGGTCAACAACATAAAGAAATGAAATAAATATTAAGAAATCTGCACCCATAAAATAAGTCTTTAAATCTTACAGACGTTAATGATAAAAGGCAACAATTTATGAGCACTCGAGTGTAAAAATTATTCAGAACGAGAGTGCCCTGGTATATGAGTAAAACAGTCTGCATGACTCCTTACCTTACAATTGAGGAGAGGAGAGGAGAGGAGAGGAGAGGAGAGGAGAGGAGACCACATGAGGAAAACTACAGAGCTGTTCCAAATGTAAAGGCTGGGTTTTAAAAAAACATTTGAGGTAGATCATTTTTCCAATAATTTGTAGGCTTTGCTGGGGAATACGTTTCTGAGGCCTTCAGACTCACGTTGAAAAATTGTCATCTCAAATCCTTAACCCTCATAAAAAAAAAAAAAAAAAAAATCATATTTACTAAATGTTGTAGGAAGAGTTTACCGAATTGCAGTTCCATATATTTCTAAATGAAGCAGTACATCTCCTTAAGCCTGTTAGGCAACTCCATCTTTGTGAATGTTAATGACAGTTTTGTTTAGTCAATTTGGCTTATAGCTGTCCTACTAATAGTTTTAAAAGTAGATTATCACCTGTATGAGATGCAAGAAAAATATGAAGTTCTGTTGAGTTAGTGAGCTACTCAAAATAACAGGAGATGTCAGCAGTATCCATTGCAAATTCAATTCATTAATTAACTGAGACAAATCCCTGTTCCTACAAGCAGGTTCTTATGATGCGCTAAGAACAGCAAATTGTTGGAGAGATTTAAAGATCTTTTATCTGTGTTGGTGGACCATTGAGACAAATAGCAGACTGTGAGAAAGGAAAAGTATTTTCTCTCAATTTGTGCTCAATTAGATTAAGTTGAAATATATAGGAAGTATAAAATAATTTACTGTGTATTCTCCAGAGATCAATTAACTAGAACTCTTGAAAACTTTTATTAAAAAACGTTGTAACAAAGATGTCCTGCCACACAACTCTTTTCTTTTCTTGTGAATCCTCTGCACCAAAGATTTAATGTGTATCTCCATAAAACTTGTATAACTTTAATGATCTTTCTTATCATGCACAATGCCACTGCATCCTTCTTCATTGTAACTAAGGTTACTGGCAGGGCTTCAGGCTACAAAATGAACTTCAAGAAGACTCAGACATCCTTCCCCACCTCACCCCCACCCCATGTGTAGCTGTATTTATACAGTTGTATGTATATATTTATGTGTATTAACATTTATATATTTATATACGTACACACATACAAACAAATTAGATCTGCCCAGCTTGATTGTACCTCCCATAGCTCACATTTTATAGCTGAAATTCTGTGGAGGGAATAAGAATTGCCACTGATTGCAACTATCCTTGTTTTGACATTTAAATTTCACCTAGTTCTACATGAAGACTCCAGTTTACCTGGAAATATTCTTCTTATTGTAAGGAAAGTACTTCTGTACAAAATTCAGTTGCAAATAAATCTTATACTTTTCCCACAATTTTTCCACGTCACCTCCTTCTTAAAAAGAGGGCAGCATCTTTTTTTTTTTTTTTTTTAAGGTAGAAAAAAATTGGCAAAACTGCCTTCATACTACAGAAAAAGATAATTCAAAGTACTTCCATTCCATTGCATGTGCAAACCACCTATATACCAGAAGGGTATATTTGGTTAGATACATTTTTTATTGATTGTTTTTAATTGTACCTGTGCATCCAATATTATATGTTACATGTCTTCATTTTGGAGAAAGAACATCTAGAAATGGCTAAAAAAATGTATTTTTGTCATTTACTAGGAGTAACTGAAGTACAGAATGAAGTAGACAACCTCTGAGGATACCTTGTCTTGGAGTATGGTTTAAGACCACATAATATCAAGGATGTAATGAGATTAGTATTTTTTTAAGTATCCTGAGTGTATTGGAGCAATTAACACACCCTCAAGTGTTGAAACTCCTAAACAAGGAAAGAAACCTGGGTGAGTTCAAAGTGTTTCTCTCAAAGCATTAGCTATTATAAGAAGAAAAACATTCAGAGGGAATATTACTTTTTATATGGGTTGGTTTTGATGAATTTGAATTTTTGATTAATTCAATTAATTTTTCAGAGAAGCCAAGCAGAGATGATTGCTTATGAAACAGTAGTAAAGAAGTATCAGGAATGTTGTACTAGACAACACAGAAGACTGAAACATGAGGAATTTGGCATTAATTGCAAATGTCACAGGTGGAAACTGAAAAACTTGCAATCCATCTTGGGAAGCAAAGCCAGGATTTAGTGTTTGTTGCAGGGAGGTGGAAGCTAGCAGCAGCTCTGCTGGACTGTTTCATATGTACAGTGCATTTTACTTTGTTCAAAACCAAATGCCTAGGGAAGACTGTGAGAACAGGACATTCCTACAGTATTAAACCTGAGAGTTTTTTCTCAGCCTCCAAAAATCGTTGACTCTGGGAATTTCTCAGACAGAGTTGTTTTGTTTTAGGTATTCTGATTGTATTTTTCTTCCTTTCATTTGTTCCAACACCCTTTGAAGGCTTGTAAACTCTCAGCATTCAAAACATCACACACTAAAGCAAATTATCTTCACATACCATGTGAAAAACTGCCACCTAGTTTGACTTTGGATGGTCCATATAAGGATATTAAGGTGGATATACAGTGGTTCTTCGAAGGTATCTGTATCTGATCTTATCAAATTTCAAATACAGATCCTCTGCTTGAAATATATTTTTGTAAAAAGGAGCTGAGATTACAATGACAATGTATTTTTTTTGTTGTTCAAGAGTATAAATCAAATCAGCTACTCAGCACTAGGAATTTCAGAAATTGACACAATGTCATCTCCGAGGAAATACATCTTATGACAAGTTCTCTGACACATTTAAACATTCTGGTTCATTGTCATTACCTAAATACAGGCATCTCCTACTGTATTAGATCTCCCATATGTCTAAGAAATCCAGAAGTTGGGAAAGATGCACACTGGACCTATGAGGACCCTTCAGCAGAAGAAGCCTGAAGCTAGATAGTGTACTATAAAGCGTCCCAATGAGGCTAAGTGCATATGTTTAGGCAAGCAAGAATATGTAGACACCACTAGGAGATCAAACCTAAAACACATTTTCAAATTAGTCCTTCAAGGGCTTTCTGTCCTCGGAGACTGTGGAGGTAGACAGTATCATCAAGTCAAAAAAGTGATTAGAAAATTATAGAGAATTATGCCCATAAATGGATACTATCAGAAATATGAAGGAATGTACCCTCTAACTTCCACATAAATTGTTCAGGCTCCCTAACACCCCTTAATACTCATCCTTTGTTAGGAAGTGAGTGTTGGATTAGGTGGACCGCTGCTCTGACAAAGTAAGGAATTTCTTATGTTCTTATATCCATAACTGAATCCAGTGAAGGGGAGGAAGAGAGAACTCTTTGCATAACCAGAATATTATTTAAACATTATTTTACCTTTAGTAACTTTGGTCTGCAACTCATTTAAGAACTAGATTTCCCCCCTTTGCTTTTTCTCATGCTGAAACTCTTTTGTCTGTGGGCTGTCTGGGCCATTCCATTTAATCCTCCTTTTTAAAACAGATCACCTATTTTCACCAAAAAGAATTACCTACTGTTAATAAAGCTTCTCCCTGTACAGTTAACTCACTTATGATGTGGACAAATTATTGGAGTTTAACTGAAAAATCCTGTTAATAAAGCCATATTCATTCAGTGATGTTCAATAATTAAGCTAACCAAATGCTTCCAATTAATTTTCCCCGTAATTTGCAATGAACTTCTATAAAGAGCTATGCACTTACAAGAAAAATTTCCCATTTACCCTGAATATGGGGGAGAAAAGCAATAAAAATATATGACCAAATTCACGCTAACTTTAGCATAGCTATACAAGTTGTACTGACCAGGCCATAGCTCTTAAAAAAAAAAGAATTTCTGAGAATCACTAGTCAGTGGCATAATTGACTTTTGGTGGCTTCAAAAGGCCATGAACACAGCTAATAGTTTTTGGCAGTTCCAAAGGCATTAATCACGATCAACGTGTAATATTAAATAAGACTCCTTCAAAATGAATATAAATTAAGACTGTAATTCCATCTCAGCCTTCTGGTGACATGAGGAAACCACTTGAGTTTCACTCTCATGGTTTATGATGTCCCCGGAAGCCTTTGTTGGAATTATAGCCTTATTAAGTACAGTTGGGGTACATTATTCCTTAAATTATTGCAACTACAAGTCATTATTCCCTCTAGAAATTAGAAATTGCTGTACTTTCATCAACCATGTAATCTTGAAGTAAGTTGGGGGGAATTTCATTGTGGGAGGGTATCTGCTTTTTAATTTCTGTCAGTACTAAACATGCACAGCTTGGTAGAGCTGTTAACGTCTAATTTTAATAACCCTCACCCTTTTTGTTTTGTTTTGAGGAACATTATTCACTACAATATAATTGAGTCATCACTGATGTTTAAACAGCACTTTATAGGAGATTTCAGATTAATTTTTTAACCTTTTTTTTTTTATAATATTATTCAAGCACCAATGAAATACAATATAATTCAAAAAGACAGTTGAAGATTGGAGTATACAGATAGGCTTTCAGGAAGGCATGATATAAGTAGTAATAATATTTCAGTAAAGACACATGCAATCATATTCTGAGTAAGAAAAAAGTGATATGTAATCTTCAATTCCTCAGAACAGTTCAAGCCTTTATTTGAAGTTCAAGGGACAAAGTCAAGCACTCTTTGATTTTTGGTCTGCAGCATGGGTAAGAGCAGTGATTCTGAGGAAGAGCAAGATAGAAACTGTATGAGCTAGAGGGTCTATTTTGGAGGCTCCTTACAGTACTACCTGCAGACCATGACCCATAAAATGACTGCACCCTGTGGCAGCTAGAAATGCTGGAGGGAGACTAGTTGGTCTGGGGGGTTCTTGCTGGCTCAGGAGGAGGGATGGACCTCTCAGCCAGTCCTGTCCATACCAAGTCCTATTTTGTTATAAAATCAAAATAATTCTTGATATTTCTATCAGTAACAGGAGTGGTCTATGTTTTGTGAGTTAAATATTTTTAGTATGGGCATGTCCAATTTGGCATAATACGCATACAAGTTTGCAGCATTTCTTAGTTAAAAGGAATGAAGCTGTCTGGAAAGACTGTATGGTATTTATAAAACATGCTTTTAAGTCAAGATTTTTTCTCCTCTAATAATAGCTTAAATCATTACAGCTTTACTAGTTTAGTTAGCTTTCTGTATTAGCTTCTTTCAACAGTTTTCACCCTTCCTAGGCTTTTAAGTAGTGGTATTATTCAACACCACAGAGTGAAAAGAAAACATGTTAAAGAAAACCCTTAAGTGTAGCACATATATCATTAAGCCTGAAGGAGTTCAGGGTTTGTATTATTTTTTTTCTTTTTCTTTTTTTCTTTTTTTTTTTCCCCCTTTTTCTTTCTTATTCTTTTTATATGCTATTTTGAGGACTCTATCAAGTAAAAAGATTTCTGCACCCTGTTCTCCCACAATTTTTCATATTGTAACAAATATCTACTTATAACTAAGAAACAATAAAACCTGTCATCACATTGTTTAATTCCTATGAAATTTTGTCGCCTTCTGGCAAAGATGGAGTCTCCCTTATGAGTGAGTCAGAGAAAGAATCCTTGGTTGTTCAGTGAAGTTATATAAGACATTTATATCCATCTCCATCAATGGGTTAGAAAGACCTTGGCCTTGTACTAATCGCTTTGTACTACAGAAACAAATTCAAAGACATAATTAAATTTTATGCTGCTATACTATTCATATTTTTGGAGGGGTTGTATTTTCACGAGTGTAGCAATCCTGATACATGCCTGTGAATACTTTTGTCTTGAAAAGATATATGCAGATCTTTTAGTAATGAGTGTTACTATTTCCAATGACTTTGGTAATATATATTATATTTACAAAATTAAGATACAAGTATAAGTCTCTGCATGATTGCAGTGTCTCCTAGGTTGAGCATCACAGGAATAATTTCCCTTCTAAGGCTTGGGAAAATTGCACTTTTAGAAGGCTCTAGTGTCTGAATTAATGAAAATATTTACTTTATAGCCAGCTGTGATGTGTGGGTTTGAAGGTCTCAATGCTCTCGAGCTTTGCCAGGTTTAGGGATGAGGAGAAACAAGATGCTGGCATTTGACCTAGGCTGGCCAACAAGATTATTTCATACTATGAAGATCACATTCAATATAAATTAGAAAGTTTGCTGTATAGTTCTCTCTCTTCCTTGGTGGTGGTGGTATGGAGAACTTCTTGCCCTGGTGCCGAACCCCTGAGCCCTTCCTTTACTCCCTTAGTCATAGCACTCACATTGTCCAAACTTTTGCTGCCCAATCCTAGGAGAGCACAGCTTCCTACTGATAAAATTGGCTGAGTGTAATCCCTGTATATCTTATATTGGTATTGGAATTAATACTGGTTCTTTAGTATTATTGCTAATTATTTGAACTTATTCTATTAAATCTATTTATATTTCAGCCTTTGTGTTTGTTTTCCCTGATTCCTCTTTCTGGGTGAGGTAGAGTAATCNTTGCCCAGGGAAGTTGTTAATGCCCCATCCCTGGAAGTGTTTAAGGCCAGGCTGGATTGGGCTTTGAGCAACCTGCTCTAGGGAGAGGTGTCCCTGCCCATGGCAGGGTGGTTGGAACTTGATGATCTTTAAGATCCCTTCCAACTCTAACCATTCTATGATTCTAGAAATTGTTATGGGTTTTCTCAAATCATAACACAGTGAAAGTGGACGTATTTCTTAAAGATGAGCTCTGAAAAATATAGCATCTTGGTTTAGCTTAGCTAAATTGATTATTACTTAAAATTTAAGTGCTTACAAATAATGTACCCTTTGTTTAGGTCTGATTTCTTTGATTTTATTTTATTGAAAGACAGTTTAGTTCTTTCAATCAGAGGAAAATTCTAGCTTGAAATGGCATAAAAAAGAAAAGAAATATTTAAAGAGTCACCAAAGTCACGAACTCTTCCTATACTGAAATAGAATTTATTTTATAAATATTTAAAGGGTTGTCATTTAGGGTTGTGAATTTCTGAAAACTAATAATTTTTTGTATTCACATTGTGACTTGTTTTAAACAAATGATGGCATGAAATGTTATAAAACAATATGTACAAATGGCCTGCTTTTTAAAATCCAGATGTTTACAGAGTAGGGATGATTGGCTCAATAGAAATTACGTGTCCTGGTTAGTATTAGAATCCTACTAAAAGAGAGAGAAATACAAACAAGAAATGAATACAGCACTGTGATGATTTTTTTTTTTATTAAGAGAAGACAAATGTGATGAGCAGAATATTTCTAATATGTGCAACTCAAAAATATTTTAAATCTGAACAATCAAGAAGTACTGGGATAATGCCATAACTGTAGCTAATGTCTAAAATCCTAAGAAAGTAATGATCCATATTAAATCTCATGTGCCAGTTATAAATAGCAACAACAGAGAAAGTAGACATGTTTTATCGGTTGGAATTTTTTATCTACTTATGCACTGGTCAGTATTACGAATGTCCACAAATTTGCCTTTTAAGACTTAACACATTTTGGTTTTAGAGCCCACTACAAAAATACATTGAGAGTCACAGGGAAAGATGATGGATAACAGGAAGTGTTTAAAAGGAACTTCTCTATTTACAGTAATCTTTTTTAAAAAATAAATGCAATTACTATGTTAAAGAATTAAGCATACAACTAACATCAGATGTTCAAAATGCATCTTAAATAACAATATATCAGTCAATTATAATTGGACAAGCAAAAAAGTTCCTGAAAGCAACACTCACAGGAGTGACATGATGATAGCTGCCGTGGATAACATTTTCAGGATGGCCTACTAGGATTGCATGTTTTTCACAGCTTTACTTGCCTAAGTTCAGCCTCGCTGAAATTCCATTGAAGTAACTCATATAGTTGGCTAAAAATTTATGTCTCTCTTTTTTTTTTTAAAAAAAAATCAATTATGACTTCACCTTTCCAAGCTAAGGAAAATAAATGGGGGGGGTTTTTCTGGTTTTTTTTTTTTTTTTTAATTATTTCATTAAAGGACTTCTGCATGTGCCTGACTGAGCATGGAAGTTTTTTGTAAGATCCAGTCTCAGAGAGTTATTTGTTTTGATTGTTGGGGAGCTATAGTAATACTCCAATTTACTTCTATTGTAGTATGGCAAAATTTATGAGATTATTGCTAAGTAATTTCTTTAGGGAGAGGATTTAAAGGATGGATGGATGAGTTCCAGTAAAAGCAATCCCACATGGCTGCCTTGCCAACTTTCTCTGTTTATCTAAGTGTTCAGCTTTCACTAAAACCTAACTCACCTTTTAATTCTGAAAGGAAAGTAACCTCTATCACAGAGCAATCTGTTTTTTCCAGGCACTGACCTTAAAGCAGTGCTGATGATGTTCTTCTTGCCCATGTTCCTGCAGGCTCTTTGATTCCTTTTGTGCCATTAACAATAAAGAGATTTGTTATTTTTTAAGTTTTGAGATTGTAGAGGAAGATGTCACTTGGCTTTACATTTCTGGCGTGTTACAGAGTTCCTAAGGAGCTGAGCTTTCTGGGGATACTTGCAGGATTCATACTTTTACAGGCAGAAATTACGGCTGTTCAGTTTCCAAGTGCCCCTTTCATCATTAAAGTTTCTTCACAACCCAGGGCTCCTCAGCTGTGCTCATACATAAACACACAGAAAAACCACATTTCTGAATTCAACACCATTCTTTGCTTGCTTGGGTAGGTACTGCATTGTGAGGTTTATCACATTGCTTTACACTAAGGTATAAATATGAAAATATGGTATTTAAACATTGCAGTACTGGCATGCAGTGTATGACTTTAATATCTTGGATATTACAAACGTGAACTTGAAATATTTGGTGAATCTCAGGCATAGGGATAGAATTACGTACTTTATTTCTTTTCTAACTTAGCATACGGTTACATTCTGACCACTGTTAGTATTTTTCACTTTTTTCACTAAATGGAAATAAACTAAAAATAAATTAGGAATTTATTTTTAATCTATAAAATTATTATATTTAAAGAATATATTTATAGGAATAAATTAGGAGTTGCAAACATAGAGTTGAAATTACTTCTTGACTAATGAAAAAACATATTTAACAATAGTGAGATTTTAAAAGTTTCTCAGGCCATCTCGTGGTTGTGCAGTGGGCCCCCGCTGAAGATGAGCTCTACAAAACCCTGCTTCATGTCCAGTGTGACCAAGAAGGCACACAACTTGACACTAGTCATCCTGTTTGAAACAAGTGCCGAAAGAGCCTGATTTCTGCGAAAATTTGTTTCAAGTATTTTTAGTCTGAGTTCTTATAGATATTCTTAAAAATGTGTGCTAATGGTTAGACTTCTGTGTACGCAATATGTATAGTTCCAGTGGGTCCTGTATGATTTTTTATAGGCAATATGCATGTATATAAGCAAATACAGAAGAATCACTTTGGCAGTTAGAATTTTGTCTTCCATTGCCAAAACTGATCTACCTCTGTGGTCAAAGAAAGTATCCATTCAATAGGCTGTACTAAACCTATGTGCTAAATTACTGCGGAACCCTTTCTTCATTTATTAAGCTGAAATTTCTGCATTAGGAAGGGAAAAAAATAATCAACCTAGGCATTCCACTCATTATATATCTTAGAAAAGTTTTGAGATACGGTGTGATTTTATGAGATTAAAAAATAAAGAGTAGTGAATTTTACCTAGTGAGAATGATGATATTAGCTCCAAAACCCCACAACTATTGCATGATACAACATGATGTTATGTATCCCATGTTTTGAACACTTAAAGTTCTATTTTATGGGTTCTATCAGCAGGGAATCTAATGTTACGCAATATATTTTAATGGACTTGCTGTTGTGCTGCTCTAATGGGGAGCTTATAAAATTATAATTGGTGTAATCCTGCCTCTATTATATAAAATGACAAAACTGCCATTTACTTCAATGGGAATATTATTAAGTATGCTGTCGTAATTAACCTTCTATATCCCTCTTTCACACTTGCTCCTCTCAAATAACTACAGAACATTTTACAGTTGGTACCAGAGATTAGGGACAGATTAAACAAAATAAACGAAGCAGATCTAGTTGATATCATTTAACAGAGCAACTCTAAAATAGGCTCCTCAGGAAGGGAGGTTAGTAAATACGCAAAAATGAACCGAACACAAATGAGGAATATCATGTTTTTCACAGGCTTTGCAGGATCTCTTAGGAAATGTGCTGATAAATTGTACACAAAGATTACTTCTTTGTCTTGCTACAGTCAGCAAACCGTTTTTGTGAAAAATGTAATGGATGGGGAGTGACGCTGCTGAATAAAAAACAAAAATAATAAAAAGAAGTGAGACTATTATTGATCATTACAGCAATGTTACTGACCCTGCTGTTAAAGTTAGCGTGCTATTCAGAAAATTCTATTCTGAAGAGGGTAAAAGCAAAGATGAAACTTGCTTTCTCTGTACATATTTAGGGAAAAATAGTTTGTAAGTTTAACAAAAAGTTAGGAATTTTAAGTTCTGTTTTTCTTTCAGTTTTTAATCCAGGAGATTAATTTTCTTGCAATTCACAAAATGAACTGCCTCCCGTGGAAAACAGATTAAATACAAGATGTACTTAGTGACTGTGAACACTCTGATTTGGTCTTCGTTTTAATCACGGCAATACATTTTTTCTGATGTGCCTTCTTTTTCTTTATTTGGCTCTCTCTTATAATTTGATCCATACCTTTAAATACCCGAAGTACCATAGGATCAACAGGATATAGGAAGCAAAATATCCTTCTGGGATTTAATAGCTAAAGACATATTAAGGAAAAGTGTATATGTAAATTCATGTGCATTTTCTCCTTTGACAAAGTCCAATTTAAATGAGTAAACTGAAGAGTGGCCAAAGCAACTATCTCTTAAACTTGGTCACTAGAGAAAATATGAGGTCAAATCATGCACTGGCAAGAACATCAAGCATGGCTTTCACTTGACTGTCAGAATGCTCATCTGCAAGGGGGCAGAGTCTCAAAGCGATAAATATTTATGTGGTTTGTACAATTATTGTTGAATATAGAACAAGAACATTCATTAGTGTAGGAACTGGACCCCCCACTTTCCCTCATCCTAGGTAAGTGTTCAAATCATTAGACTCCAAGGTCATATCCAATCCTTAGTATGAACGATGAATATTTCACTCTGCCATGCAAAATGTAACACCTTCAGCAACGGGGAAAATGGGATCTGCACTGTTCTGAAATAAAATCCTATAAATTCACACACATATTGTTGAGGTTTTTTTTCAGATTTTTTTTCTTTTCCAAAAAGATTTGGCCTCATGTTTATTCTCATAATTTGAATATTGCAAAATGTATGTGTTTAAATTGCATGAAGCTTTTATATTTTGCTTAGATAATCAGTGTCATTATTATTTAAATAGTAAAATATATCAACCATATATATCAACCTTTTATAATATATCTATATGTACAAATTTGACAGGAATTTGTGTATATATATGTATATGTGTACAGTATATACTTTCAGAGACACAACTACATTAAGACTATGAATTCATTAAAAAATAAATTAGTTCCCTTAGCAGCTTCATTCTTTCCAAACAAACCATGCAGGTGCAAATTCACCTGATTATGAGCCCAGTATAATTGCACATTGATTGAATCAACATTCTTCTTGCCTTAATTCATAATCTTATAGTCACAAAAATTAGCTGTGACTTTCTGCAAATCAGCAATATTTTACATTAACTTTGGATGAGTAATTCCTCTAAAATATTTTATTTCTTTATTTCAAGATGTGAGCTTCAGGTTACTTCATGTACTATATTCCAGATTTTAGGAAATTTGATTAATATTTCAGTTTTAGTATGATTACAAGAAATAATGATCATGCAATGTATTCCTTCTGTTTTAGTAACTATGAATTAAATAATGGAAATATAGACTAGATTTCTCTTATAACGTTATATCTTCCTTTTGCAAACAGATTAGGAATACTTATTTGTTATTGCTTCTTTTGACAATCAAATGTCCAAAGACCTTTGAAACATTTTAGTGGCACTTATAAAGAAGTTACTACTGAAAGCACACTTATGAAAATACATACAAGCGACTGCATTCATGTATGTTTACATCAATGTCTATATTTAGACATTAATTTAAAGCAGAATAAAATTAATGAATAGTGTTTTCAGTTTCCCATCTGCACTCATAAAACTTCATATTAACGCTGCTTCTGAGTCACAGCTTGATAAAAGTTGCATAGGAATGAAACATTTTAGATACAATAGTAATTTGAGGAACCTCTATCCATGGTTCCTTTTCTAGTTTGAAAGAAAACTTAAAATGTAAAATGCACATGCACCTCCTCTTTTTCTTCTATGGAAAAAAAAAGGAACAGTTTTTGTTTCATTATTTCTAACCTAGGAAATAACAAGGAGTACTTGGAAATTTTGTGAGTGTCTTTCATTAAAATAATCTCCCTTCTGTTTTATAACCCAAAGGTTTGCTTTTCAAATCTGGCACCTAATACAATTTATTTCAAAATTGATGAGCATTGTCCAATTACCTATTCTTCCACTTGAATGGTAATTGAGTTCTACTTAAAGACTCTTATGCATTGTTTGAATAAGCCTGATGGAGCCCTGCAACATTTCTCAAGGACAGTAATAAGGAAATGTACTTTTGAGACTGCTCTGCAGGTACAAAGAGAATCATGAATCATATTCTATTGAAATGCCACGAACAGTTGGAGGGTAAGGATGTGATTCTCCTTATACCTATTTTACACTGGTGAAGTTGCTTGCTATATAGCTTATTGTACATCAAAACAGAATCAAGACCTTTGTGCTTGAGAGAGCAAACTCTTCTGAGATTTACAGGTGAAGTCAAATTCCTCCACACAAACACCTTAGAAAGGTGAGCTAAAGAAGAACACAACATGGTTCTTAATGACACTACATTGCTCATATTTATTGTTTTCTTTTCCTATTGTCCCATGTAAACTACTCTAACAGCCCCAGATTTTCTTTCCTCTCAATAGTTACACTGAAAACTGCAGAATTAGGCTGTCTACCAGAAACATGCCCTCCGAAAGGGAGACATTATTAACACAGTTAATAACAAGGGTTATTGGGGGTTATTAACATGTAATGAAATATTTCAGGTGACATTTCTCATGAAGCTGAATACGACTTTACTTTACTCTTGGCTCTAAAAGCATAGGGCTAAAGCTGATTGGTTTTCTACTGGTGTTTTGACACTAGACACAATGTCCAACAGCATTTGTGCTGTCAGTCACTCTTACATAGAAATTGTCAGCTTTCTTCCACAGTGAGACCAGTGACCTTTCCCCACATGACAACACACCTTCTATAATTTCTCACAATATATACATTTTTGCTGCTACAGACGTATTGACTGTCTAATCACACAGACGTGAGACTGCTGGGAGTGTAACCTGCTTACTGTTTTTGATTCCCATTGTTCTTTTTGTTAAAAAAAATTTCCTTCTTAAATTTCACAAATGTATAGATATATCATCCAATTATTTGATAGCTGGCTGCACTTTTATTTTTTACAACAAACATATCATAAGGATCTATATTAATATTAATTAATAATTAATAATATTAATTTAGCTTATTCAGAGAATAATCTTTGTTCATGTATTGCACAGTTCTTACTTGCCCTAGTTTACAGATTTCTGGTGATATGAAATGGCATAGTTCAAATTCTCAAAATAGATATACAACTCCAATCTTAATACATAAACCATCATGATTTGAAAAGAGTAAGACAGTTACACTGGCTTTTTTTTTATTCTGCAAGAAGTGGACGTCATGCATGTAGGAATTTCAACACCATGCAGGTGTTGTTTCTTTGTGAGGTCTATCTTCAGAATTCTCACTGGCTTAGGCTAAACTGGCTTTGCTGTCCCAGTGACCAAGATGAAATACTTGGAGAAGGATGGAGAAATCATCTTGCTATACAGACAAGATGGCTTCCCCACACATAATTTTTCAAGGTAATGTCCAAAAATACCTGCTGTGCACCTGGTGTCATTGTCCTTGCTCCTGCTCTTTGCCAGACTGACCTAGAGTCAGGTGTTACTGAGCTCATTCCCTCTGTTGTTCCTGACCTGGCAGAAAGGAAAGCACTGGGGATTGATCTGTGGCCACTGCTGGGCTCGGCACTTGGCACTAGTCAGCATCAGACCCAGAGGGTCTTACAACTGTGATTTTTGCTACCCTTCCCACTCTGGGGAGTGTTTCAGCAGCTGCCCACACAGACTGTGCTGAAAACTGGTGCTGGTGTTGATATGACGAGATTTCAGGAGTGGTTCTTCAGCCAGGCAAAAGGGCAACCTTAAAGGCTAGGTGCAGGAAAGCAAGTGCGGTGCTCTTTGCACAAAGCTCTCTGATGCAATGTTTTAATCTATCAGTGTCCTACAAAGTTTAACAGAGGAAAAGTGTGCCCTCTGTAACATGTAATGGGATGATTAAAAAGGAAAACTTCAGAAAGACTCTTTCACTTTGAAATTGTACTGGGTTTCAGAGTTTCTATTTTGCTACTTGTTAAAATCTGTAGACTCTTAACAGGAGTCTTTCTGAGGACGGGAATAAGAGAAGACCAATCTTCTCAGGAGAGCTGCTTGGCAAAGACATATTAATTTATTCTACTATAGTCATTTGCACTATCTCTTCTCATGTTTTTTGGTTTCTTTTAATCACACATCCAAAATTCAGCTAAGAATAGCCAGCAAAATATGAATTAGTTTTATTGATGGGGTGAAAAAAATTACTTGTCATCTTGTTCTGTTATATATTTCTGTATTTTATGTTATATGATTATTAATCATCATGCGTACACATGGCTCTTTGCGTAGTCATCATGTATTTGTTACTCCTTTTAGTGCATTTTCAGACGGTTACTTCTCTAGTCAAATATTCAGTCTACCTGCTCAACTTGGGTAGGCAGGTTTGTGTATCACTGGTTCTGATTCTTAGTTAAGAGAGAGTGTTTTTAGCAGGAATGGCTCAAATAAATTATTTTAAACAACATATTTCTATAATACATTTGGATACCATTTATATTCTCCTGACTGACCAGTGATTAGTCATTTATACCCTGCCATTTATCAAATATTTCAGATTTTTTTTGTGTGTAAAGAGGTTTTATGGCACAACAGAGAATCTAAGGAAATGGAATTTGAAGTTACACTTCAATTTGAAATGTACCTCTGTGTGGGGTTTGGCTGGGATCATGTTAAATATCTTCCTAATACCTGGTATGGTGCTATATTCTGTGTATTGAAAGCAGTGTTGATAACACAAGGATGTTTCATCTGCTGCTGAGCAGCACTTGCACAGCACCAATCCCTTGTCTGCTCCTCACCATGTCCCACCAGTGAGCAGGCTTGGAGAGCACAAGAGGTAGGACGGAAACACAACTGTGACAGCTGACCCCAACTGACCAAGTTATCCTACACTGTGTGGCATCGTGTTCAGCAACTGAAGCTGGAAGAAGAAGACAAAGGAGGGACATTCAGAGTGATAGTATTTGTCTTTCAAGTCACCATTAAATGTGGTAGAGCCCTGCTGTTCTGGAGATGGCTTAACACCTGTGTGCCAATGGGAACTAGTGAATTAATTTCTTGCTTTGCTTTCCTTGTGTGTGTAACTTTTGCTTTGCCTATTAAGCTCAACTCATGAGTTTTTTCACTTTTATCTGTCTGATCCTCTCTTCCATTCCATCGAGGGGAGTCAGCTTGAAGCTGTGTGGGGCTGAGCTGCCCACTGGGGTTAAACCATGACAACCATAAAGATGTCCCAAAACTTTAACTGGATAATCCTGTTGCCTATTTTTCTCTTGCTTAAGGAATTTATTTGTCATCTGCTGTCTTTGAAGCCACTCATATTTGTGCCAAGTTTTGCTAGAGCCAGAGAAGTTTCCTGATGCTATTGTTTGCAACCAAGCTGCTGCATTTAGAGTATGAACAGGAAATGCACAAATGTGTGCTGAAGAATCTGTCATATGTGAGATATGAGCTATGCTCTCTTTTCTGGTGTGTAAACATCCCTTATTAAATATTACCCTTTATCAGGATTTATTTTGTTTGCTTGGATTTTAGAGGAGTAGGGGAGAGAAGCAGCTTTCCTGCATTTTCTCAGCCCTCAGTTTTTCTTAAAAAGCTTTATCCTTATTAGAACTAAAGCTTCTTTATTCCTCCACAGCTCTGTAGAGTTTTGTTAATATAAGAGACAGTCCTATTTTCAATTTATTATTGTTCCTGTACTATCTACTATTGATTTTTCTCTTATTTTAAAGTGTTGTTTTGCTTTGTTTTTTTTCTTAAATGCAAAGTTATTTTTCAGCTTCAGGGGAGCAATTCAGCCAAACATTTCATTGGTGGATAATTCCTAGCATAGCATAAGGATGTTTTACTGAACTTGTCCTTAGCATATTTTTCAAATTCTCCATTATTTTTTCTACAGTCTTCTTACTGTGTTATTTCAGTTACTTGTTTTGCATCCTTTCAGGATTACCTATGTGACTAACCACAGTTTCTTTCTATTGACATATATTATCCTTAGGCAGGCCTTGATTCAGAAGTTTACATAAATGATTACCAAACTTAAAGTGCCAAACTATATGATTGCACAAAGTAGATATTTATGAGTCAAAGCTACAGTTTTATAATTTGTGGTTTAGAAGCAGCCTTTAGTCACTCTGTTTTCAGAAGTTTTTTATCCAGCTGTAACTATGGATATAACATTTTCTTGCCTTTACTTTCCTTGGTTTATACTCCCTTTTTAAAATTGGGAGTATTTCTAAATGATTTTCTTGGATGCATTTTTAAAATATTTCATTATTTCAGTGTATTTTATTTTATTAGAACAATAGCAATATTGTGATTCTGGAGTTTGAGATGGAGCAATTACTTTCAGCTGTGAATAGTTGTACAATAAGATTATTCTGTCTCTATGTTGAATTTTCTTTTTTTTTTTATTATTTATTTTATTTTCTGTTTCAAAAGATGGAGGCTTTGAGGCGTTTGTGATACACCCATTTCTGGTGTTCTTCAATAGTATAATTATAGTCTTATGATTGTTGTGGTTTAGCCTTGGCGGCAACAAAAGCGCCACGTGGCAGCCAGTTGGCTCTGCCCCACAGTGGTGTGGAGAGGATGAGAAAGAAAAGGCAGACTCGTGGGTTGAGGTAAAAACTGTTTACCACAACAGCAGGTATTGCAGGGAAACAGTAACACAGATGGAGGATACAAACACGAGTACAATACCGACCACAGCCTGCGCCGCCCCGACCATCACTGACGCCGCCGAGACGGACCCCAGCACCGCCCGTCCATATATACGCCTACGCCATGATGTCACCATGCCCACTTCTGGTTGTGGCCCCTCCCCTCCCCGGCTGGCTCCCTGCTGCCCCTGGGCCTGGCGCACATGGGGTGGAATAGCTGTGCCAGATAGAGACAGGACAGAATCAACCTCGTCCCTGCTGGAAACCAGGACATGATTCATCAAGTTCTGGCATGTTAATGGAGTGAACTCTCCCATCAAAATAGCATGAATTTTTGGGCTATGTTCAGTGTAGGTATCCTCCTACTAAAAATAATCTCCATGAGCTTTGATAGGTAATTATAAAATGGTTCACTTCGTAAGTATTCAGATTTCTTTGTAACTAGAAAAAATACTGTATCACTTCCAATAAATATAAAAGATATTAATAAATATACCTAGTATCTCATGTAATCCATGTTAGATACATGGGGACGTGTATGTGTGTGTGTGTGTGTGTGTGTATGTTACAGGTAATGCTGATGATAAGCTTTGATTTTCTTAGTTGTTTAGTTTCAGCAAATTGGTTTTGGTTGGAAGGAACCCTAAAGATCATTGAGTTCCAGCTCCTCTGACATAGGCAGGGCTACCTCCCACTAGACCAGGTTGCTCAAAGCCTCATCCAGCCTGGCCTTGAACATTCCCAAGGAAGGGGCAATCACAACTTTCCCAGGAAACCTATTCTAATGCCTCACCAGTCTCATAGTGAAAAAATTCTTCCTGCTATCTAATTTAAATCTCTCCTTTTTCAGTTTAAAACCTTTACCTCTTATCCTATTGCTACACTCCCTGATAAAGAGTCCATCCCTGTTTTTCTTGTCAACCCCCTTTAAGTACTGGAAGGCTGTTATAAGGTCTCCTCAGAGCCTTCTCTTCTCCACGGTGAACAATCCCAACTCTCTCAGCCTGTCTTCATACCAGAAGCGCTCCAGCCCTCTGATCACCTTTGTGGTCCTTCTCTGAACCCGGTCCAACTGGTTCATGTCTTTTCTGTGTTGAGGCCTCCAAAGCTGGACACAGGAGTCCAGGTGGGGCCTAAGCAGAGCAGAGCAGAGGGGAAGAATCACCTCCCTCAACCTGCTGGCTAGGATTCTTCTGATGCAGCCCAGGATGCGATTGCTTTCTGGGGTAAGAGTGCACATTGCCAGTTCATGTTGAGCTTCTCATCAACCAATATTCCCAAGTCCTTCTCCTCAGGTGCAATATAAATTTTTTTTAATTGAAAAGTTAGCTTTAACAGGCTCCTTCTTCAGTTAAAATGATTAGATCGAAGTTGGTGAAGTGCTTTTTGTGATGGTAGGATTTCAGCACTACTTTCATTACAGATTTCGGAAATAGGTAGGTTTGAATGACTTTGGTAAATTACAATTTTTTTGTCCTCTAAATTTGTTGATGGTTTTCAAAAGTATTGGTTTGAGGATTTTCTAGTTAATGAGCATAAGGATGCAAAAGTAAAAAAAAAAAAAAAAAAAGTGTTTTCTGAAGTCTTATAAGCTCCACAGTGAAAGCGACAGTATTTACAAGCTTAAATTATTATCCAGTGACATAAACAACAGAGTTTTACTATGACTTGCTCATAGTTTGAAAATAATAAATCCTTTCAGATAGTGTCCTGTTTGATTGTACAAATCCCTGTTACTACAGAGATTATGCATTGATTGCACATAGGTTTACAATTGAAATTAATTGTACAGATCAGGATATTTTCTAAAAGAAAAAGCAGCAAAGAAATCTTTCTTTATAGGTCTTAAATGCTAAATACATTATTTCAGTGGTATCTTCAGAATCTTCCCATATGGTTTAAGATTATGGCAATTTATGGGCCAATAGTGATTTCTAAATAGTTGAGTTTAAAAATAAATAAAAAAATCATAAAGTGCAAAATGGCTTTGGTGCCACAAAACACTGATGACAGGGCAATCAAGATTCAAGGAGATAGTTTAAATTCCGACATTTTATTTCTTCTATTTCTAGCAGATGCTTTAAAAGACCTCTCCACACAGCTTTGCTACTGCCACTTGCTGAATACCTCCCAGCTATTTCAAATTTTAACATAAAAATTAATATCTTAAACTGTTTCAGTTCAATTTCTTGAATTAGAATGGGAAGACGCCCACCAGTAACAATGTCAATCTCTCTTTTCATCTTCTCCCTTTTTTATTGGGTAGGAAATATGACCATGTCATAAATATGACATAAAGCATTGAGATATGGGGATAAAGAGTTAGAACAGGAGACCTCTTGTTGCCCTTCATCTAATTTAAATAGTGCTCGCTGACTTTTTTCTTTAGCGGTTCTTCTTCTACAAGTCTCTTACGATTATTATGGGTTCTTTATTATTCTTTTCTGCTGATGTTATGACACTCATGCTCTGGCCTCAGGAGGGATTCTTTTTCCAAACTGGGAGAAGATCTTTTGGCAGAATTTGGGAATTAGAGCTTGTTTAAGGGGTAGCGAACTGAGAAAAAAAAATCAGATAAATACTTGTCACAAATTATTGCTGGTGGTCTGTGAGATAAAGATCAGAGTGATAAAGAAAATCATTAGGTTTATTGGTAAATATTATTGTCTGGAAAAGAAAGGGAGAGTCAGTGATTCTGCAGGTAAAGAAGATTTTTAAATTAGCAAAATACTCTGGGTGGGATGATAAGCAACTATATATAGGAATATTTATTATTTGGAGATACAGTGAACCTCTATGTCATCCCTAAATGCATATATGAGGGTTGGAGACTTAAAGGTTACAAGAGCACATTGCCCTTATCACTCTTCAGCTGTCATTATGGACTACCACTACATCCATTTCACTTTAATGAGTGCATTAATAGATGAATAGGATAAAGAACTGAACTGAAGCTACAGTTTTGCAGGTAAAGAACAAGACACTCCAAACTTTGCATTAAAAATATTGAAAGAAAGGATTTATGTTCTTACTTGTGATGGATCAGATCTCATCTGTTAGCCACAGGTGGCAAAGTGCTACAATGAATACAGTGAATCTGCCCTGGTTAATAGGATTATTACTACAGTCCTTCATAATTTACCTTTTGCCCATTCTTGCATCTTTCACGCTTTTTGGTTTGTCCTGTCTGCAGTACTACTGGATTAATTTCTTACTCTTCTGTGACAGCATTCTACTTTTTTCTTTAAATTCTTTATTGCTTATTTAGAATTCACTTGAAATTTGATGTTCACACCAAGATTGGAAAAACGTAGAATATGGTAGTATACTGGAATTGGTCAGTATTTATTTCCATCTCTAAATAAAACAAATGTAGTGATTCTGTTTCTTCCTTTTTCAACTCAATCGAGTCTTCCTCTGTAACACAGGTGAAAAAACTCTACTTAACAGGTGGGAAACTGGCCCAATTATGACACTGATAAGTAAATGACTGAGCCAGTACTATATATTGTGAGGCATGTTGTAGCAAGAGACAACCTCAAAGGTGATGTGTCAGAGGGTTGTTTTGTTGGGTTTAGATGCAAAGGGAAATTTAAAATCTACTAGGGAAAAATCTTGCTGCCTTTTTCCAGTTTGTCTCTATGATGAAGTACCAGCAGACTGTCTTCTCTTCACTGATGCATACGCTGAGCCATTTTCAGTCTTGATTTCTGGCTCCCAGAGCTGCATACAAAGAAATGGGGCAGATAAAGAAAATGAGTAGCAGTTCTACCACTGGTAACTCCCCTCTCAGCTCATGGCTTGCATGCAGAAATATTTTGTGTATCTCTGGAGCTGGGCTATGAAAAGGTAAGAGTGATTGATCTAGAGTCACACACTTTAACAAAATACTGGCTATGAACATTGTAAGGACCCAATTTTACATTCTGCCTCAAATTACTGGATTTTTACTGTGCGCTTCTGTTCCTCCAGAAGCAGATAAAATTTATTATTAGAGGTTAAAAAAGCTTGTAAGCAGATAGGATTTTCCATATGCCATTTGGTATTGAGAAACTGAAGCACTGTTGCTGCTTCTTGTTTTCTGAGCTATAACTTATTCTTTCTACCCTATGTCTGTTAGAGCTTTTGTGCTACATTCTGCAGTAGATTTGAACACAATAGCTTCAGCTGAAACAAAATTACTAGGAAAATGAAAAAGGAAGCACCAGAGTTGAAACAAAATGGGATAGAAAATTTTTATTCTACTATAGGTTGTATGTATTTGAACTTGTGTAAGGTACTTAAAGAGGAATTCATAGAAGCTCACTACTTCCTTTGATACTATAAAATACGGATGTTAGATGTACTCAGATACTGAACAATGAGAACCACCAGCTACCTTGAATGGACTACAAATAACTATCTAAATGATTCTTCTAAGCCAGCTGATATAAAAATATTCTCATTTGTTAGCTAAGAGAAGACAGAGACACCTGCTTGTATAACATCTACATGTATTTGAGAATTTAATTTGTATTTCTTGATCTGTCAGACTGCCAATTAAAAACAACCCAAACAGAGAAGACCCAAAACACAGCAAAATGTGAGAATTCAGGTTGCGTGGTGTAGAATAAGGAAAGCAATTTAGATACACCCGGGATAATGCCACATTAACTGCATTAGGGAAACATTTTCTCCCATAGCATAATATGTCAATGGTCTTCTGTAACAGACAATAAAACTTCTTGTCAATTTTATTTTTGCATATCCATATTTTCTTTAACAATGGCTTTTCTTCTTTGTGAATTTATGCATTACATCACAACCTGCACTCTTACTGCTTTATTATGAAAATTCAGACTATTCTTCTGTGTTTTATCTGTGCTCTTTCGCTATGCATATTCACTGAACTCTTCTATACATGCTTCTACATCCTGCTTTGAGACATTGACAGAGTTGCTGTTCCTCTGGTAGGAGAAAGCATTGGCTTTGCAAACGTAAATATGTAAGGATGTCTGACTCTTGGAAGGAGAGAAAAGAGAGAACCAGGTTATAGCTTTGCCTTCCTTGTTCACGAATAGGGTGGAAAGCCAACAACCTATGTTATGTCTCTTGTGTGAAACCTTCAGCTACATTCTAAAGGAATGGCTGGAAACAGCTAAATCTACCGAGATACAGGGAGTCAAGATCTCCATGCAATCCAGACATGAGGCAAAGAACCGTCTCTGCAGCAAAGTGAGTGAAAATGAGGACTGAGAGGAGAACCAAGCTGGGAAAAGGTTGAGAAGTGCTACCTCTTCACAAGCTCTGAAGATTTGCCCTCAAGGTCCTTAAACACTTTGAATTTGTTGGCAGAAATCAGTCAAGGGCAGCTCCTGAAATTCCTCCCCCCACACACACTTCATCTAGCTGCTTTGGAGAATCCTTGCAGACAACTCTAAAAATTACAAGCTGGTAAATTCTGAAAAGCTGAGGCTCTTCTGCCCCTTTCAATGATGCTTCACTGTAAAGGCAGTACTGACAATTCCAGTTCATCAGACAAGTATTTCTTACAGATCATTCCTGTCTTTCTCAGACTTCTTCATGACCCTTAGGACATATATCTCTAGTGCTGTAAATAAAAAACAGTCAGGCAACTGGCAGATCTGCAGAAATGTTAGGCAAAATTGGAATGTTATGCCAGTTAGTTCTTGCAATAACATGTTTGCAACATAACCAGTGTGAAGCATGCCCTGAAAAAGAGCATAAAATGCTATGCATCAAGAAAATGCCATTGGGAAAGATCTGCAGCTGTGAGCAGTAATTGGTAAAGTGCTATCATCAAACCCCACATGGTCACATATGCAGAGGGAGACTCATAGCACATCAAGTGTAAAATGAAAGCTGTGATACAGGCAGACACGAAGCCAAAGGAATATTGGTCAATATGTTGAAGCTGCTGGTAGAAGATAGACCATAAAATGTTTGCAAATTTGAAAACAGAAGGAGAAAACTTAAAAAGAATAAAAAATTTTGTTGTTCTAGGTAATGGCAATAGCTGCTGTAGAGAAATATTCCACAGAAATGAGGTACAGATGCTGAAAAGATGGATCATTATCAATGACTAATACCACAGTGTCAACGCTCTCACAAGCATGAAAATGATATACATCATTGCTAATCCCTATGGATTTATTATGTCAGATGGTCAGTCTACATTCCTCCATCTCCATCAGGAAAAGGCTGTGGACACTAACCAATAAAACTGATGTCCTTCAGTCACAATGAATGGATGAATGAGGAACACAGATCAGTAACATCAGAGTATAATGGTGGATTAGCAGGCTAAGACACATGAAATATGTCCTGGTATAAAATATTTAGCTAATTATGAAGAGTGGTTCTGCACAGCCAACACCAGATGCTTTGATTCTGGCTACTAATCTGTTTGGAACACAAGGCTATGTCACATATATGTGTAGTCCTGCACGTTGGCAAAGTGCCCAGGGATAGTGAACCTGTGGTAGAATGGTGAGACTGAGAAATGTTGTAGCTTTAGTGAGAAATTTTCTGGTTTTAAGTAGTAGTCACAGCTATTTCTTCCCTCTGAATTCATTCTACTACACATTGTACAAAACAAAAGCTGTAAGAAAAGAAAAGAAATTTTTGGAAGAATTAAAAAGATCATAGATGCCAACTGGTCGTCTGACATTTCAGATGTCATTCTGCCTCCTAAAAGACAGAGACACGTAAGATTTGGAAGATATATGGAGATCCCAAAGTGACTACAGTAGAGCACATTTTTCCCTTGTATTTCATTTGCTGAGTCAAGGGATGAAGATTAACTGAATGTCTTGAAAATCTCTGGTTCAATGATACTGGGTATAGTTTTCTAGTCTAAATATTCTCTTGGACAAGGATCAACCACTTCGGATTTTTTGCATTTACGCATAAATCAGCACAATGTGACTTTTGGAAACATCTTACTACACAAAAAGAACAAAAGAATCCATTTACTTGAAAGTGTAAACACTTTGGTTCATTGTGATTACTCCTTGATGATGTATTACACTATGTATTCAAGGCAGCCTGAAGTAAAAATCAGTGAAATTTGCATGGTTTTGTTGCCAAAAGCTAGACTGTAATTTTGAATATTGCCTAAATGAATGTGATGCTCATCTGTAGTGATAAGTGGTGAAGACTCCTTAGGAGTTTTTTTTTTTTTTTTCTTTTCACTTCATATTCTGAGACTAAGATCTGAAGGAAAAGATCCACTACAGCTAATAAAGAAAGAAATGGTTTTAACTTCATATACTACAGTGAAAGCAACAGCGAATGTAATACTGGATTGTATTCCATAAAGACTTGTGCTTTGCTTAGATCTAGCTTCTAAGATGATTAAAAAATATTAACACTCGTATTTGAATGCATCATCCCTCTTTCTTCTCTGTTCACTTTCCTCTTGGATACTTTTCCCATTTTCAAACCTTATTTTTTTGTCTCCTGCAGCATATACAGAGAGAATTAAGACAGAAGCCTGCATTTTTTCCTATGGTATTATATCAGATGAACTGGTGCATTTTAGTGCATTTAATGTTATGAAATGTTTTGGATTCACCCTTTTGTACGTGACCAGAATGGGGATTAGACTTCCTGTTTTGATGATTTACTTGAAAAGCAGCTGGGCTTTGTTTTCGGGTGCATGTCAACCTTTCTGTCTTTCTTTGATACTTCTTTACGCTTGCATGGCAGGCAACAAAAGGGAAAAAAAAAGAATTGGAGAGGTTTGACCTATATCTCTGAACAGTAACTGAAACTAAAACCAAGAACCTGCTGATTCGGGCTTAAAGTATTTATTCCACTAGCTCCCTGCAATCCAATTAAAAAACCAAGTGAAAAAACAAACACACACAACACACACACACACACACACCCCAAGTTAAGGAATCTACAGTTTGTTTGAATTAAGCTCACTGTCTGATTAGAAGCTCTGACTAAGCAATTGTAGGAATACAGGGTATATTTAAGTAAGCAAGCTGCTTTTCTTGTTGATTAATCAAGGGAAAGTTTCATGATTCAACTACCCTGCATTTGTTTTTCTGTGATGTGCAAAAAGAGATGATAGAATGTTTTTGATTTTTTTTCCCTATAAAGAACATGCCTACTAGTGTACATTTGCAATTTTATTTTATTTTTACTTAACCACCATTTATTGTTATTTACTTGGCAACATGCACCATGTCAAGAGTTTAAATTCAGACTCCACGTTTACTGTATATTTACTGTGATGTATTGATAAGGTCTGTCTTGCTGATTTTTGAGAAGTGCAACTGTATGATGTCTTTTCTATGTAATTTTTTTGCGCTTTGGTTCAACTGTAAGGTTCTTGGGATATTACAGTTTTCAGAGTGAAATCTCAGATACAAAATGTTAGTCTGTATCTTCCCTTACTTTATTCTCATTGCGGTCCATGTTTTGATGATTCTGGCCATTTTGAGGGTCAAATATTTGCTTTCATAGGTCCTATTAATACAACTGTGTGATAACTTGAACCATTTTTTTTTATATTCCTCAAAGTACTGGTAAAACTTGCCTATATTTTTGTCTTCTACAAAGTTTTTTTCTCTCTCAATGTTGTTTTTCAGTGTCAACCACAACATATAAAATGTGTAATCTCTTTAAAAGCACTTTATTTTACCTTGTCAGGTGATCTGAATTGTCTATTACTTGTTAGTCTTTTCAGGTCTAGGTTGCATCTTCTGCTGGTAATACTGCAGGAGGGGAGGAACTTCAGAGTTTGTGAGAAAAAAAATTATCTGTGTATATATCAGATTTCAAGGACCAGGCCGCAAGCCTCCTGAGTTGTTTTGAAGGGACAGATTCATGACTTGCTTCTTGTGCCTGAGTATGATGTTCCAAACTAAAGTCAATGAGTACATCCAGATTTTTTCTCAGGATCCCATCCCACCCAATGCTCAGGGTGGAACCATTCTGTGGGCTACTCAGGGCAAGAAGGTCATCCTGGAACCTGGACTCATCCTGGGATCTATTATGCATTGTCTCTCCTCAGTGACATTTTGAATGTGACAAGAGATTGCAAGAAATTAAAGGAAGGTCTCACTATGAATGTAGCTGGTTCTGGCCTTGGGAAACTGGAGTTTATTCCTATGTATGACATGATATTTTATGCTATCAAATCACTTCAACCCAATTTTTCTCACTTGCCTACAAGGTTCTTAATTTCTCTGTTGTCTTATATGCAGAAGTGTTTACGAATCAGAGCTAAAGTCATGGTCAACAGAACTGTACTTTAAACATGAAAAGTGCTATCTAATACTAAGAACACTGAAAAAAAACCAACCAGTTTCTAGTCACTTCCTCAATCTTGACATGCAAAATCAATCGACACTTTTGACCTCAAACTCCCTGTGCTCCATTAATCCCTCTTTATAACATATAAAATATCAAACACAACCCCATCATTTTAGATGGGTGAAAGGCTGTTATTTGGGAAGCCATCACATATTAGAAATGTGTGACGTGTGCTTCTGGTTTTAGAACAGTGTTTCAAGAGGGTGCCACCCAGAACTACACATAAAAAAATACAGAAAAATAAAAAATTGAAAAGCTTTTCATAAAGTTTTTCCATCTAAGTTGTGCATCGAATGAAGAGGTAGGGGACTCATTAGCTTTTAATGCGTGTGATCATACTGTTAAAAAGCATGAGGACTAAATTCAGATTGCATGAATGTGATTATCAAATAATTAACACTGTAAGCTGATAATGCTTTTAGCATTATTCTATGGGTGTATACATATGCATTCAGACCTGTGCATGTGTGTTGACAGGCTCAGCTATAAATTATATTCAGCTATTAGCAAATACCTGTTTAGAAATCCAAGACATTGTTACATGTTTCAGGGATATTTTGAGAATATCAAGCTTTGACTTAATGCATTTGAAGAGGAATTCTTTCTGTTTGTTTTTTGGCTTTAATCATGTAGCTGGAAGTAGAATTTCATCCTCAATTGACATGTCATTTCCATCAATTGTGTAAAATTGTTGTCAAATGACCTTGTTAATACAGCAAATCACATGTAAGAGAGGCTATTTAAATGAGATCTAAATGTTTAGATGGTTTAAAATCTTAGGATTAATAACATTGAAAATGTTGACTGTGCTACTTGAGTCTTATAACCTTTCTCAAATGGATCCTTAGTTAATTATCTCTAAAACCGGCCTTTTAAAATATTATGCTGTGTCTAGAGATTGATATTTAACATTTTTCTATTAATCATATTTAGTTTTAAGATTTGGAAAGGTAGTCCTCTAAGGTTCAGCTGACATTTAAACAATTATGTTGAGACTTAGCATTGATATATTTTGGTTGCTTAACCCTTCTTGTCAGCAATTTTGTATTTTATGCAGACTTTGCTGGTGTGACACTGGCATTTATAGTAGAGTGCATTTATTTTAATAGAACAATTCTTTTTCTTGTAGTTACAGCAGTTATGATTATTACCCCAAAACAAAGCAGTCTGAAGCTGTAATCAGTCTATAGGCCACAGTTTCGCATGCAGACGTATGCATTTCCATTGTGAAAACTGATCCTGTGTATTAATCTGCAGATTTTTATTTTATTATGAAACCATTATATGCGTTTACCAATTTAAAAACGAAAGAAAAAACAACAAAACATCTGTAAGTCGAAAACTTTTTTTTCAATGGAAAGAGCTTGATGGCATAGACATAGGGCTGTCTACAAAAAACAAGGTAAGTTACTTTAGGAAGAAATCCTCACAGTACAGATTAAGGAAGCTGGGCATATTTAAGGTAAAGCAAGCCTTCTGTCCTGCTGTTGCTTCGTTGAGGACTGAAGAGTTTGTATTCTGGCTTTGTCATAACTCACTGTTTCTTAAAGTAATATTTTGGAGGAATAATGGAGGGGAGGGAGAAAGATGATGTGAATTAGAGCTCACTGGAGATACGGTACCCGGACGTTGGTCTTTTTAATCAAGCTGGTATTTGATTGTAGGGGTGGAGTGCCATGGACTGTCAGTGCATCATAGCAATACATGTCCTGACTCCATTTCTGTGCGGTAGTGCAAACATTCAACATCTGTGCAATGCACTCTAACTAATCTAGCACAAAATAAAACAGGAAAAGTAAAATAAAAATTGTCAATAAATTGGCGATGGACAGAGGGAGAAGGAAATGCTAGTTTGGTGGAAGTGCTATTCAATTCACCATCAACCAATTCATCAACGTCTGTTCTTATTTTTTTAAGAGATCAGAAGAAATGAACTGAAAAATGCTCATTTACATATAAAACCATTCTAAGATTAATTAACATTTTAATGCCTCTGAAGTTTGGAAAATAATAATCAGTAGATAACATATAGAACACATTAATAATCCTTTTAAGATTACTCACTTTTTCAAGCATTGTCCTCTGAATTTTTTAATGATGGCATCTGAAGGTCACTTGCAAACGATTTTTCTGAACATTCTAAGCTAATAAACAACCTCATGTGGTATGAATTACCACCTGCTCTTTTTTTCAAGAAAGCAACAAAATATCTTTCAATATCCGTATTACAATAGTGTTTATCACATTTGAGATCAGTATCAACTTTATACAGGAGAATCTGAACAACAGGGTATGAGAATTAATATCTACCTTGTGTTCTGCCCTCAGAAGCTTTTCTTGAATGCTCTTTACGTCTTATCTGTGTATCTCATAAACATTTCTAGATGTACCAGCTTCAGGTGCTGTCCTTGCCTAGGGAGGAGGGCAGAGAATCCTTCTCAGCAGGCCACACATCTTTTCCAGTGTTAGGAAGGGCCAAATGCAATAGCATCATCCTCCTTCTAGAGGACTTTACTTTCTGTGAATCATAGATTGATGTAATGTTCAATATGCCCAGAGAGAAAACTGACAACATACCAAACGGAAGGCTTAATATAGCCTTGCGATACTTGTATAAAAAGCGTCTGGTTGCACAGGCACAGATCGAGCTTCTTGCTGCTGCTGCCACTACCAGTGGGAAGGCTGGGCTGGGCTGAGCGGTGGTGCATGCTCAGCTCAGTGGTAGCCTTTGTCCCCAGCCTCTCCTACTTCCTGGCAGTTTCTTATCTTCCATATTCCAGAAAAGCATCCTTTATTTGCCATTTATTTTCCCTCCCTATGCCCAGCACAGCAGCCAGACTGAACTGTGCCTGTCCTCTGTCCCAGGTCTGGTGGGCTCCCCTTCTTCAGGATGACAGTGCTGGGGAGGAGGTAAGATGAAAGGGGAAGGTAGGTTGTTGTATGGAGGGTGGCTGTTCCATGAGTGGGAGCTACTGCTCACATGGAGGCTATATGAACACACATGTATGCTCAGGCTGCATGCTCCCACAGAGACAGGAGGAGGGATCCTGAAATCTAGATCCAGTTCCTGCATGCAACACTCCCAGGCTGCCCTCTTTTTTCGAAATATTTAGAATAATAAAATAATCTTGTTGTAAATTAATGTCATAAATGACTGGTGTTTCTGTGACTTGAAATTTGATGTTAGATTGGATTCAGATTTTTGAGAGCATGTCAGGTTGCATTCAGGGGCACTGGAGAAGAATTTGGCCTTTTGTTTATGTTGCTCACACAATTCAATAGTTGATATATACTATGCTTTACGTGTACTGTTGTTATATACCTTTGAAAACAGTAAATTCCTAAATTTATGTGACAGCAAGGCAAACAAGAAAGGATGTAGGGAGTTGAAATATAGAAGAGGTTCCAGGATTACTCATCATCCTCCCACTCTCTGTTGGTTATACTTTCCTTTAACAGTAGAAGCCAACACTAAATTTTAATGATTTTTTCCTTCCAAATTTCTATTTTTAGATTTATAGGTAAAAGACACTAGTAAATATTTTTAAATTTTAGTGCTCACAGAAAGTTCCAAATTATTAGCCATTGAAAATAAAACCCGTAGCTGAGGCAGTGAAGAGCAAAGGCAGGATCTGTGTAACCTCAGGTCTCTGTGATGTGTGTGTGTATTTCATATCTGGTAGTATTCCCATTGCAGGACCTTGAGTTTTTGACTACCAGTAAAACACCTGTTAACGTTAACAGTTGTAAGGCTTGGGCTCTTGCATTTTGAGAACTGTGCTAAGACCATTTGCTCACCTTATCTGACGTTCACAATAGTCAAATGGTCTGGTTTTGGTTGCTGTTTGTGGTTACTGATCCCCTCAATCACTCAGTCCTTCAGCATCCAAAATGATCTTTATTATATGGACTGAGAACTAATTTGGGTGACACATTACTGCATTTATTATTCAAAATGTTCAAGAAAAATGTACAGTATTGAGAGTTGATCATGTTTGCGAGATTCTGTATTTCCAAGTTACCAAAATACATAAGTGTTTGATGCTCCCTTTTTGTATCATTCTCAAGTGCATAAAGTATGTACTTTATTTGTGCAAGTTAAAATGCAAGGAGAGTTGGCTGCACCTACTCAAACAATTCCATCTGTGCTTGTTTTCAGTCAGTGACTACTATTTTAATGGACATTCAGGGGAAAATTCTTCTGTTTTCACCTGAATTGAGGGAATAATTAGTGAAAAAAATTGCTCAATCAAAACCCTGAATTTTTAAAACAAAACATTTACTTGGAATTATTTTATGAGCTTTCAGATGACCTTTACTGGGGACGGCTGCTGCTTTTTTTCTCATGTCCTACATTGTGTTGTGCTATACAAACCAAATTTACAGGTGGTGACCCACCTGCCCAGCCAGCATTAGAAAATCCTGGTGCAAGATGCTGTACAATCACATGCGGAAAGCCCATTATTGCTAGCAAGGACTTGTATTTAAACATAAAACAACTCTGCAAATGTTACAAACCATATGAGGGAAAGCATGGATAGGTATAGTAAAAACACAGCATTACACGCTCAGTTTGATAGCTTTGAATCATTTGAATGTATAGGGTTTTCTTGTGTGTCTGACCTTGTTACGATTAATGCTCAGGTCTAGATCCGCGAATAACATTCCCCTCTGTTCCACAGGAGGCTTCTTCAGCTTCAGCTTTGTAGGGCATGTGCTAACCAACGCATAGTTTCTAGGGGTTGTTGCTTGATCTAGTGACTTAGACATCTGGCATTGAGATCCCTCTGCTGTTCAGAGTATCGGAAGAGGCAGAAAGCCAGATGTCATGTATTAAAGACCTTGTCTCACTTTGGATGACAACTCTAGAATGCAGCATTTGGCATATTTCTTGCATCAGTTAAAGGATAATAAGAGAACAGTGTGATCCTCTGATAGCTCATGTTGCATTCTGACTTTAGGGAGGACAAACAATTGCTGAGCAGGTCAAGGTGTTAACAGCCTTGCATTATTTTTTGGGGTCAAGTGTTTTAATTCAAAATGCTAAGGGAAACAGTGAAAGCTACCAATTATGCTTATTGTTTAACAAGTACCTGAATCAGTTTCTGAGTCCTAAGAGATGGTGTATTCCTGTATAAGTGCATAATTTGAATACAGATTAAATTTTTCTAGAAGTGAAATTAATTTGTTTGAATTTATACTTTCTTGTATAATTTAGGTTCTGGATGCCATATAATTTATAATAATGAGTCCTTATAACTACAATATGTAGAGTAAGCAAGCATACATATTCTCATAGCATTTTACTGAGTTTACCTTTCTTCATAGTACCCTAGTCCCCAGTACAATGTGCCATCTACACTAAAGTTATGACATTCCCAGCTAAACATATGACAAAAACACCACCCCCAAAGAAAAACAATCCTCCCTTACCCCAGACCAACAGCCCACAATAACAGATGTCTATCTAGAAAAACTTTACCTAGTGACTGTTTCACTATGGCCAGAAACAGTGTCTCTACTGTGTTTAGATGTGATGTTCTCCTGAAGGCAACCTGAGTTACTTCATTAGAAAGTAAAACGTAAATCTGTTTTCTGTATCCTGTGAGCACAAATACATACATGCAGTACAAATTTTATACTTTATGTTCCATCCATAAGGATTTTCCAAAGACAATTCAAATGGTGGGAAAAATTAGAGAAGAGAAAGAATAGACTTCAGCTTTCTTACCTAAGTCAGACCCCATTGGATACTGCACAGCTAGAACCTTGGAACTACTGTGATCAATTGCAAACAGATGGATGAGTTTTTTAATAATTACCTTAGTACTTCTTATTTTTTTTTTTCCTTAAACATATTTTGTTTAATCATTAAGGGGCAGGTTTATTATTTATTTATCCGGATTGCTACAGCAATAAGATGGGGCAACTAACCGAACCCTTAGGTAGTAATATACTATTTTTGAAATACTGTAAATCTAAGGAAATATTGTTTAGTCATAGTAGATAAAACTGGTAAGGTCTTTAAGATAACTCCTCCACTTTTAACTCAAGTTATTATTATATCAAGTGTTATTCCAGATATTGTCCAAAAGATATTTTAAGATGCAATTCCTCTACAAATGCTTAAAAATTTTAAAAAATTAAACAGTTCTATGTGATTAATTTTTATGGTGCCTTTTCAAATACGTGTTCTAGCTGTCCCTAACTGAACCTGAGCTGAGGCTTCATTAAAATAATATACTTTATCTGATTTTCATTGTCATGCTTAAATTCCCATGAAAACTCACACATTTCTTCAACTGAATTCTACTTAAAGGACAACATTACATTGGCTATCCATAATCATTTACTAATTATTAAATTTTATATTGAAAATATAGTATTTTTAACCAGTAGTTTCATGTTGCTCTCTTCCTTGTCTTTTCTAAAATCTTCATAATTTAATTGTATTTTGGTAGGTTGACCTTGGCTGGCGGATCAGTGCCTACCCAGCTGCTCTTTTGCTGCCCCTTCTCAACAGGATAGAGTGAAAAAATGGGATGGAAAAAATATGGCTTGAATTAAAGATAGGGACATCACTTACCAATATCATCATGGGTAAAACAGACTTGACCTGGGGAGAATAGATGTAATTTATTGTCAATTGTTGTAGATCTGAGTGGTGAATAACAAAGGCAAAAACTCATAAAACACTTTCTCCCAAAACCTTTTTCCCAGATTCAACTTCCCAACTCCTCTACCTCCTTCCTGACAGCAGGATGAATGGGAGCAAGTGCTTTATCGGGTCCATAACAGCTCCTCTCTTCCGTTCCTTCCTCCTCACAGTTTTCCCCGTGTTCCAGTGTACATCCTTCCCATTGTCTGCAGTCGTTCCTGATAAACCTGCTCCAGCGTGGGCTCGCCATGGACCGCTGTTCCTTCAGGGAACATCCACCTGTTCCAGTGTGGGGTCCTTGCAGGCTACAGTGTAGATACCTGCTCCAGCATCTGGAGGACCTCCTTGCCCTCCTTTTCTTACTTTAATGTTCAAGGAATTGTTATTCTTTATTTATTTATTTATTTATTTATTTTTATCTGTTTGTTCCTGGCTCTTCACACCAGGCAGTGTTTTGCCCTTTCTTAAGTATGTTTTCTGAGAGGTGCCACCAGCTTGGCTGATGTGCTTAGCTGTGTCCAGTGGTGGGTCTGTTATGGAACTGGCTGTGTTCAGCATGGGGAAGTCCCTGTACTCTTCTCAGAGAGGACACCCCTGCAGCCCTCCTGCCAGCAAAACCTTGGCACCAACACCCAATACACATATACTTGATTCCAAGTAAAGATCTTCACAGTGGTGGTTTTTTGGGACATTTTATGGAAAGAGATCGATCTTCTTTCTTGCCTATAGCTTGTCAGTTCTCAAACTCAGAGAACTCTGTGCCAGTCTAACCAACTATGACTGTCCTTTGGTAACTACTCATATACTGTCTGTCCCCTCATAGACATAAAGTTATTTTTTAAAAAATATGTTCATATGTTATGTCAAACAGTTATTCTATTTACTTCAGAAATGAGGGAAGGGATGGAGTACAGACCTTCAAGCTGCTGCCACCCCTCTAGACACTTGCATACTTTTCTCTGCCACTCTCTTGGGTCAAGAATGGCAGTCGTCATCTCAGCTGGACATAGGCAAAAATGTACTTAAATTAATTTAGCAGCTATCCTTTGCACAAATGCAGAGAGAGTGTTAACTCCTGTAGTAGGTAAATTTGTGATGACATGAATCTGTCATCACAAATCTGAAAATGGTAAGAGCATTTGGTGAAGGGGAAATGGGAAAAGGCATCCTCATGTTGAACGAGGTGAGTAGAAAGTGACAGGTTGACTTTCTGCACATCTAAGAGACCTAAAATCTGGAGCCAGCTCCTCTTTTCTCCAGAAATTAGAGCACACTGGAAATAGACTACAATTAAAATCTTTCCTTTTCATCCTCCAGAATAGTGACAGCTCTGAGATTAATTCTTAACTAATATTTAACATAATTTTAATTGTTGGTTGGTTTTTTTTTTTCCCCCTCTTTTTCTCTTCAGTACTGCTGACATTTACTCAGTTTTTCACTGTTGTATACTAATACAGATTTCCATCCCCCAAACTCAGTTTCTTAAACTGAGAGCAGTTGATAAGAGAATCTGTCCATTTTTACCAAATTGTAGATAGCTTTTTACATCTTTTCCTCATTATTTTAGTATTGCAAATACTTTATTTGGATTTCATGCTTTTGGGAAAGTTTCAAATTCAAAATAAATGGCAAAAAATCTCTCTGTATAATTGCCCAACCTTATTATAATTGGAAAATAAGTGCAAGTTATTTAAAATAACTTGCTTGCCAGGAGAATATAAAATGTGAAATTAGAATCTGAAATTAAATTGAAAAATATGTAAGATGTAGTAAAATGCTGTTCTGTGTATTTTATGTGTTACAAATTTCCGTCAGGAAAACCAGACTGCCCTTTACCCCTCTAGTGCTTATATGATTCCACACTACAGTTGTGCAGTCTGCTTTGCTTGCTACTTCCCACAGTAAAAATATCATATAGCATTGGCATTAAAATTAAATTCCTTATAAAATAGAGAAATACTGAAGTTCATCATGCCTGAACTGTGTTGAAATCAGTGAAAATACCAAGGGATAAATTTAGCTTGCATGATATGTAGAACTAACATTAATTATCAGGAAACCAAGAGAAAACATGTCTTTATCATTGATTTTTTTCCAAGTGTTTTACAAATGAACACAGAGTCCCTTTTGAAATCAGTATTCCAAAATACCAGATTTATATCTATTATGGATGAGTCAACAAGGGCAATGAATTGGCAATGAATTATGCTTCAATGCTATTTTGCCGTAGTCTTTAACCTAACTCCAAAATACTTCCACTCAGAATGTCCGTCCTTAATTTTGAAGTGATTTAATAAAAAAAGTAAATTGTGGTGAAATTCTTAGAATGAGATACTTATATGTAGATGATCGTATGTAACTCATTCACATTCTGTAGTGACATGGTTATGGTATTTCAAGTGCTAACCTTAGGTTTGTGTGTGATTTCAGAAAAAAACCCTAACACAGTGACGTTTATTCTTTGAAAATTTCCAATAATATTAACAGTAATTAATCATATAATGTCTTGAGATGTCACTAAGACTTTCTGTTTGACAAGACTTTTGTTTAACTACAACCATGTTATAAAACCTACAATCCATCCCCCACTTCAGCTGATGTTGTCTTTCTAGTCAAACCACTCAAAAAAATTATTATTTGTATTTCTTTTTCTCTAAAACTGTGTTGGTCAACTTACAGGCTTAGCCTTCAGAATACATAAGTCTGCATTGCATTATATAGTTTCTAGAACTGTGATGTAATATTTTTTGAATCCATTCTCTAATAGGGAACACTTTCACCTTCAGTTAAAGCTAAGAGATCATATTTCTTACCATCACACTGGATGTGCTTCAGATAAATTTGCTGATTTAATTTTTTGCAAAATATATTTTTTTATGTAAAATGATGATTTGTTGAAAATACAACATTTCTAGGAAAGATGGACATTTTTGGCGAATTTTCTACTCAGATTTTTTTAAACAGCATTAATGCAAAAACTTTTCATTTAACCTTTTTCATAATGGAATATCTTGATTTTTTTTTTTCTTCAGGAACAAACAGTTTTAAAACGGTCTCATAACCTTTGACAAGTCTGAATTACAATTAAAATTTACTGTTTATTTGTTTTTCTGAAAAGTATAATGTTAGAATTAAGCACTGTATTAATCTCATTCTTGTTTTTAATAACATGTTTTTCATTTTCTTTTTGTTCTGAGCAGGGAGTAAACATCCCAAAGCCCAACATTTGTCAAACAGATAATTGGATTCCTAGGTAGTATGTGTCTCTTGGTAAAATTTACTTTTGTGAAAATAACTGACTTACAAGAACTCCTAGTTTGAGGATTTCTGCAAGGGTGTAGATGGTAACTATGAAGGGCAAGGATTTCGATCTTTGTGAAAAGCACTTGTGCATGCCACTGCATGATTCCACAGGACAATGTAAAACTGCGAGCCAGTGGGAGTAAGCAGATGTTAAAGACCAAGGAAAATACTGTAACAAGCATATTGAGTAATTTTTCTAACAAGAAGTCCCATATAGAGAAACGTTTCAGTGATGGGTCTTCCTTGTCCTTCTCCATGTTTTAAATGGATTTGAGCACTTCCTTGTTGAATGCTGTGGACAAACTTGTAGCATGTTTGAGAAATGAAAATAATTAAAATGCCCACTCCTACTACCAAGGAGGTATTAAAGGGAGACTTCCAAGTCATTATAATCATAGCACACTTTTTCCTGCATGCTCCTTGTATTTGTTGTTACCTTCATTTATTTCAGGGTGCTACGCAAACATCTACACTTTTAGTTCATTCTTTTTCTACATTTTCATCCCTGATTTCCACTCATATTAAGAGAATTTAGTATCTACTAGAATTAAGACATTCTAAATTTCCAGCTTTTTATGCATATGACAAATAACAATGTCTGGTGGGGTCAATCTGTGAGGTCTTTTTATGGGATCCTGGGATTAAGTTCTGTGGGATTTGCTTAATTCTGGAGTGAGACTGAATAAACGAGATTAAATCTTCTAGAAGATTTTAGCTGCTAAATTATTTTAAGCATAAAATTTTCTTTTCCTTTTTCAGTAGGAGAAGTGCATAATAGCTAATTAGGCCCTTAGGGATCAATTTTCAAAACAGTGTGCAGGAAGTGTGAGCACAAACCTTATTTGTTAATGGGTTTTGTGAACATACCTCCTGTGATTTTTCAAAATTTAGAACCACAAAACAGCAACCTTATTGGAGAAGCTCATTTAAATATGTAGAATATGGTACCTTTTTCTTCAATACATTAAATACATTAGATTAGATTAGATATTAAGACTGCAGAGTGTTTCTGTGGTCATTGTATTTTACTTCTCCAAACCTGTGAACATAATGAAATAATAAAATATTCTTTCCTGCCCTGTAGAAGAAGCCAATCACACAGTCCTAACCCACCTCCCGTTCGTTTAAAGGAGGAAAAATAGGGATTAGAAAACTAATCTATAATTTGGCAATTAAAAATATTTAAACATAAAATAAAAATTATTAAACATTTCATTGTAAAGATTGTATAAAGTGTTTAGAATGAAATAACAGTGAGCATATAGAAAAATCGCACAACACTATTTGACCTAATTCTCCATTTAAACTGTTGAAAAAAGGTTTCTTACCATTGCTCAGGAAAATGCAATACATAAATGATGCTATTTTCAATGATGTTAAATAGAAACACAAACACTTAAGTATGTATTATGTCTAAAAGACAGTCCATGTACTAAGGTACCTACCATTTAGATAGAGAAGAGAAAGGATGTGAGATTATGTTTCTGTTTCACTGACAAAAAAACAAACAACAAACATAAATTGAGCTTGGACTTCAACTGTTCAACAAAGGCTTGCCATAAATTTCAATGGATCAGTGTTTTGCCCTAAGTGACTTACACATAGATGCAAAAGAAAATTGAAACGAAGAAAGTAAATGTAAGTCTGCTGAACACTAAACTGGTGTCTTACCAGTTATTTATTAAAGTTCTTTAATAAGTTTTAAAGAGCTATTGTCTGATTATAAAACAGTCTAAAGGAATCAGCCCCTTCCGTGTTTTTCCAACTGCAAAAACATAATTGTCGAGTTCACAAATAATGAACAATCGCTTTTAATTTCAGATAGTTGCAGCTTCCATAAAAGACAATAATTTTTGTCCTGAGCAGAAAAAGATTTATTGTCTTAAATATTTCATTGCTCAAGTGGCATCTATTATCTAGAAAACATTGGTTTTCCCAGAGAATAGAAAATACATTTAAAAATATGTGAGCATAGATAATCACTATAAATTGTTGATTTTATTTCTTGATGTTACTGGACAGTAGCCTAAAGTGGCAAGTCTCATTACACTGGAATATAGATTTGACTGAAGTGCAATTTTTTCCTTCAGTGCGCATTTAATGGAATAGTACAATAGTCTCAGAATATTTATGTTGTGATACATGATTGGAAAGTTGAGAATGTGTATTTGTTGCAGTTACATTGTTTTATTACTGAATATTGAAATTCTGGCTTTCAGAATGCCAATTTTAAATGGTTTGTTATATATATTTACATTTGGTGTAACGGATTAAGAAAATGCTAATAGAAAGGATTATTAACCCTAACTAAAAATTATGTGATTGAGTAATTGCTTCATTTAACATCTTCTGCTTTCAAATACAAATTTGTATCTCACAAATTCCCTACATTTCCAAGGAAGATTAGCTAGGATGTCAATTACAGTATTGGCACCATAAAATCATGAAGTAGGGCTGTACTGCAGTTCAAGGGAGATTCTATTATAAGGAATGATTACTTGAGTTCTATAATTGGTTTGCATCTGAATAAATACAATTATTTTTAGCCATATATAATCTTATAATTAATATTTTGTGGGGTTTTGGTTTTTTTTTCCTTCTTTGACTCCTCGATTGCTAGCACTGAAAGACAATCTCATCTCTTAGGTACCACATGCACAGACTATAATTGTTGAACTGCCTAGGATTATGGAAGCAGTCTGTTTGGAATAGCTATTCAATAATATATCTTCCATGCAGACTTCACTATTTCAAGATAGGAGTAATATTTTTCTTACTATAGCTACCAATTTTGTAACTGTATTAAGTTTAGCCACTAGCAGCTACTGTTCTTCAAAAAATACAAGTTCTTACTGGGTCATTGTTACAGAAAAGGTTGCAATTTAATTGTTTTTCCATATCTTTGTTGGGAAGAGTTGTACCACAAAGGGAAGTACCGAGAGAAGGATCATCCTTCCCTCTCTATTTGTTCTTCTCTTAGACAAGTATGCACACCGAAGTTTTTACTCTTTTCATATAATTCAGCATAGCTTATAATGCATGCTTAAATTTAATAGAAACAAAAATATTTCAGTGTTTGAAGCAATTTGCTGATAAACGACTGATATGGGCTTAGTTTCCCAGTCTGAAAAATGAGATGATTATTTCTCCTGTGCATTGTTTGCTCTTAGCTGTTTACAGTGTCCAGCAGCATGACCCCCAGCCCTTCACATTCCTGATTATTAACACTAACCTTACTGCACAGACTATTGGTTTTGGGTTTTTTTTTGTTTGTTTGTTTTTATTTATTTTTTTTTATTATTTAATTTAGCCAATATTTAAACTTAAAAAAAAAAAATTCAACTTTTTGCCCATCTTGCTCCTTTCTGACTTATTCATAAGTAATTTTCAGTATCCTTTGGTCTTACTCTGGATGCAATATGTGAAGCAATTTCTGTATTTTCCTGTCTGCATTTGACCAGCCCACAGAAATTCTTTTTGGGACCCTTCTTATTTTCCCTCCTGACTATTACAAACATAATTTTTCCCCTTCTCCCTTGAGTCATTATTACTTTACTTCTAACCTCCTGAAAATTAGTTGCCAAATCAACTACCTTATGAACTCATTAAGTCCTTCCACCAATGAGCCTTTTACCCCTGATAGTGTTCCCTTGTGTCCATAATAGTTCTCTCACACTTATCTCTGATCTGTTTGTCTGCTTTCTATCTTGCCTAAGGTGCCCATATCACCTCTTCTACCTTTCCCACACTTTTGTGAGGTTTTTCTATCTGACCCTATATGCCAGAAGGGCCCTTCAGCAAAACTCATCTTTTCCTATCACCTTTGCCACCTGCCAGACTTGACCTGGGTTTTGTACTGTGTTTGCTAAGAACTAATTGATTAGCACTGTGCAGTATAACCAGGCTTTTTAAGACTTTTGTTAGCCTCAAATAATTTCTCATGTGACTAATACATTCTAAAGGGTTCATAATTTCCTAAAGTGACAATCAAGCTTCCTGTACATCTTTGAAGCACTCTTTATGATAATTCTGGAAGTTCCTACTTTGTCTTACAAACATAAGTGCATTAGGAAATGCTGATAAGTGCACTCAGATACTTGCCTAAAGGTATCAATCTGTAAATGCTGTGACTGTGTATGACAAGAACAGCTGCAGTGGCAGGCTTACTGGGTTGTTGTTACCACTGAAATCTCGGTATCTTTCACAGGAATAGGTATAATAAAATAAGCATTAGGACGTAACAAATGCTAGTTGGGATCATGAGTTTTGACAGACTGAACAGGTCAGGTTCAAATTTATCCTCCTAAACCAGGTTGCCTTATTATAGGGACACTGTAAGTTGAGTCTAATATTTATTTGTTACTAATGTTTGGGACAAATTGGACCCAGAAGCATTCATTTGTGATGTATTGTAGTGACTGGAGCACCTTGGTGCTGAAGGTTATTGATTATTTTGCCCTTCTAAGAAGACATCTTTAATCCATTAATCACCTAGCTCAGATATTACTCCATAAATTACAATCATATTTGAATGAAACCCAGTAATTATCATAAATGAAAACTGCTTTTTTGTCTAGTGACCTCAGATATCTAATTTATAGAAACAGTACTAATACATTTCTCTCATTACAGAGTTCTATGGTACATATAAAAAGCAATAAATTAAAGAAAATATAAATAAAAAGAAGTGAAAATTAGATGAAAAATTTTCCTACATCAGCTCCTCAGGTTTATTGGATGACTGATTGTGGATTCTGTATCTCAATCTTCATTCTTCAATTAGACTTACCAGCAACAAAATTATTATCTAGTTGATAAAGTGGAGAGCAGGTTCAGAAATAAAACTTTATGGTTTATATCTTTTAAAGTACAGATTATTTGGGGACTTGAAAGCAAAAGTCACTGGATCCTTCAGAATTATTTAATTGTTCTTATGTAACCAGTGTTTTTTTCTCTCAGTATGTCTGTTGTAATGTACCTTTCAAAAATATAGATAAGCTATGGATTAACTAAAGTATGGTGAAAATGGCTATGTTTGACACTGAAAGACTGTGTAGATCTGGAAGTATCTTTCACTATTACAGAATGGTATATAAAAAAAAAAAAAGGAAGAGTGGAGGAGAGATGAAGGAAATGACTATCTGGTCTTTCAGGTAAACTTCTAAAAACAACCCCCTTTTGAATTTTCTTTTAAAGCAGTCACAAAGAAGAAAATACGCCTGTTACGTTTGTCACAACAAAAGCTGTCTAAGGATATAGTTTGCACAGAAGCTATGTAAAATGTGAGGTGGATAACCTGAGTCACTGCCCTTGGAAAGTTTATGAAATCATGAGGATATTTTGAATTACAAAATGTGATTCCTACACGACTTTGTTAACTTTTTTTTTTGTGTGTCTGTGTCTAAAAAGATGTCCGTGTAAAATCCTGTGTATGTGTCATTTTGTACAAAGAAGTTAGTTTTCACTTTTTTAACATAATGGATAAAAACATACAATCCTGAAGAATTTTTATGAATGAGTGCAAGGTGAAATTTGGGCCATTAGAGCTAATTTTGGTATTGATTCCACTCTTTCATATGAGTTCTGGTAGAATCAACATCAGAGGAAGAGACTTGAAGGAAGTTGTAGTAACAAAAGACACCCTCTCATTCCCCAGTTATTTGATTTAAAGCTGGAAAGTCTGCTCCTAAGGTTATTTTTGCCTCCTGGATGCAGCCTTGAGGGAAATGCAGCTAAAGCACAAAGACCCTTTCAGGGGAAGAAATGCCTTTTTCAGAAGTGTAGTCTTTAAGTAAAGGTGAGAGGGATATGAGGTTGCATGACTTGGGCAAAATGTGCATGAATCAAAACTTCGGCTATTCTGGTACATGTTTAAAGCAAGTTTTGGTATACAAGAATTGGTTCATTTTCACAAAGTTAATCTCCATGAAGGCAAATTGCTTTTGATCCAGTCAAGCAGCTGCCATATTGCTTGCCAGAGGGATGGGAAATTTAACAGACATTTTAAATTTTAGATAGGTCTGGTGCCATGTAGAAGTTTGAGCTGTGAAATACTGAAATGACAAAAAAGGCATGAAGTTCGGACATCTTCACCTGGAAGGATGCAGATAATAGAGTTGGACTGTGTTGCTGCAAGCTTATCATCTCAGTCAATTAATATGCAGCCAGAAATCCATGTACCCTGACAAAACCGTGAGTTTTTATAATACAATGAATCTAAGTATTTCCAAGGAAGCTTTCAAGCAGGATGTAACTAGTATGTAAAAAAGATGTTCTAATGGCTAACACATAACAAAACATTTTACTGGCATACATTTAAGTATGAATGTATGTGCATGCATTCAAGGATAAAAAAATGTGCAACAGTATTATTTGTAAGCTACTGGAAAGGATTTTATGAGGTATATGTCCGAATTTAAGTTCTTAGGATAGGAGCAAGAGTGTGTGATGTGTGTCTGTTTTCACTCCAAGCACCATGGCAGAACAGGTGCAGAGTGAGTACTTCATGATGTGGTTCACAATTGGTCACAGATTCCAGTTGATTAGCAGAGAGACACAACAAAAAGTTAAAGAGCTTTAATGTTGTCTAAACCAATATGATTTTTATTTGCAGATACAATTTATAACATAGGAAAAAAAATAATTAGCTGGTCTTGGATATAATTTTGGAAAAGTTATTTAAACCTAAGATTTGGACTATTACAGGATGAGTGTGAGATCAGACTAAGATATTGTAACCACCTGCCTTTGTAGAAATCACTCCTTGAATTAATAGGAGATGCTGAAAAAATCTTTGCTTTGTTGTAGGAAAAAGCAAAGTATAATTACTGGAATATTGTAGTTGCTGCTGTACTGGGGTGATTAATCTGTAGCTAAAGACTTAGAGAGTACAGTTAGATAAGTCTCTCTTTTCTCACATTTGAATCAGGAAGGCATTGTCAAACACCTTCAGACTGCTTAGGGTATAAAAAGCAATGATGGTTTGAAGCTATGTCATACTAAGTAAACGCCCACATGATGGTATGTATGAGAAATATCCTACACAGAGTTCTGGAAATCTTGAGAAGAATTTAGCATCTCCTGCAGCTCTGTGTATGACAAGATCAAAACCAGGAAACCTGTCACAGGCTGTACCTATGCAACAGTGACTGCAATACAGTGAAAAGCTACCTGAGCTACCTTGTACAGTGGGTTGAGGTGACAGTTTAGGCCAGAGCAGCATGAAGTTTAATATGCAAGGCAGAGGTTCATATTACTAATTCATAAACAACAGCAGTATTTCAAATAATTATATTGAAGCTAATTCAGATGTCTCTCATTATACCAAACATACTCAAGTGATACATATATATATAAAAAAAATTAAATTAAATCCACCAGAAATAAGAACATTTCCATCAACCCCTAGAAGAGGGTCTGAAAGAAACAGACTGACAGAAGGAGGACCTCGGAAACTACATGTTGGTCAGCCTCATCTCCATCCCTGGAAAGATGATGTCAAGGCTCATTCTGGGCATCATCACAAAACAGGAGAAGAAAGCTATCAGCTAACACAGATTCACCAAGGGGAAATTATGTCTGACTAACCTGATAGCCTTCTACAATATCATGACTAGGTAGATAGATGAGGTTAGGGTGGTGGATGTTATCTACCTTGACTTCAGCAAGGCTTTTGACAGTCACCCACTGCATCCTCACAGACAAGCTAAAGAAGTGTTGGTTAGATGAACAGACCATGAGGTGGATTGAAAACTGGCTGAAAGATAGAGCTCCAAGGGTTGTGATTAGTGTTGCAGAATCTAGAGGTCCATAACCAGTGGTGTTCCCTAGGCATCATTACTGGGTCCAGTCCTCTTCAATACTTTCGTCAATGACCTAGATGAAGGGATGGAGTGTGCTCTCAGCAATTTTGCTGATGATACAAAACTGGGAGGGGTGGCTGACACACCAGAAGGCTGTGCTACCTACAGAGAGACCTGGACAGGCTGGAGAGTTGGGCAGAGAAGAACCTGATGAAATTCAACAAGGGCAAGCGTAAATTGCTGCATCTAGGGAGGAATAACCCCCTGCACCAGTACAGGTTGGGGGCTGACCTGCTGGAGAGTAGCTCTGAGCAAAAAGACCTGGGAGTCCTGATGGACAACAGGATGATCATGACGATTCCTCTCTATAGAGGAATTCCATATGACTTTGCAATCCACATCAGCATACCATTTCCCTTTCAGTCTGTTTGGTGTAGCATTCTTCAAGTGTTTAAATGCTGAAATTTTTGTGCAACCTAGAAAACTCTGTGAAAAACTGTTTTCAGACATATGCAGAATAATGTATGTGGAGAAAAGGGTATGGGGAAAAACATGAGCCACCACGTTTCAGCAACAACAAAATTCTGTTTAAATACTGAAATATGAACATTTTGTGGTTTGAAAAAAAATAGTAAAAATAAAGTAATTTCACATACTGGATTTGCATTTGTTATGCAGCTTATAACGCCAGATCATCCTTTGGTTTTCTCATAAAAGAAAAATGTAACATGATTAAGTATGTGCATGGTATCAGCATTAATATAAGAACGAGTTAAGTGGTTCTGGATCAGAAAATGAGATTATAATGAACTCAATGTGATTTCATTGAGGTAAAAGAAATTTAAACTTGATAACTATTTATAAGAAGAATAGGTACTATGTTAGCATTCTGTTTCCCTGGAGGTGAAAGAGCCTTGACAGGGCTGTTTCTCTCATTAAAAAGCTGACATGACTTTGTCCTATAGGATTTGCTGGCTTCACTAGAAAATTTGCAGTCATCTGACACACATGTTCCTCTATTCCTAACAGATGAACAAATCTCATTTACTATATACGAATACAATTAAATCTCTCCACAGCTCTATTGGAATGGAAGTTTGCTAAACCGTTTTTAAAACAGAATTAAATAAGAACTGTTGGGCATAGGATCTTATAATTCAAACTGTCTGTTGCTAAAGGGAAATGTCAAGATACTCATCAGTTTGGAAAAGGGAACAGCTACAGGATAATCATACACATTGGGCCAGATCTGAATACACTATAATTGTACCAAGTCCCTTTATTATTGAACAGGTTCTAAATTATTTGATGAAGCTGTTGCAAATTGGATTCTACCTAGACTTGACAGTTAAAAATATTTCTAATTATTTAATTCAATTTTACTCCTCTTTCCAATGAAATAAGACCGACATTGACCTTAAAAACCGTGGTATTAAAATATTGAGTGGATTTGCACATAGACCTGTGGACAGCTATTACTGTATCTAAAATTAATTAATTTGTGGTGGTGATCAGTAAGATGTATGCTACAGTTTAAAAAAAATAATCAGAACATCTTATTTTAATCCATATTTGTGCACAAAATTCTTTCAACCTTAAAATATGTGTTAAAAGTCAACATTAGTGTAAATAAAAAATCCCGTAATTTTCTCACCAATTTATATTTCTGTGCTCCCATAGATGACCTTTCCACAACTCAAAGCAATTCCTTGGGACAATGCTGTTCAGAATACACAACATGAAAAATGCTTTCTCATTGTTCATCTACTCTAAACACATGAACGGACAAATAAGGAGAAAAAAAAAGAATTCAAGCACTTTGGCATAAAATTTGAAGACAAGATATAATTAGGAGGGTTTGACCTTCTACAAATTTTGAATACTTTCCAAGTGCGCAACTTTTATGAAGTCTTACGTAGTCAGCTTCAGTTGGAATTTTCCAGTATTATTAACCATCTATCAAAACCCCAAGGGCATGACAGAAGAGGTAGTTTCGGCAGCTGAGTTACGGACTTGCAGGCTTTTTCAGTGGCTGTACTTTGCACCCTTTCCTATGTGTCCCCAGACTGCCTACCCTTGCAGATTCCCCAGTGTGGGATCCCCAGGGAGAGGCACAAAGGTGGCACCAGGAGAAATGGATACTGGAATTTTTATATACTGACAAATTTGACTCTCTTTCCACTATCCAGCTTCAAATCAACATGCAGTATAGGGTGAATATTGCCTCCAGAGCTTTGGACTGAAAGTCTGAACTGAACATAGACTGAAATTTTAATGCCACAAATACACAGTAAAAGGAACTTTGCATAGGAACACTGCATATTTGCAATTTATGTAATTATATAACCAAGTCTTTGAGAGAAAGCTATAATCTTCCTAAACATTAATGCATATAGCTGAGGTTCAAGTGACCATAGAATTTGGAGGTGGCAAACAATTCCAGAAGCTGTAGGGAAGCAAAACACTTATTTTCTTAAGGCTGTTTAAGGACTGTTATTTTATTTTAGCTTATTCCTCTCCATTTACCTGCTGTGTCTCTTCTATGTTAACATCATCCAGTAGTTCTGCAGAAAACTGACTTCTAAGAACTAACTTCTGACCTTCTTCTGACCTAAGTACTAACTTCTGACCTTCCTCTTCCCCCTCTTCTTCATCTGTCTTCTGTTTTCATTGGCTTTCCCCAATTCTGCTTTAATTGTAGACATTTTACTAGATGGTTCTACTTGTACTAGTAATATTTATGACAATGTGTTCTTCTGAGCATCATTCATGAATAGCACAACTGTTTCTTTCTAGTGAACGGCTAAAACATCAGTCCAGTTCTTTGAAATAATTGGTTATTTTTCTCATAGGTATCAATGTTTACTGGCTGAGGCTTGAGTCCAGTTAAGTCACTGAACTCCCAGCAGTCACCAAAATTCTGTAGTAAGGTTTAGGGAAAAAAGAAAATGGGAAGGAAATAGTTTTTCTTCTCTTCATTTTCATATTCCTCTCAGTGTTTCCCTAAATGCAGCAGGAAGCTGTGCTTCCTTCAAGTGATTACAACGCAAGATCATGCTGCCTTCTATAATATGAAACTTCCCCTGATAGGAGAGATGTACCCTAACCTTTGGGAAAACTAGAGGATAAAAATATTGTCATAGAATCATAGAATGGTTCGGGCTGGAGGAGACCTTAAAGATCACTGAGTTCCAACCCCACTGCCATGGGCACTAGAGCAGGTTGCTCAAAGCCCCATCCAGCCTGGCCTTGAACACTTCCAGGGATAGGGCAGCCACAACTTCTCTAGGTAACATGTTCCAGTGTCTCACCACCCTCACAGTAAAGAATTTCTTTCTAGTATCTAATCTAATTCTCCCCTCTTTCAGTTTAAAACCATTACTCCTCATCCTGTCACTACATTCCCTGATAAATAGCCTCTCCCCATCTCTCCTGTAGGGCCCCTTCAGGTACTACAAGGCTGCTATAAAATATCCCCAGTGTCTTCTCTTCTGCAGGCTGAAGAACCCCAACTCTCAGCCTGTCTTCACAGGAGAGGTGCTCCAGGCCTCTCATCATTTTCATGGCCCTCCATTGGACCTGTTCCAACAGGTCCGTGTCCTTCCTCTTTTGAGGATTCCCAAGCTGGACACAGTACTCCAGATGGGAACATCCTACATTTTCCGGTCCAAGAGATCTGGAATATAAATTTCCTAACAAGTTTTATTCAGAAATTTGTAAGTCATTTGCTAATCAATACCTGGATACTGTTTGAACATCCTTCTAAACTTACGTTAGTCACGAAGCCTATTTTATTTCAGTATTCCTGTTTAAATATTTTCAGAAATACTTTTTCTTTCCAGGATGTTCCTGTTTCACAGATGTAATTCCATTTTCCAGCTTCTGTATTTTCTCACTTTATGCTAGTGTGGAGGTAGAGGTTTTAAACTAGATGTTGGGATGTGGGATGTCCTTTTGTTAGCATAGACTTTCATAATCATAAGTTATCAATTTTTAAATCATCACAACTCTTTCTAGGCAGAAATAATCATACTTCTATTCCAACATCTTAAAAATGTTTCTGTGTTCTGGTCCATCATTATAAAAGGGAATTATTTATATCTCTGTCAGAAAGAAATTTCTGAAGAGCTTAAGAAAATTTCAATCTTCCTATCTTTTGTACTGACATAAAACAGGATATCCAAATTCATCAAATCACTCTGGGACACCCAGGATTTTGGGGTTTTCCAAAACTAGTCTGCCGACTAAAAATTCCACTAAAATTGTTTCCAGTAGAGTCCACTAGGATTCTGGGAATCACCTGTACTCATCTGTTTCACCATTTTGGACGTGTTCCAAACAGTGTGGGCAAAATAAATAAAAAAAAATTCTAACAAAAGGCAGCTTAAGTTTGTAATTACTACTAAATTCAGTATTTGCAAGGCACTGTACTTTGCAAGCTAATTTGTAATCCTTTGACATTGCTGAGCATGTTGTCTCCTAAGGGCAGCAAAAAAGGCAACTACATGGACTGCAATTATCCAGGTGTATCTTTCCTCTCAAGAGAAACACTAATCTGTATATACTCATACACTTCAAATTTTAATTTTCAAATTCTTTATTAATGAATTCAATATTTCCATGGCATGGCCTAGATTTTTAAATTTTTATTTTTTTTACTATTAGAATTTTAGACCTTATAGGTATATCAAGATAAGTGAAGATTTTGTGCAGTGGCGAATAGGCTAAACCAGTACTTAAAGCCATGGCTGTGTTTCCACTGAGGCTCTGATGTCAAACTTCAAATAAGTCTGAATAAGACAATCAATTAAAGCAAGTAAGAACACAATAATTTAGAAGCTGATCTCGCAGTTTTTATATTTTTTTAAACAAAATGTACCCTTTTGATATCTCTCCAAACTAAAACCCAGAGGCCTCTAATAGAAGAAGAATCATGTTCTCTTCATTAAGATTCATTAAGCATCAGTTATTAAAAAACCTAGCTTGCTAATAATACCTGGCAATTGACTGCACTGGTATAAAATCTTGCATTTATGAAGTTTCAGTGTCGCAGACTCAGATTCCACACTCAGCATATGCGCTCAATATCCTTACAGAGATTTCTAGAGGAATAGTATCAATTTTTCTTTTTTCTTATAGTAGCCTTATGTCTCATTTCTATTAGAAAGAAATGACAGAGCTAGATCCTGAGCTTGAGTGCCTACTGGTTTCATTAGATACTGAAAAAACTCCACTGCTTTGCAAAATAGAATATATGTACCCCATCTTCAAACTATGGGGTTCATATTTTTCACTACTCTGAATGTAATCCATGAAGTAAAAAACTACTGGATCACAAAGTGACTTTGCAGGAGATTCCTAGGCACCATCAAGGAACAACACGAATTATCATGGAGTTTCTACTAGATTTGTGGTCTTGTAGACAGTGAAGAAGGACAAGTAACTTGAAGAACAGTCTCTTCTTTCACCAACTGGTGCTGTTGCAATGTTACTTTACTATATTGGTACAGCACAAGGAATAGCAAAATCCTATTTTTATTTTTCTTGTGGTAGAGCTATCATGGAGCTAACAGCTACACTGTGCCTGACAGCCTTGCAGCTGCATTTTTTGTGTACCTATTCTGGCCTCCAGGCTTCTGTATCGTAGTGTTTCTTGAGCCCTTGTAGAAGGAAAGAGATTTTCTAGTGAACTGCCCTTGCTTAAAGCTGTCCCTCCATACAAAACTGCCTGAAAACTGATTCAGCTCCAAAAGTCAGCAAAGTCCTTCTTGTGACCCAAGCAAGAGTTGAGGGAAATATCTACAGATGATGATATATGTATTATATAATAACAGTGTCAGCTAAAGTAAGTTGTCTTCCTTCATACATAAACTGGCTCCGTACAGGCTGTGTCCTTTGCAGCAGTGAAATGGACAATGTGATGCACCCAGGAGCTTGGCTTTGGGACTGTGACAAAAAAGGTATCAGGAACAATTTGTTAAAGTACTTGCTATTAAAAGGGTTCCTTGGCTGTGAAGTGGCAATTTCAGTCATTTTGAAATTTGCACATAAATATACTTGTCTGTTAGATGTAACATTTGAAATGTGAAAAAGAAGTATCATTTCTAAAAATGCAGAAATGGGGGTGGAGGGGTGGCGGGGAAAGAAGCGGTCTATTTCCAGAAATGTTTTTAGCATAATGAGTCTATTGGAATCTTTCAACCCTAACATGTTATCCATTTCACAATCCTATCTGGTTATACCAACTTCTTGTATAATAGTGAATATGATTTTTCAAACTATTAAAATGATGCATTTTATAGGTTTTTAGCTGACTGATTTTAAATGAAGTGTATTCATGTTAAGGAGTTTTTGAATATCTGTCACTATGGAAGTCTTCAAAATAGATTGTCAGGTAAATGAAAGTAGCAATAAAGCATATTATCAACCAGACAACTTCTCTTTCAGTGAGTGGCCCCTTCAATAGTATGTTGTGAGTGACTTTGCTTATATGTTCTTTGAGTTATGTTATATTGGGAGTCCACTGAACTGTCCAAGTGTTCTGGTGATGCAGAGAAGATGACTACATACCGAAACTTCTAGGCAGTCTGTGACTGAGATAGACACGGTACTTTGTCTCATTCACTTTGTTCAGTGAATGAAGAAAACCACGTATCTACACATCTCTTTATGCTTACATCTGTTCTCTTGTATGTAATTTTACACAGAAGGCATATGTACTTGTAATATATATATACACATGTACTTTTATGCGTAAACAACCTGTAGGCGTGGATGCGTACATGTACAAGTAGAGATCCCATATGTGTATGTATGCTTTCTATACATTTTACATAGTATTTCTCTAAAATAAAAGTTAATAGATTATGTGTGCATCATTAAATAAATATGATGTGTATGACCATAATAAACCCCCTTCTTATATTTTAAAAAAATTTGAATATGAAAAAATACTGTCTTTCTATATAACATTTTGCTGAGTCCCAAACATTTTTGACATTAAAAACTAGAAATTGATATTTAAAAAGTAATTTTATGTTTAAATTCTGCATATGGGTATTTTTTTTTTTCAGGTGATGAGGGAGAGTATATAGAAATATTTTTTTATGGAATTTCAGAGTTTTTTTCTAAAGAATGGAAATACTTTAAATTAGAAACGGTCTTTCAGTAATAGTGAGTTGTTTGATTGTTATGCTATGCTTCTTAATGCAGAACTTTTTCTGCAGTAAAAGGTTAATTAGTTGGGAAATGAAATACAGAATACTATCATGAATGAGATGATATTAAGCTTGCTTTTTTCTGCCTGTCTTCCTGTCTTTTTCTAGAATATAGACTCAAAAAGGGCAAAGGTGTCTGTGTAATTGGACATTCCTTAGCAAACTGCACTGTCTTGATTCATACACACAGTGGGAAGTAAATGGATTTCATTTCCCAAAAGAATATTACAAGGGTCAGTGGGTCTTTAGTTTTGTGAGGCTTTTTGGTGGGGTTTTTTGGCGCTTTTTTTTGTTGTTGTTGTTGTTTTGTTTTTTTTTTCCCACAAGAACAGTGGAATTGCTCTCTAGTTAAACTTTTCTGAGGCTTATTGGTAGAAGGCAGGAGTGTGTGGGTGTAAATCACAGACTTTTCTGTCTGTTTCTCAGTAGGTTTTATCGAGAGGGTACTTTCTCAGTCCACAAAGTCCATCATAGGAACTGATCAGAGGAAAACAGTTAATCTATGTTAGCACATCGAGCTTGGTACTGTATCAATGGCACTGCAGTCCTAGAAAATATGGTATCTAGCACTTTTCTTTACGAGTTCTGTATAAGGTAAAGTTTCATCACTTAACCCATTGCCATATGCCACTAACATGGGAAAAATGAAATACGAGGAAAATGCTGAAATTATGAAAGTATTTATAGCCTCAAAGCATTTACATAACAGCAATAAAAGCTAGGTTAAAACTAACAAGAGTTAATACCTGGTCCAATTTATGTAAACAAATATGTCTTTGTATATGAAGATGTACAGAAATACAAATAAATAAAACAAACTTGCACACACACAAGCACATCCCCACCATGTATTTAGTTTTCAGTCTTAAAATCTCTTGCTAACACTTCCTATCCAACTCTTTTCAGTTCTTTCCAAATTTCTATGTTTTTGCACTCTCTCATCAGTATTCCTTAGCTGTAATGGGTTGTTAAACAAGAAGAAAATGGGAATTTTAGGTGACTGTTAGGCAATTTGAGAGCTTTTAATTCTTATGCATGTGTATTCTTAACAGTCTGAAAAACTTCATTCCAAGTGTTATTTTCATCCAGCAGAGAAGCAGACACAGGACCCTAGTTAATCACAATCCAACTTGAATTTTGAATATTGAATATTTATAACTAAACCTTCTAAACAATTTAAAGAGCCAGTAATAATTACGGGAATTAATTTGTGATTTTCTTTAATTAAAAATTATTTTGGCAAATTATAACTTGCTCCTGAAAATTTTAAGAATAGAATTTGAAACAAGTTTTTATATAACTTTCTTCATTGCCTCAAACCCTTTGGTTTCTTCAGAGTATATACAGCACTAAATTTTGATTGTAACAAGACAATTTTTAGTTTAACACAACTTATATTCTGTACTTTCATATATATTAAAAATTAGGGAGATAAAGGCGGAAGAAGCATTAAGACATGTCTTATCATCTCTTTCTGACATACTTGGAGTAAAGCAAAATTTCAGTCTAATAGCAGCTGTGGAAAAAGGGCTTTTTACTTTGCATACTAGCTTTTCACATATCTAAGCAGAAATGTATACTGCAATGAAAAGTTCAAGGCAGTAGAATGCATATAGTTTGTGAGGTACTTCTTCAATTAGTCAGGGCACATGATATTCCTATTACTTTAGGATACATCCTTAAGAAACTCTAACCAACAATTCCACAAATACTGTGTTAAAAACTCACATCATGAAGGAAATATAGCCCCTAATTAGATATTATTTTTTTATTTTTAAAGAACAGACTTTTCAATATGGAGTATAATCAGCTTGCACAATTAGCCCAAACTCATTCAGACTCTACTGTGTAATTTTGATGTGTATGTGTACAGGAAAGCAGGAAATGTTCTTGAGCTTGTTATCAAGTGAGACAAGGTTAATTGGTAACTAGAATAGCTTCAGCATTTATTTCACTCTATTATATTTTACCACCTGTCCTTTTTACTTCCAGCATAAAACCTTCCAATTTTAAGATAAGAAAGGAGAAATTGTTGCTTTCCATATTTTAAGTCACTAATGAATGTATATTTAATATACAGGGTGGGGGGTGTTTAGGCTTGTTGCCTATCTACACCTCTATTTTCAGAACTGATTTATTTTTCAAAGGTTCAGCACCCAAAATTACAACTCAGTTTTCAAGAGCTCTATGCTGAGCAGCCTTTGGTATTGCAAAGATTTTCAAAGGCCTCAAAACATGGTGTCTCAATACTTCGAAATTACAAACATTTATTTGATATTTAAATGAGAAATCTACAGTACTGGGTGATAATTTTTTTTTTTTTCCCATAAAGAGTTACAACCAGAATTGTTAATTAAGATCCAGCTGAAAGTTAAATTTTGAACGTATTTATACCTCTTCAGGTCAACACACGACTACCTGAATTTCATTCTTTTTGTATTACTTTGTAGCATAGAATAATGTAGATCCATTTTAATATTATTTTTTTTTTAGCTACCTGGGGTTGTAGGGAACTGAGTTCCACTTGCCACAGAGATTCACACACGAACTCAAATTCTGTCTTTGGCTTCTATCACTATTCGTATTCAGGAAATACTCTATTTTTAGATTTCAAGAACTACTTATCATCTAGTCTTAAGGACTATAGTACAAATTCAAGTTAAATTTCAGATTTCAGGTAAAAGGAGGAAATGCAAAAAGTATTAAGTTAATTAATATTCCAATATTCCTTTCCATGTTTTCTACTTGGTATTATCTGCACTATTGTGAACTTTATTTCTTTTTGTTCCAAAAATAGAATGCAGTTCAGATTCCTTGATGATGGTCAATATTTGAAAACATTAGGATAAACAGACACAGGACAAGATCCTACCTCACAGCAAAAAAATCATATAAGAGAGAGAAGAGCTTCTGAATTTTAGCGTGTGTGTTTTCTTTTCTTTTTGTTTTGTTTTGTTTCTTTTTTTTTTTTTTTTCCCCTCTGTTCTGAAAAACAGGGATTTCACATTGCCTTTGGAAGAAACTTGGTTTCTTTCAGTGCAGACACTGAACCCCATGGATAGGTCTATACTGTAAACCTGACTCTGAGTTTGACAGCAGACTCTCCTCCCATCCAAACCGAGCAGAAACCCAGAGTTAGACAGAGAAAGGTAGGTGAGCTCAGCACAAAACAGGTAAGAAATTAGGTAGATTCTGCCTAAAACATGTCTGCTGTCATCCCTGATATATGGGAATGTCACAGCTGCTGCTGTGATGGTGCAGAAATGTCAAAACTGAGCAGGCAGTTTTGCAGATCTGTGGCCATGCTCTGAAGTTACAAAGAGCAGGTTCTTAGGGGTATGTGCACACAGCTTGAAATCCAATTTTACCGCACATAGTACAGTAGTGGTCCATGGAGTAATAAGTGCCAAGTAACTCCAGACAGATGTCCCAAACCAGTGAATTCCAAATCCAAGCAAAAGCCGCTTTAGCTCTTGCTACTGTTTGGTCTGCAAGGCACTGAAAATGTGAGTGACCAGGTAAAAAATAGCAGCCAGTCATGGGTTTGGGGTCCAGCAGGGATGGTGAGGGTTGCAGGTGTCCACAGCTGTATGTGGCTTCTGCTACTCCCTGGAAGCCTGGTTAACATCAGTACTTGTACTTCCAGTTATTATATCAATACGTAGAAAGAGTTCTACTGTCTAGTGAACTGCATTATGTCTTTATTAATGCTTCATTGTCTAAAGAAAGATCTGCTGGTCCAAACTTCTGCAGTCACGTGCTATTAATTGATAAAATCTAGCATTTCAGGAAAGTTTAGAGTAGATTGAGGGTTTTTTTGACTCATGGTATTTGATAAACATTGACATCCTTCCTAACAGAGTGAGGCCAGGTTGCCATTCTCAGCAGGGCTGTTACACATTCACTTGGCCCCTCCAAGGAGCTTGACTAATGAACATGTTTAAACAAGGGAATGCTGTTGTTCGAATGTTCGATTAAATGACTTGTAACAATTACAAAGTGGTTTCCTACCATCTCCTTTACTACAGTCATAAAAATCAATGAGATTATGAGACTTCCACTCCCATTCTACTTTGGTTTTGTTTAAAGGAAGAAATAAGGCCATGAATCTCATGTGAGGAATGTATGAGCTAAGTAAATGTAAGCATCATTATTGTTGCTTTGATGCAACAATAATAGAATCATAGAATCAGAGAATGGTTTGAGTTTGAAGGAACATTAAAGACCATTGAATTGAAATCCCCTGCCATGGGAAGGGACACTCCCTGCTGGAGCAGGTTGCTCAAAGGCCCATCCAGACTGGCCTTAAACACTTCCAGGGATGGGACAGCCACAACTCCTCTGGGCAAGCTGTTCCAGTGTCTCACCGCCCTCACAGCAAAGAACTTCTTCCTAATATCTCATCTAAATCTCCCCTCTTCCAATTTAAAACCATTACCCCTTGTCCTATCACTACACTTCCTGACAAAGAGTCCCTCTCCGGTTCTCCTGTAGCCTCCCTTCAGATACTGGAAGGCTGCCATAGGTCTTTCCTGGGCCCTTTTCTTCTCCAAGCTGAACAGACCCAGCTCTCCCAGCCTGTATTCATAGGAGAGGTGCTCCAGCACTCTAATCATTTTCGTGGCNCTTCGACAGAGATGTTAAGTAGCATTGGTCCCAGAACTGACCCTTGAGGGACACCGCTCATTACCAACCACCACTTGGACATTGAGCCATTGATCACAACCCTTTGAGTGCGGCCATCCAGCCAGTTCCTTATCCATCGAGTGGTCCATCCATCAAATCCATGACTTTCCAATTTGGAGACTAGGATGTCATGCGGGACAGTGTCAAATGTTTTTATTAAGTCCAGGCAGATGACGTCTGTTGCTCTGTCTTTGTCCACCAAGTCTGTAGCAGTATTGTAGAAGGCCATCAAATTTGTCAGGTGGGATTTGCCCTTGGTGAAGCCATGTTGGCTGTCTCACATCACCTCCTTATTTTCCATGTGCTTTAGCAGAGATTCCAGGAGGATTTGCTCCATAACCTTGCCAGGCACAGAGGTGAGACTGACTGGCCTATAGTTTCCTGGGTCCTCTTTTTTCCCTTTTTTGAATATTGGCGTTATGTTCCACTTTTACCAGTCAGTGGGAACTTCACCAGATTGCCATGATTTCTCAAATATGATGGAAAGCAGTTTAGCAACTTTGTTTGCCAGCTCCCTCAGGTCCCGTGGATGGATTTCATCAGGTCCCATGGACTTTTGCACCTTCAGGTTCCTCAGGTGGTCTCGAACCTGATTTTCTCTGACTTTGGGTAATTCTAGATTCTCAGAGCCCCTGGTTTTGCCTTCAGTGACTTGGGCAGTGCAGTTACAGCCCTTTGCTGGTATAGACTGAGGCAAAAAAGCCGTTCAGTACCTCAACCTTATCCATATCCTGGGTGGCCAGGTCTCCTGTATCCTTCTGGAGAAGGCCCACAGCCTCCCTAAATCTCCCCTCTTCCAATTTAAAACCATTATCCCTTGTCCTATCACTACACTTCCTGACAAAGAGTCCCTCTCCAGCTCTCTTGTAGCCGCCCTTCAGATACTGGAAGGCTGCTAGAAGGTCTCCCTAGAGCCTACAATAGTGCTTTTTTATTTTTTTTTCTCCACAATTGTGCATTATTACAGGATTTTTTGTGTTTGCTTTTAGATAGGAAAAGAAAATGACCCCCCCTTATGTATAATTTGTGACTATATAAATTTTTCTATATCTGTAAATTTGAGGTACTAAATGAAGACTTTATTTTAAAATAATAATTATCCTCTGTGTCATAATTTGAATTGTCAGTATTTCAGAATGTAAAGCTAGTGGCTGTTTAATGCTCAGTGTCTCTGTCTACGAGTACTCTTGCCTAGTCTAGCTAGTGCTAAATGCTAGAGTCTGTCTTTTTTATATACAGTCATAGAATGGTTTAGGCTGGAAGGGATGTCAGTGTCATGTAATCCAACCTCCTGCATTACAGAAGTCCAGTTTCTTATTTTTTCTCAGAAAAGCTTCCAGATTAAAGCTTGAATTTATTGTTTTTAGTTGCAGCAATTCAACAGTTGTTTTCCATCCATGGTGAAATAGAATTTTTATCCAAAACAAAATAAAAATAGTGTTTTATCTCAATTTGAAACCCATCCTATTCTACAATCTGTTAAAAAAAAATAAATCTAAAGGAAGATGTGTATGTGGAAGCCTCATTTAGATATGCTCAAATAAAAGGGATTTAGTAGAGACTGCTGAAGTGGTTAATCTACTTACACTGGGTTTTGCAGCTAAGCTTTTCTGTTCTTACCAGTCTCATTTCCTTTTTCTGATGCACTCTAAATAAATATTATATTTACTATTCAAGAGTTCAGAGAAGTGGCTTTCCTTGTAAAGAAAATAAATAAATAAAAATTAAACTGCAGTATTCAGTCTTTCATAGGATGTTCTTTGTAAGCTGGGAGCAACAACGGTTCGGTCTACACATCCCTCACAGCCTGATCCACTAAGGGTCTTTACCAGAAGAGACCCCAAATCAGAAAAGCGCACTCAAACTCCATTATAAAAATTTCCATGCATTAAATTACTGCAGAAACTCCTAGTATGCAAAAGGTATTTTCACTCAGTTCATCTCTGTAGACAATCATGAACTATAATCAGTAGGGAGATGCCTATCTGAAACTGCAAAGTTGAGGCAGCAAATACTAAGGTAGTGTTAATGCATTGTTCAGTGATCATTATGTCTGACATTTAAGCACTGCTGTTACTCCTCATCAATGAAAGGAGAGATCAGTTGCAGCCCTGGCACTGTCAGCTCATTTTGTTGCTATGGATGACAACCACAAATTACTAATAATTTTTTCCATTTTATCTTCTACACAATTCTGCCTTCCAACTAATCTGTTCCTCTTCAATCAAGCAAAAGATAAACCCAAAGGTGTCTTTGCAGCTTGGGGTCTCATATAAGGTGTCACAAGAAGAAATGCTCTGAGAACGTTCAAAGCCATATTTTGGATGTTGCAGGATATGTGACAATGGGTAGCAGCCCTCTGAAGCAATTCAGTATAGTTAAAGCTACATGTAATAATATCAGTTATTCCAATAATTGTTTTAAACAACCAGCCCTGACTTTAGTACCTGGGCAGGAAAATATACGGCAGACGGTGAATTCATCAAGTTAAAAGCATTGCCAAAAAGAGGAAAATACTCCAAAGAACCTTAGGTAGGGTTTGGAAATTTTACTTCATACTGAAAGATTTCAGTAGCTCTTGCTCAGTGCAGAGAAGGTTAAGGGACAAGCTGATCACAGATTATAAATATCTATCATGGAATAAAATATCAACCAAAATAAACTAAATAAACTGTCCGAGTGAAAAAACAAGATCCATACCTGAAAACTGAAGTTTGAAAACAATCAACGTGGAGATAATACTCAGCTGTACAAAATGAAGGTTATATTCCACTGAAACAGATTACCAAGGGAGTAATTAATCTGGATTTTTACAGTTAAGATTCTATATTTGTTAACAAGATATACTTGAGTTCACCTGCAAGTAATTGAACTTTGTATCTCCCAGTTACAGAGAGAGAAGAACAATTCTTTCTCTACAGGAACTGTTGAAAAGATCTGTTGTCTGCTTTATACAGAGTGGTCACTTGTGGTTTTAAAATCTTTGAGATGCCAAACACCTAGAAGTAGCAGAATAAATATTAAAAGATTTTAGATCATACATAGTTTACATCCATTTTGCCTGGACAACTCTTTCATTTGTCGCATGGCAATGTCAGAATATTATCTGTTCAAAAGGGTTATAACCCACAGTCTTGATGAACACCACCATGGGAATAAAATAAATCCCTCAGCTCAGTACATCTTTATTACCAGGTAATTTCTTTATATGTGGCATTATTTAGTTTGCTTTCCTAAACAAATATATATAGAGTATAATGAATTATTTGAATGCTGCCCACAACTTTTAGATGAAGTTTCAATTCTCACATTTTGTATTTATTCTGTGTTTCATTATTACAGGGTACTCATTTCATTATATTGAATGATCTCAGTGCTGTAATGAAAACCATTAATTTTTTAAAATCAGCATGAGTATAAACAAAAAGGAAAGAAAAAAAAAAAGTCATGCCACTCAAACTTGATTGCTTTTTTGATAGACTTACAAAATTAGTGGATGAAGCATACATAGTAGATATATTTGCATTTTAGTGAAGTATGATCATGCCTTTGAAAAACCTACAGAGGATCCACATTCACTTCAATATGATTACTATTACATGGAAGAAAAACTAGATGAAAGACTGGTGGGTTGGCCTTGGCTGGATGCCAGGTGCCCACCTAGCTTCTTTATCACTCCCCTCCTTAGCTGGAGAGAGGAGAAAATATAATGAAAGGCTCATGGGTCAAGATAATGACAGGGAGAGACCACTCACCGGTTACCATCACAGGCAAAACAGACTCAACTCGGGGAAATTAGTTTAATTTATCAACAGTCAAATCAGAGTAGGTTAATGAGAAACGAAAATGAAATCTTAAAAGACCTTCCCCCTATCCTTGCCTTCTTCCTGGGCTCAACCTCACTCCTGATTTCCTACCTTCTCTCCCCAGCACCACAGGGGGACAGGGAGTGTCAGTTCATCACACCTTGTCTCTGCCATTCCTTCTCCTCAGGGGAGGACTCCTCACACTCTTCCCCTGCTCCAGCAGGGAGGTCCTCCCACAGGATACAGTCCTCCAGGAATTTCTCCAATGTGAGTCCTTCTCAAAGGCTATAGTTCTTCTTACACTTCTCCAAAGCATTTCTTTTTCCACGGGGTACAGTCCTTCAGGAACAGACTGCTGCAGTGTGGGTCCCCAATGGGGTCACAAGTCCAGTCAGCAAACCTGCTCCAGCCAAGCTCCTGTCTCCACAGGATCTCAGCTCCTTCCCAGAGCTGGCTACAATGTGGGTTCTCTATGGGGTCAGAGCCTCCTACAGACATATCCACTTGCTCAGGTGTGGGGTCCTCCATGTAAACCCCTGTAGGCTGCCTTACCATGAGCTGCAGGGAAATCTCTGCTTTAGTGCCTGGAACATCACCTTTCCCTTCTTCTTCGCTGACCTTGGTGTCTGCAAAGTTGTTGCTCTCATTCTTCACCTGCTGGTGCACAGCAGGTTTTCTCCCCTTCTCAAATATACTGTTGTGGAGGTGCTGTCATTCACTGATGGGCTCAGTCTTGACCACTGGCAGGTCCATCTTGGAGCTGGCTGGCATTGGTTTCATGGAACATGGGGGTAGCTTCTATGTAGCCTCCACACTACTAAAACCTCTCCATGCAAACCAAATACAAAGACAATGAATAAACTGAACATTAATGTGGGTTGAAGTGTAGATGTATACTCAAAACATATGCGTTAAAATTCATTTTATTCAATGCATTCTGCCTTTGTCTGGAATAAGGAGTAAATAGCACAGATGAATTTGAAAATCATAGCTAGCTAGAAAATAAATTTTAGTCAAGATGGGCTGGATCAATCAGGAAATCTGCCATTTGCCCAAATTTTATGAACAAGTCACCATGTTACTGTGACATCCAAAACAGAATCCAGTAAATGTACTGTGGCTGACATGCAGTCTCCAAAAGAGAGAAACTGAACTGAGCAAGTATTAGAAAATTTACTTGCTCAATGATTCTCTGTTGAATGCCTAAATGATTCCATGTTTTCTGGCTTGAAATAAGTAAGTCTAATTTTTATTTTCCTCCTCTATTTGTGAGTCCTTAACCATTTATTAACAGAAGTAACCCTGTACACTGTACAAAAAAAAAAAGAAAAAGAAAAAGAAAAAAAAATAGAGCATGAGGTCGTTAAGTTTTGTCTGAACTGGGATGGAACAGTCTTTTGCTAGGGGAATTTAAAAGACTGTCCTGGTTTGAGGTAAAACAGAACCAACTTTCTGTTCAGTAATTTTACTTCTTATCTAGGTTTATTTTTTTTTAATTCTCTGAAATTAACAGCATATTGTGCAGAAAACTGTTCATTCTCCAGGTGATAAGACCAAGTACTTCATGCCAAGGAGCAGTGTGCAGAGAGGCTCTTGCTTATAGTTACCGCTATGACAACCAAGATCAGCTAATTTAGTTATTTGCCATGTTGGAGGGTTGGAAACAGAAAAGCATAGAGGGGTCCCACCTGCAGGGAGAAGCTGACAGGACAGGTGACCCAAACCTGACCAACAGGGTATTTCATTCCATCTGGCCCACGCTCAATATAAAAGTTGAGGGATTAAAAGGTCAGCTCTCTTTCTTCAATGGCAGACGTCCAAAGAGGACCCTGTCTGTTCATCTGCCTTTGATCCTGATCGGTGTGCTCCTGATTTCAGAGCTGGAATCCAGTTCCTATCCATTGCTGAATCTAGTTTGGGACTTGCCCAGTGCCTGCTGGTGACATCATCGTAGGAGCTTGATACAGTTTTGCATATAGTTTATCTACTTTGTTAGTTTATTTTTATTTTATTAATAATATTTCATTATAGTAGTTTAGTTTCTTCTAAACTCATAAATCTCTTCATCTCTCCTCCTTCTCTCCTTGGAGCAAAATGTGGGGGTACGGCATCTGTCAACTCATTTGTCTGATTCAGCCTAAACCATGACAATGACTCTCACACTTTTATAGGAGGACAATTTTGTGACCTGTGAATTCCTTAAGGATAAAATATGCTTTATCCATTTTGATTACTGAAGGAGAAGATGGTCTCCAGTTCTGTTTTCTCACTTTGAGTAAGAAATTTAGAAGTTGCAGCTCTAGTGTTGAGAGAGAGGGAAATAAAGAGCTTCATATTTCTTCACCTCTTTCGTCTCCTTAACAGCAGACGAAGCTGGAAAATGGAGGTGATAGAGAATAGCTGCACCCACAGCTGATTGCTGTGGAGCACAGATGAGGATGTGCTCTGCCGTAATGGGGCAGCTCCAGGGACAAATTAATCCCCATGGGATTATTTGGAATAATAGTAAATTACTATTTCCATGCATATGGTGTCTTCCCTTTTGCCTAGAAAAAGATTCTGAGTGGAATTCCTGTTGCAGTGTATGGCAGTTATGGAAGGGAATTCATCCATGTATAAAAAAGAAAAAAAAAAAACCACGTTTTACTTAACATCAGACATGCTTAAAGCATTTTATAAGTGAATGTTAAGTAAATGTATATATTGAGAAAACCCAAAACTTAATAGAGATAAAACATTTTCTTTGTATTCTTAAACTTTTTCAGAAAGATTTTTATTTGCTAGCTTTATCCTGGGTGCTACTATCATTTTGAAAGCATTACCTCCATTTCTTGGAAAGCTCTCATCACAAAAAGCCCCAAAAAGTCTAACAAAAAGAAATTTATTTTTTTTTTCAATTTGCAGGGGATTTATGCCTTCAATCCCTGGAACTATGAAGTATTATGTGTGATAATCTTTTAAGGAATACAAAGATACTGACAACAGATAATAGAGATATGTGTGTACAGCGTGAGAGTGGGATCTTACACCATCCCTTTGTTATACCAGTAAAAGAAAACTCATGCAAACCATATTATGTTATCTTACTCATTATAAGTAACTCATTGAAGATTATAGGGCTTCTCACAAAGGAAGATACTTCTCCATCTGGTTAAAAATGATTGATAAACATATCTGATAATTTTTACTGATACTGATTTTTCATCTAATAGGGTTAAGAGATTTCAGGGTATTCAGCTATTCCAGATTGGTGTTAGGTCAGGTTTGCCGTTCTGATTATCACTATTTTATTGCATGAGTTACTCATTGAGTACAGTACTTCTCAATATGATTACAAGACACAGGATCTAGCCTTCTTTACTCTTTCTTTGAACAGAATTTCTTGAGGAAAGGATGTGCTGTTACTTCTACAAAGCTGAAGTATGTACAGAAATGAATCAGTCTAAATCATTTAGTTTGTAATACTGTTTCCCAAACCATACTTTTACCTCTTATTTGCTATTGCCTACGTGCTCCAAATGCTTCAAAGCATTCAGTTATGCTTCTGCGGTGCTTACCAGATGGTTTTCTCAAACTAAGAATTATCAGCCTAGACTCACTAACAGCTATCAGGCAGCAGACTCACTCAGCTATCTCAAGTTGAGTGGAACCCCATTAGTTTTGCCATCTAGCAGGGACTTGTAGTTTTCATCCAAAGATGTTACTTCCCACATTTCCCCCCCACTCCCTCCCTTCAACTACACCCTAATGCTTATTTCTGCTTATATTGCAACATGCCGCTAGCAATATCAGCAATTTCCCTAGTGATTTGCATTGTCATGGGAAAAGTCACAAGATACTGAACTTTATAGAACAATACAAAGATCACCTACCAACGTGTATTCGTTACATTTCCATCTTATTTTTTAAATGTAAGGCTTGCCATATTTTTCTGCCTGCAAGTTGGGTCTGAACAGCAAAAGGGAAATACATGCAATCTTCCTGTCCTTATGCATGTCTTTATGCAAGCTATACAACCTGACTGTAGTGGCCAGGTGAGGCAGCACCTACTATTACTTTAGTAATTAAACCTACTTATTCAGGACATCTCAGAATCACTGCATGTATAATGCACAGTGAAATCAAGCATATTTCTGCCTGAAAAATATAAGGCAGAAGTACACCAGCCCTATTAGGTGAAACCTTGACAGAGCTGTCACTCAATAGTATGGCAAAAATTAAAGGGGTGGTGGTGATGGTGGTGGTGTAGGAACACCTGGCATAAAGAAAGAGAAAATAATTGCAGCACTATTCTCTAAAGAAAGTTAGATCATCTTTTCACACTACTAATTTGCCTTGCTGCCTCTACTAACAGCCTCTGGATCCTGACTAATTGTTCCCCTTCATTCCTGTGCCAGAGCACGTTGTCATGTCTGCTTCTCTGGCTGTCTTTTGCTCTCTTCTCAGTGTATTCACTGACAAATGATAAGACAGTGAAGTATGAAGAAACGCAAACTGCATCATATGAATTCTTCAGATCACTTTAATTAGCCAATCAGCTGTGGAAACCTTTCCTTCTACAGTTCTTCCATTATTAAGGAACAAAAGGGTTTGTACAGATGTGGTCAAAAATAGTATTTATACACAATAGCTAAGATTTTGTCTCCATTAGCTTTTTACAAAGGGAAACACTGACTTTTCCTCTTACCTGATTCTGTTGTTTCCAAACTTCTTTTTAAGGTAAAAAAAAAAATAAAAGTAATCACATTTCCCTCTTCTTTTGCATGTGCATAATTCCCATTGTAGATTTAAATTTACCAGACATTTTGTAAAAAAGTACTGAGTGTTGCTTGGATCCTCAGATATGAACTTTGGGAACAGCTACAGTTTTGACTTTACATAAAGCATTTTTGGTTTGCTTATTGTCTTCTAACACAGTCCGTAGGGCTATCTGTCAACAGATTATTAGATCCAAATTATAGGAGATAACAAATATTCATGCATGATTTTCTGGGGTCTATATTTTGTGATATCTTTTTACTATTGAAAACAGCTAGGTGTCTGTCTGATTCAAGGTTATCACACATATTTGTTATAATTTGTTCCTCATACTAGGAATACTGTAAGTATTCTTTGCACAAATTATTCTGGTCTCTGAAATAAGAATTTGCAGATGATTCAGGAAGCCTAGAGTATATTCACTTTCCATTGGTATGTACACAAACACGCTGATTTTCTGTTCAAAAGTTTTTCAGGTTGTTCTGCTGTGACTTGCCTATCATTTATTTGTCATCAATATAATGTTTTTAGGAACTGATTTTCAATATCTTAGCCGAAGCTGCGTTGTAAATTGGAGACTGTAGCACAAAGGAAGTACTTTTATACCCAAATAAACCTGGATAAAAAGCAATACCATAAAAATACAGTTGCAAAATTATTTAATACATTTCATACTGCCAGGAAAATATCTAATTTGATGACATTTAACTATTTTATTAAAAGCCTTAAAGTTAAAACTCAGAATTTTGTGTATGCAAGGACTGTCGAATGGAAGTTGTTTAAAATATCTTTTTGTTTTATTTTCTGTACCCCAGACACAGCCAATTCCAGCCTGCACAACTAAGTCGTGCTGCCACCACAATGGTGGTGCCTTTGCTAAAGCCTGTAAAAAAAGGTAAAGTACTGCTCGTCAATGGGAGGTGAGTGAAAAGTGTGAGAAACAGCCCTGTGGAGGAGCCACACTGGAGCAGTCTGTTCCTGATGGGCTGTACCCTGTGGAGAGGCCTCACGCTGGATCAGTTCTTGAAGAACTGCAGCCAGTGGAAAGGACGCAAGTTAGATCAGTTCATGAAGGAATGTATTCTGTGGAAGAGGCCTCATGCTGGACCATGGGAATAGTGTGAGGAGGAAGGAGAAGCAGAGTCAAAGTGCTATGAACTGACCACAACTTCCATTCCTCATCCACCTGCAACACTCAGGAAGGGGAGGAGGCAGTGAAGTTAAGGCTGTCAAGAATGAGGGGGTAGGAGTAAGGTTTTGTAGTTTTGTCTTTGTTTCTCATCATTGTAATCCATTTTTAATGAGCAATAAAATAAATTAATTTTCCTGAAATTGAGTCTGATTTGCTCATGGCAATAGTTGGTAAGCAATCACCCTGTTTTCATCTTTATCCAGGAGCTTTTCCATATTTTCTCCTCCTGTGCTGTTGAGGAGTGGGAGTTAGAGAGTGGCTGGGTAGGCATCTGTCAGCCAAACATGGTCAACACGCCACACTTTCAAAAACAATTCAAAATTACTGTCACCTAGAATCTGCTCTCTCCTTAATAAACTCAACATTATTGTAATGAAATTGATATATAGGACATTTTCACTTTCCTAAACTGTGGCAATATTATCTAAGGTGGATGCAAGACATTTCTGTGTACACTCCAGTTAAACGCCTATGTGCATCAGAGTCTTGTATTTCCTCTGGATTTTAAGGAGTATTGACAATATTTGGGTAACAAGAAATTTAGGCCTGCTTTATGTACAAGATATTCTTTAAGCATAAGAATATGGATTAAAGAGTATGATCCTTTTACTAAAAATTTCTAACAATACAGACAGAGGAATAAATGAAATTACATTGGTAATAAGGTGATTTTTAATGCTTTTCTTCCTTTACCCTAATAAGGGGAGCTGTTCAAAACACTTTCATTTGGTGATCTTTAAGTATATTTGTGTGGTTGTAGGAAAAAACTTTATGATTTCTTAGGACTGAAAATAGATTATTGAGTTGGGAAGCAGAAATAATTTACACAGAAATTATAGATTTTTATAAAAGACACTAATTAATAAATTCTAAAAGTAACTGTAGATTATGCTCAAAATAATTGTTCTATGAACTTTAAAGTTTTTCAAATTATTATTGAAAGAACTGTCAACAATGACTCAGTATTTTTATATTTCATTTATTATACACTGCAATACTGTGTGATTAAACTTAAAATGAATAAAATGGTTTTGATTGATTTACAGTAAATTTAATCTTTGATTAACATTCCAGAAGGAGGAAAAACAAATGAACATGCTATAAAACATGCTAATGATGATCATAATGATAATTGAGAATGTTCTTAGAACAGATAATATCTTAATGAAGGCATCAAGATTTTATGTAGATTTTCCCCCCTGCAGGTTTGATAACAGGCAGAAGAATCTTTACTTATTTTTGAAAAAATGTATTGATTTTAAAACCTTTTCAACCTAAGAGAAAAAAAGGAAAATATTCCCTTGCATTTTTTTTTTTTAAATTTACATTAACTATGATGCTGTTTCTTCCTTGCTATTTTTTTATATATGTGCTATCATTTTCCTGGCCGCTAGGCTTTGCATTTACAAACAATAAATCTCCCCCACTGGTTGAAAATCTCACAGCCCAAATCTCTATTTTCATTTAACTATAGTCTCTACTCATTTATTTGTTACTGTCCGTAAATTGTGGTCACAACTGAATAATCACTCTTAAAGTTACCAACAGCAGATGTGGAGCTGGTATCCCAAGCACAGGAAGAGAGAAACCGTACAGGGATTTCAGTTTAATTGGTCATGAAATCACCAAAAAACTTTTAAAAATCATTACAGAGGTATGACTCCTACAAAAACCTCATTATATACAGATCAATGATTTTCTTAAAAAAACAAAGAAATGCTCTCTGTGCCTCCAGTGATCTGCAAATGAAAGCTTGAGAACTACATCTTAAATGAAATGGACATGATGTAGATAAACCTTTCTTTTCTAGATCATTGATAGGAATATGAGAATATAAAATGGTGAGTAATGGTTCATTATGAGATGAATATCATACATAATAAAGTAATTCCAATTCAGATTGTGCATCTGGGCCCAATCATAATTTGGTCAGAAGATCTGTTCTGAAGTGTTAAAGGAAAAAAAAAAAAAAACCGACATAAGAGAGTTAGGCACTTAACAGCAGGATTTTAAGAGCATGTAGCTTCTGTCTGTCATGACGATTAGTAAGAGTGAGCCATCTAGCAGCCCATGAAAAAAATTTCAGCTCCCCAACTTCCACTGAATTTTACAGAGCCACCACACCTGTCTCTAAAAGCTGAAACCTAGTCTCACCTTTTCTCCTGTATTTTCTTCTGCATAACAAAGTCTCTTGGTTATCTGCTATTCTTGCTCTGAAAGTTCAAATGTAAAAAAAACCAAACAAACCACAACAAAAGAACACCATTCTTGAGAATCTACTATTTTATTAGTCAGGTCTATGTATCCTAGAGCTCCTACTATGTTTTCATATGCAATAACATTTTCCTAACTTAGTCAGTCCTCTCTTCTCATAACATCCTTGCACAAGCCTTCCTGCCTGCAGCTGTAGTTTCTTCTGCTCATTTAGGTGAATGGTTCTTGGCTCTTCAAAGGGTGGATGCTTGCCACTAGGCCATGCAGTCTTAATGAAGGAGAAACTCATCAACTTCTGGTACAGCTGTATTAATTGGTCAGGGTGTGAATTACAACTTGGGGAAAGGGTGGAGTGCTTTCACAGGAAGCTTTCACTAGGAGAATCTCTGATACAAGCTGTCTGGAATTGGTTAATGGGAAGGGTTGTAGAGTGTGTTTCATCTTTCTGCTTGGTGCTCTTGATGGGGTTAAAGCAAACTGACTTTTGCTACTAGGGGCTTCCAGCACTTGTTCTTCTTGATATAAGTGTTTATAAGCTTTCTGACAAAACATAATTTTGTTGCTTTCAAAGCTGTGTTTTGAGAGGGTTGTTACTGTGTGTTCTTTTTATCTGCAAGCTTCTTATTCGCAGCACTTTACCTAGGAGACAGAATAACTAGCCTTAAGTTTGGCGTGTGAATTCAGGTCTATGGCTCCCATCAAATAGATGCCTGTGTTAAGCACGAGGCCATAAGCTCACTTGAGGGAAAAGAGGGCAGCTATTCTTTTCATGGTCTCCTGTCTTCCTCTTACTCTATTCCAGTATTTTTAGAAAAGTGATAAGCTGTGGATCTGCAGGCAGGCAAGTGTGGGACTTCTGTCTTTTGAAGAGAGAAAGCTAAAGAGTTATAACCTCTCATTTTCGGAATACTTTTGCTTTTGGCCACTCAAGACTGGCTTTTAGGGGTGATTCAGCTGTTTGCCTGCCTTTTTAAGGTGAGGCAGTGACTGCAGTCCTGTTAAGTGCTTAATACTTACCTGCTCCCTCTCCTAACTGAGTAGCACCTTCTGTCCATGTGCTTTGTGTTCATCTCTGTGTGGACCTGTACCTTGTAGACATGATACAAAGTGACAACTGATACCAAATAATATTGATAGACCTTTATTGAATTTAATTATGTTTCAGAGAATGGCATGAATCAATCCTCATAAAATTAATCTGTCACTTTGTGATGTGCCAGTTTTAGTATGGAGAAGATGGAGGGAAACTTTTCTGGAGAAAGAGGGATTCCTCCACTTCACCAGTAACACATTATTTCTTCTTAAATTATTGATGGACCTGTTCAAGTGAAAATTGTCATAAACATTTATCAGTTAATATAGTGAAAATAAAGATGGGAAAAGTCAATGGTGACATTTAGTTTGGCTCTACTCTGTGCTGTAGTAAGTACCCGGAATCCCTCTTAAAACCAGTGAATTCTCTGAAAATGTACCATGGCAAATTAAGTTCTTTGCCTTTACAAAGTTCAATGTGCAGTGATGTATTAAAGGTCTTGTACTGTTTTGGGTGAGGTTTTAATTGGTTTGGGTTTTCTGTACTGGTCACACAAAGCTATGAATATACTTTGTTTTTTGGTAACTGCAAGTATTGTGTGAATCTGGAAAATGCCAAGTTACCAGCTTTGCAGAAAAAAAAAAAAAAGAAAAGGTGGGTAATTTTGACATAAACTATGTTGAAGAAAAGGAACCATTTTTCAGAGGTGTCTGACTTGTGGTGTTCCTCATAAACCCAACCAAAAATCTTTCAGTAGATTAGAAAAAATATTGTAGATAACAGCTACAGATAACATCACACTTTTTACTTAAAATCCTTTCACATTCCTTGCTGTAAACCAGTGTTTCTCAAGCTAAGGATGTTTATTGAAGACAGTTTCTTATTTCCCCTCTTAGTTTAACGTGGTATGTATTTTGTCCATCTGGAACAGTGGCATTTGTCAAAGTCTTCCCTCCTCACCTCTATCACTCCAGTCCCATTCTGTGGTGGAGAAGCTGAACTCCTGGTTCTCAAAAGTCACGTAAGGTAGAAGCAAGAACAAAATTAAAGGTAATTGGCTTAAATCAATTTCCTTTATCCCTCTGACACTGAAATAGTTTAAAAATTATACAATCTGATCATTTATGGAGTGGTCACTTGTTATAATTTCTAGAAATTTCACTTGCCTCGAAGTTCTTACAATCTGTTGCATACAGAGTGGGTGGAGGGGACTCAAAACCGCCTCTACAACTTCGAAGAAGGGTCAGGGAAGATAAGCTCAGCTGTGAGTATAGGCCTCACAGTTTTCTTTTCATTAGTTAAATAGCTAAACAGCCAACAGTAGCATATCTGACTGTCTGTCCCATGCCAGTGCTCATAATAAAAGTGTTTGCTGGTGTTCAGATAGCATCTTCTGTATTTCAGTTTGCACCCATTACTGCTTGTTCTGTCACTAGACTTTATCAGAAAGCACCTGGCTCCATCTTCTTTTCACCCCTCCTTTCAGGTATTTATATACATTGATATGACTTTCCCCCCTGAGGCTTCTCTCTCTATTATGTCCATATCTCTCTTGTACTGAAAAGCCCAGAAGTGGACACAAGCAATTGTGTCTAGGTATGTCTTCACCAGTGCAAAGTATAAAGAAGAATCACTTCCCTTGACCTACTGGCAACACCGCTCCTAATCCAGCCCAGGACACCACTTGTTGCCTTTGTGGCAACGATGCATTGTCGGCACATGTTCCACTTGTTTTCCATCAGGACCCCCAGGTTCTTTTCTGTCAACCTGCCTCCAGCCAGGTGGCCCCAGCTTATACTGGTGCATGGGATTGTTCCTTCTCAGGTGCAGGACTAGACACTTTCTCTTGCTGAGCTTCATGAGCTTCCTGTCAGCCCACTTCTGCAGCCTGTCAAGGTCCCTTTGAATGACAGCATGACCCTCTGGTGTATCAGCCACTCATCTTAGTTTTGTATCATCAGCAAACTTGCTGAGGGTGTTGAACAGGATTGACTCTAGTATTGAACCCTGGGGTACAGTTTACTGGCCTTAAACTGGACTTAGTTACACTGATGACCGTGCTCTGGGCACAGCTGTTCAGCTGGTTTTCAGCTCCTTCAGAAATTTAAGAGACTGTTGTCATTGATGTCAACATAAGCAAAACAATACAAAACTTGTAATATATTCTCTGAGGCAAGATAATGACATCATGAAATGACAGAGAGCTGAAGAGACAGTGAGCTACACAAGGGGCTGAGAAAGGAAAACATGTAATAGATGAAAACATCCAGTACCAGGTTAAATTCTGTTAAGCTTGTGTTACTGTTTATAACACTCTGACCTTGCTATCAACTCACTTACTTTATTTTAATAAAATGCTTAGCAAAGTATCTTAATCTGCCCAATCCCATAGGTAATAAAACCAGATAGAGTGTTTAGCTCCTCTTAAGACTGAATATTAAAAGAAATTTATATAAACAAAGAGGATGTTTTATGAGGCTTCTCTTTTTTTCTTTTTTCTTGAAGAAATTAGCTAAGTTTTACTCTGTTCAGCAGGTACCAATCCCACAATGTAACTTAAAATAAGAGACATTAATGTCGTGTCTTTTATGAATGTGGTAGATATTAATCCAGTCCTGACCATCCAGCCACCACTTCACAGTAGGACTTAAAGAATTTCCAGTTCAAATGCATTTTAAGTTGTCTCTCTCCCTAACATTAGCTATCTCAGCAATATTTTAAAAGAACTAACCAAATTATTTTTGACCATGTTATGCCCATGTATTGTGTGTTAAGTAAACAAAGCCCTATCAAAAAATAGGCTGGTAATGTGACGGACATAATTTCTATTCAAAAGATACATACCTCCTCACAAGTTAGTTGCTAAATTTATTCACTGAAGTGTGATTTTGGGTCATCTTTGAAACAGTTTGTGGGTAATGGGTTTCAGCTCCTTCCTGTCTTCATATTTTACCGTATTTTACCTTGTTCAATAGGAACTGTTTTTGCATTTATACTTTATCCATTCTTATGACATGGCCAGCCCATCACTGCTTGGCATCTATAAGTAAGCCTTCAACTGATGTGCACTCCATGTGCTAAAACTTCCATTTCTGTTCAGATTGTTAAATCAATGCACTTGAAGTCATCTTCTAAAACTACTAACATTTTTGTTTGGTCCTCTCCATCACTGAAAAGCTATTCCACTTCTGATTGTTAAGACCCATCTTCTAAATACCAGTTAAGCGTGTGGGACTTGTTCACAAGCAATAGGCTCCCAGGTTTTGTTTGTTTTCCTTTGTCTGTCCTGTCCTTTTGACTTCTGTGGGTTGGTCTTGTTGGGTGATTATGATTTTTTTAATTAAAAATTATTTTTTTTATTATTAATCCCCCCATAACTTCTGGTCTAAAGAGCAATATCCTCTCTTGTGTTTCCTGTTGCTAGTCTACATGGCTTATGCTCATTTAAGTTACATTTCTATGGTATAAAATAGCACCATGTAGAAATGCCCAAGCTAGATTGCTGTGAGGTAGTTTTGAGAACTGGAACATTACACTGTTGCCACAACCCAATTCTATCCAATGCTCTGTACCCCACAGAGAATTTGTTTCTTTTAGCTAATGTAACTACCTTTATAAATCATCATACTTCATGTATGATGGTATTCACGCATGAGGTATCCTTGTTGGTCTGTATCCATAGATACTCTGAACATCTTTTGAGGAGACCTTCTTGTAATTTGTTCCAGTTTCATAGTTTTTGTCTTGAACTCTTAGCTTATAACTAACAACATACAATAAAACTGGAAGCTTTCTTACCTTATCTCCCTGCTAGAGATTAAAGCTCCAGACAGACATTCTTTCAATCAAAGGTTAAAGAAGCCAAGCCTTTCATGTGTTTGACTTCCTTGGCGTGTGCATAGACCTTGTTGTGAGGTTCCTGTTGAGAGTTAGCTCTTTCATGAAAATATTTGTAAGATTTCCTCAAAGTGCTTTTCAGGAGTTTGAAGTATATGGGGATAGATTAATCGCTTTTGAGTCTTTTCAACAGTCCAAACAGAATTCAAAATTATGGCCAGGATTTAAAAAAATTACTTACATTCTCCAACATGATTAGCTACTATTTAAGCTTTTTCCCGCAATGCATCAAGCAGCACATGTAATCACCTAGTATTTGTATAATTCTGCCATTCTCTGTATAGCTAAAAAGCACACAATTTTTTCTTCAAAAATATTTTAGGTTATTTATTTTTTAATATATTTATCCCTATTTATGTACTTAATTAACAAGTCAGGAGATGAAGTTCGCACTTGAAGGACAGTGGGATTTGTGATGCTCTAGTTTCTTCCAGAAGGTTTCTCTTGCTTTTTCACATTTGCTCCTGAGAAAATTGTCTCTTAGTCAGGTATCCTGGCTCTAAGCAATGAAGGGCTGTGAAAATAAAGGCAGATTTGGAAATAATTATAGATATTATGTGTAGAATACCTGTGAGAAGATAATACAAGGAGTAAATATGTCTTAAAAGAGACCTTATGTAAGTCTTAGTTGCATTTCGTTTGTGATCCAGTGGCAACAATGTTATCTTTGTATGCGACAAAATAGCTTGTATCTATTACTATAAATGATACTAACATAAGCCTATCCGGTGGAGCACAAGGAACATACATTACTAATATAAAGACGATTTGAATTGCCTTATAAATGAGGTTTAGTGGTCTGAAATGGGCCTTAAGTGATTTGAGGAAAAAAACTTTGAATGATATCCACATAGCAAGTCCATATTCACAACTGGACAAATCTGTCCATAAATTCAAGTTTTTAAATTTTGCTCTACTGCAGAACTCTCACAGGATTTTCCACTAACAATGCTGACTTGCAAGCAAGCTTCTTGCATCTCAGCATGGCATGGCCTGAGTCAATTGCTAGTTTCTCGTCTGGATAACAGTGAAAACCTGTCGTGCATCCAGGCAGGAAGCTTTCTGGGGTCTGAGAAGGCCAGATAACAAAGAATCCCCACAGAAATCATGTAGAACAAACTGGGGAGAAATCTTAAAGAGGTCACGTTTCACTTTCAGCCCCAAGCCAGAATCAGGTCTTCCTATGTTATTCCTAATGTATATTTATCTGGCTTGTTCTAAATATAATAATGGAAATTTTGCTGCTTCCCCAGGCAATCTTTCAGTACTTAGCCATCCGTAGCGCTATGCACTTCACCTGAAAGTCCCTTGTTGATATTAAACCCACTACTGCTTCCCTTATCTTTAGTGGATATGAAAAAGTGTTTGTTCTCTCCTACTTAATACTTTAATATGTAAAAGATAGAAAAGCTGTTATCACATCTCCCTTCAATCCTTGTTAGACCAAATACTATAATTTCTTTTCAACCTTGATCATGCTTGTTACTCTCTTAAAATTCCTTCCCCGCAAAATCCCAACTGGTCCATATTTTTCTTGAATCATGTTGCCCCAAAATGGAACATTACTTGCTTTGAAGCTTTATGAGCCACTGAGGAATTTCCTCATGCATCTTGCAGCCTACTACTATACTTTGTATTTCCTAGTATAGCAATTGAAAGGAGGAGAGAGACTTGATCACCTTGAATTTACAAGTAGTAAACTTTGCTATTTATTTTCTGGGACAACATAAAATGGAAGACTTTGTTTCCAATTAACTTATCACAATACTTTCAGAAAAAATGGATCATTTCAGATTGTTGTTAAATTTCTGAAGAAACTAAATTAACTTTGGAAAATTGTGATCAACAGAAGGTACCTGTTTCATTTATGATTCTCCCAATATATTGTTTGATCCATCTTGAGCAAAAATCAACAGTTTAACAGATCCCGCAGCACAGTCTTAAAAAACGTTTTAATTTAAGTGGTTCTCAGGTTAGGCTGAACTACCGTATCTCTGAAAGACATGGGTGATATTGGGAAAATGGGTTCCCATAGAACAGCATAGATAGTATAGATGGCCTATTAAAATTCATAGCAATCCAGTGTGCTGTGGCTAGCTTCACCATATGAAAAATTATACTGTGTGTTATCACCACCAAGGAGCTAATTAGAGCCTGAAGTATTGCAGGCTTAAAAACTGGGGCAGTTCACAAATTGACATCTTGACTGTTCCTGTGCCCTCTTCTTGCATGTTGTACTGGTCTTTCAAGTTGGTCATTCAAAAGATAAAGCAAGAACAACCCCCCGGAAATGGGGTGCAGAGGGAGTAAAAACTCTTGGTAATAATTCAGTGGCGTAAGATACAAACTGCTTTGTGTTGGAAACAGATATTCTGCTTCTGTAGACAGCATCTCGAAGTAAAAAGCTTATATTTCTCTCTTCTTCCCTTCCCCCCTCATTTCCCCTCCTCAACCCTTCCAGTCAAATGACAGAAATAATGACCTGACATTTGGCTTTTGTGAGTCATGGCCTTGGTAGCAGAAGTGCCATAATTATCTCATTGCTACTATCACTGTATTGTAAATATTAAATGCAAAAAACAATGTTTCAATAGCTCTGAGGTTTTGACATTTACTGAGAAAAGCCAGGGAGTTCACAGTTAATGTTTCCTGTTTTTAAGTTAATTTCCTTAGTGGTTTTAGTACACTTCTGCTTTATAAGCCACAGATTCTCATTATTAGTAGAATAAGCTTCTGGAAGGCCATTTCTGTACTGCTGATTTCAGTCTATTGTCAACAATACTACAGGATTCACCTAGCGGAAAGGATCCTCTGATTAGAATTCATTGCACTTCACCTATGTATTCAGACTTCTAAGAACCAGAATAAGCCTTCACGTCTGATCATGTGATAAGGTAAAGTGCGTCCATACGCTAGCTTCAGCAGCAGTGGAAGGAAAGTTGAGATTATTGTTGAGCCCCTATCATTTACTTCTTGGGAAGGTACATGTCTGTAGCTGTATTAATATAAATGTATTAGAAAATAAAATGAGAAGTGAAGAAAAGAGATTTTAGCAGGTTTATCTGAAATTATTCTGTGGGCAATTAAAAAAGGTGATTATTTTTAATCATCTTAGAAGAACTTGGTAGTAATGCTATCTGGAGACGGATGGTTGTGTTGTGCTTAGTTAGGGAACCTTGTTTCTGGCCTACTCTGAATAAAGCACCTAATCTGTGTCATGTAATAATTTCGTCCTCCCCATTTTCAGTGGCCGCTGTATGATTGTTACACAGTAGATACTTTCTTTAAATGTGATGAATCCTACTCTGAAATATTCACTGATGCCTACGGCCAGATGTGGAGACACCTGTGGAGACATCTGTAGTAGCCCAAGAAGGAGTATATTAGGATCCACTTTTGACATGTAAGGCTTTTGTGGTATAATTCTCTGCTTGCTCTACAGTTTTTATGCTGAAACATTGGGGTTACTCCTTGGATAGGTTTATACAGAAGAGCTTGAAACTGGATGCATCTTGGAGTCTAAACAATTAATTAAAATAAAAACTGCTAAGTAATAGCCTTAGGCAAGGAAAATAAGCTGAGAAAGAGCTAGTCCTTTTCTACTGTGAATACTTGTATTTAATCAAAGGTTAATTCTGAAGGATTATGTCGTCTTTGTGTGTTTATTTAGAGTAAGATTAGGACAAATGTTTAGTTTATTATTAAAATGTTCTACACAGAATTTTCCAAAGTACACTTCATACTTAACCTACTAAATATTTGTAAACAAAGTGCTTCTTCTGACTGAGGCAAAATTGCTAAAATTAACTAAAGCATAAGATCCCCAAAGGTATTTATTGGTTTACCAAAATGCTCTCATCCATGGTATTTTGATATTTGCATTTAGTCTTAGTCCTAAACTACATTTTCTATTCAAGACTAACCAGATGAGGATTCATAGTTTTGCAGTTCAGCATAGAGGAAGTAAGTTTTCTATGGATGTTCTGTCTTCCCTTTGTATTGCATGCAGTTATTTACTTTTTACTATTACTTCTGGTCTTTAAAATCTAGTAGACATCTACCCAGGCATATCCTTTAATACTGGTCTTTACAGCATGCAAGGGAATAGGAATTTGATTGAAGAATTTAGCTGACAAAATGATAGTGACGAACCATTTAACCTACCCATTTTTCCTAGACAACTTTCATTAGATTCATTAAAAAGGATATGTATGCTGGCCAATGATTTTTACAAACAAAATATTTACTACTGATTTTGTATAATTTAAAGAACTCACAGATCTTGGAAGAAAAACATTTTTATTCCTTTTTTGGGGGGTGGATCTGTTTTCTGTGCCAGAGATTTTATTCTTTGTTCTCTCCCTGTATTTCTTTAGTTGCAGCTTATTAGAATTGCTATCACTATGTGGCCTTAGTTGCCTAAGAAAATGACAGATGTCATCAGTATGTGAGCAGGGGCAATGGAGAAAAACATCAAACCAAACACACGAAATATTTGTTTAGCATTTAATTGCAGAGTTGTGGTTTAGGAGGGAAAAAAAAAAAACAAAACCAACTGTAACTCAGGCTATTAACTGGCACAAAGCAGAGGGCAGGTAGGAATTCCCAAGGGAGCTGCAACAAATTCACTATTTCAAATATATGAAACTTCTTTTTAGAGCTAAACTAAGAAGGGTTGTTCATGAACAACTTAAGAATAAATCTGTTAAGCTTCTTGTAGAATTATGAGGTAATATATTTTGAAGATTAATCTTCAAAAGCTCAGACTGACTAATTAAAGACTCTTTTTTAGTTCTTTCAGGATAATTCTGCAGAATAACAGAGAAGTAAACAATTAAATATAAAGCAGAGGACAAGTGTATGTGCTGTTTCAGATTCCAGAGTTTGCGAATGCCTAACTTGAAATGACTTTTCCATGTATCTTGAAACAGAGAGGGAAGTAATATACTGTTCCTGTGTAACTTGAATTAGCATGGTTGTACTATTTCTTAAAAAGAAATCAAAGTGGCATTTAGAAATACTGTCTGGTATTTAATTATTGGAAAAATAAACAACCCAAACAACCCCAACTCTTAGCAATTCTGCTGAAGCATATCAGAACTGGTTAGGACATTGTGGGAGTCAATGAATTCCACATTTGCCTTCCATTGCATGTAGTGTGGCAGCTAGTGGGGATAACTGTAGGTCTGAGATAACAACGTGGATGAGGTTGAAGGATGGGGTTCTAGCAGCTGCTAGGTTTGGATCTCCTTGCTGATAGCTGCATAAGATCTTCCTGAAATGAACATGTGAATGTGCATGTGTTAGTTCTCTGCATTCAGTAGGTAATACAAATTGGAATTGTTAGCACGATGAGGGTTTTGAGACTGGGCCTGTAAGATTCTGGCAAATGCTCTGTGGGGATGGTTAAACAATGGAAGCAAAGCAACTGGCAACACAAGGGTAAACCCATCTGGGCTGCTGAATTATGGCAAGATATTGCTAACAGGCTAGATAAACTGGTTGTGAAACTACACTGTGTAGATGTCCATGTACTCGTGAGTTGAGCCACTAAGGAGCTTCAAAACAATCAGCAAGTGGATCAAGCTGCTAAAATTTTCCAGACGTTTAGACTGGGAACATAAAGGTAAACTGTTTTCAGCTCGGTGGGCCAAAGACACTTCAGGTCATCAAGGAAGAAATGCAACACAAAAATGGGCCCATGATTGAGGGGTGGATTTAACCATGGATGCTATTGTGCAGGTTATCCATGACTGTGAAATGTGTGCAAAATCAAGCAAACTAAAAGGTTAAAACCTGTGTGGTATGGAGGTTGGTGGTTGAAATATGAGTATGGGAAGGCTTGGAAAATTGACTATATCACAATCCCTCAAACCTGCCAGGGTAAGCATTGTGTTAACAAGGGTGTAAGGAAGCACCAGATGGCTGGAAACCTATGCTGTACCCCATGCTACTGTCCAGAATACCATTCTGGGCCTGGAAAAGCAAGTCTTATGGCGATATGGTACTCCAGAAAGAATTGACTCAGATAATGGGACTCATTTGAAAAACAATCTTATAAGTAACGGGGCAAAAAACCATGGTATATAGTAGATATATCATATCCCCCACCATGCACCAGCTTCTGGGAAAAATGAATAATACAATGGACTGCTAAACACCACCCTGAAAGCCATGGGCAGTAGATCCTTTAAAAATTGGGACATGCATTTAGTGCAAGCTACCTGCTTAGTTAATACTAGGGGATCTGTTAATTGAGCTGGTCCAGCTCAATCAGACCTTTTACATACTATAGAAGGGGATAAAGTCCCTGTGGTGCATGAAAGGAGTATGCTAGGGAAAACTATGGGTTTTTCTTTCCTTGGGCAAAGGCAAACCCATTCATGAGGTTGCTTTTGCTCAAGGACCTGGATGAACTTGGTGGGTGATGCTGAAGAATGGAGAAATTCAGCGTGTACCTCAACGGAATTTGACCCTGGGTGAGAATTCTTTCTACTGAGTATGACATTAATTGTTTATAACACTAACAGAGTCCTATGAATGTTTTTCAGGATAACACAGTAACAATGACACCCAAACTGGATTCAGCAAGTGGCATCCAGTAAAACTTCTCTGAGATGGACATGTTACCCACTGGCATGAACCACAATGAACTTCACACCGTCTTTCCTACCCTGACAATCTGATCTGCTATGAAATGGACTTAACAAACTTTTGTATATAGAGATAAATTGTAATTGAGTGACCTACATATATCTATCTATATATGTGTGTGTGTATAGATTTCATAGATAAATGTATTCATAATCTGAGCATGATGCAAATGGTATGGAATAAGGGGTAGAATGTCCTGGCTTGAAGTAAAACAGAACCAACTTTCTGTTCAGTAATTTTACATCTTAGCTAGGTCTCTTCTAACTCTCTAAAATTAACGGCAGATTGTGGAGAAAACTGTTCATTCTCAGAGTGTTAAGACCAATACTTGTACTTCATGCCATGGAACGATACGCAGAAAGACTCTTGCTTATACTTATTGCTATAACAACCAAGGTCAGACGATTTCATTATTTGCCCGTTGGAGAGTTGGAAATGGAAGAAGCATAGAGGGATCATGCCTGCGGGGAGGAGCAGACAAGACAAGTGATCCAACCCTGACCAACTAGGGTATTCCATCCCATCTGCCCCATGCTCAGTGTAAAGCTGAGGGACCAAAGGGTCAACTAACTCTCTTTCTTCAACGACTGACATCCAAAGAGGACCCAGTCTGTTCATCTGCCTTTGATCCCAATCTGTGTGCTCCTGACTCCAGATCTGAAATGCAGTTTCCATCCATCATTGAGTCCAGTCTGGGACTTCCCTAGTGCCTGCCAGTGATGTGACTCTCACCCTGGGAACTTGATACAGTTTTGTATATGTTGTCTATATTTCATTATTTATCTTTTTTTATAGTTTTAATATTAATGCTCCATTCAAGTAGTTTAGTTCATTCTAAACTTGTAAATCTCTTTATCTCTTCCTCACTCTCATGTTTTTTTTGGGTTTTTTTGGGTGGGTGGGGAGGGGAGAGGGAAGGGCCATCTGTCAGTTTGGTTTTAGTAAATTTGGCTAAAACCATGACTACACCACCACAAAGGCCAAAAGGCCGTGGCTAATTTCCCCTCCATATTGTTCCCTCTTCCTTCCATCACTGTCAGGTTCTTCTTCTATCTTGAACTTGATAACATATACTTAGAAAGTCAAAATTTTATATGTTGGATGCTGAAAACAGCTTCCAATATTTTGTCTAATATGTATAACTAATGTCACAGTGCATTGCCAATTTTCATAATTATATCCTTTGAGTAATTCTATAAGTAAATTTGTTTTTTTTCCAATTGCAAGCTGTTTCTTTGGGGAGATTTTTTGTTCTTTTTTTTTAATTATTATTATTATTATTTTTATTCTGTCTCTTTAAATAGTAAATTCATGTAACTGAGATGTAGAACCATGAGACACTTGACTGAGAATCTGTGGACCCACATGTGCCACCCAGAGAAATACCAAATATGTGTTCAACTTCTGGAACCGGTTTGTTTCAGGTCACTAGGTACTGCTTCTGCTTCTCCCTCCCTGTTGATGCTACCTTTCCATGTAGCCTGAGTGACTGGAGTGGGTCATCTGTGACATCCTCCTTCAGTACTCTGTATGTGGCATGATTCATATACTAGAGCCACCCATTTTGGTGGACCTTTTACAATCAATTACATGTAGTTAAGTCTGTCTGGCCTGTGGAGGATAGATTTCTCTCTAGAACTCATTCCTCTTCTTTCTTCTTACTCTGGGACTGGGCCAGTCANCAGGAAAAAAATTCTTCCTAGTATCTAATCTAAATCTCCCCTCTTCCAATTTAAAACCATTACCCCTTGTCCTATCACTACACTTCCTGACAAAGAGCCCCTCTCCAGCTCTCCTGTAGGCTCCCTCTTTCCTGCACATAAATATTATTTATACAGCCTGCCTTCCCTAAGAAGAGAGGCTGTTTTCCTTGTCTTCTGACAAGTCAGTGGCATGTTGCAGTGCAAAATAATTTCTCCATTAGGCTTAGAAATACCAGCCTCTACGGTGAGCAGCCTCCATGCTGTATCAAACATGCACAGGGCTTAAATACAGACGGTTCATTACTGACTCTCTGGTAAAACCAGATACAACAATAATTGAGCACTTTTGTGGATAACAACCCCCTAGCGGCTTTTTCTGAAGCATACTGTAACAAAAATCTTTGAAATAAAAAATATTTTTCAGCTGTAGAAGAAAAGCAAGTTTTCTGTACCCCAGATGCCTCCTCTTTCTCATCCCCGATCTGCAGTTAGATAAAAATGTTTGTTTTCTTTAATGGGCAAGAAGTTTAGTTATTCATACTGTGAGTTGAGGACTTTAGTTAAAGGTGACTTCTTTCTTCTTCCTGTTTTGCAAAACTGGAATAGGCAGACAGGCATACATGGCAGCACTACCGCTAATTCTCCTCCTGATGGAAACAATAATTGTTTTATGACTTATTTTGTTGGCACTGGGGCCCCAGGCACACTGTCCCCTGCCATAGGTGGAGCCCAAGGTCAACTCCTCCCTGAGTGAGACCCTATTCAGACCCTGGCCCGAGTCCTGAGTCCTGCTTGGCCCAAGCCCATCCTCGCCCAGGGCCTGCCTTCCTGGCCTGGCTGGGGCCTGGGCATGCTGCTCCCTGCCATCCTGTCCCCAAAGCAGGTATACCACGGGCTCCATGGCAGCACTGGGCTTGAGGTGCTGGGGCAAAGAGGGTTCTTCCTCTCTGCTCAGCAGTTGTAGTCTCCATCCCTAAGACAGCGGCATGCTTCCATCACACAGCAGGTGGAGCGCTCAAGGGAGGAGCAGGTGTGCCCAGGCTCAGACCTCTTCAAGCTCACTTTGGCAAAATTGGAGCCACTGGAAAGCAGGGAGAGTGAGCTGGCTGCTGAAACGGGCTGTAGGCCGGTAAGCAAGGCACTTACTCAGCCAGAGTTAATCAAACTGTCATTATCTGCAGTAAAAAGGTCAATTGTAGGTGAATTGGATGCCTCTGTGTGTGCTTGCAGGAAAATCTGGGATGTCTGCAATAAATTGAGACTTGTGGTTAAATGTGCATAACTTGCCTTGCTGTTTGATTCTGTAGCTACTTTTTTACTGTATATATTGGATTGTGGAAACTTGTCACAGAGTCATATTTTCTACCTTTTACTCAGCACTGGCTTATTCATGTCCCTTAAGCCTTTTGTTGCAGAACGTAGTAGTGTCCATTCTCTCTGTAGTTTCTTTGCAGGGGTGTACAAAGTAAAACTTGCAACTGATTTGCATCCATGCTTAAANCAAAAAAAAAAAAAAAAAAAAAAAAAAAAAAAAAAAGAAGCTTCTAGGTAAATCAAGAAAATGGGCAGAGAAGAATTATGTGATTGAAGAATATCAGGGGACAATTCTGATTCCTTTCAAGCAAAGCGAGATGACAAAGACATAGGCAGAACCTACAGAATTAAAACAGGGCTCTGATCACTCACCCTTTTAATATTAAAAAATTGTAGGTACCCATCTGTTTAGATTGGACCTAAAATACTAAAAATATTCCACTCATTGACTAACAAGCAGAGTGCCTTGACATTTAGATCAATTTAAAAATTACACCTCAGGATTTATCTTGTGTATGCTTAAAACATTAGCAAACCAAATTTGTCCAGACCTGGTAAAGAGACTGGGAAACTGGGGAAAGCATTTTGTATTTTATTAACTATGCATCTGACGGTAAAATGAAACCATCCTTTAAGAACAAAATTAAATATAAACCAGCAGTCATTTCCTGACACTTAAAAAATCAGATGTACTGTCATCACTGCTAATATTAGCACAACGTCCTTTAATATGGTAGTAATCAGAGAATAAGTTTCACCTTTTACATTAAATACAGTATAAAATCATCCCGTCGTCCATTGCTCCTTTTAATCTTTTTTCTCTATCTTACCTACAAAAGCATCTTTATTAATAGTGCTATAGAAGTTTAGCCAGCAGGATTTCTTAGATCTTTTAATAACCCTCTGAATTTAAGCTTTCGTACCTTCTTTTTATGGTCTACCAAGTCTAAAAACTTTAAGGATGGTCTAACTTTACTAAAAGCCTTCCTTTCTTGCTTTGGCCACCATATAAGAATTAATATTTCATAAGGGGGAGAAAGTTCATTCTTTCGTATGTGATCAAGCTGTGTGCAAAAATCTGTATTTGTCCCTAGCAATAGTGAGATACTGTTGCTGACTGGTTGGCTTCTTCCTCCCTTGTTTTTAGAAGTTTGCAGGAAAACAAAACAGGAATCCTTTTAATTACCAAAATCTAACACTTGCTCCAATGTGGTTTCTCTAGAAGTAGACCTAACACTCAAAAAGAGGAAAAGTCATCAACAAGCGTTGGAAGGAAAGAAATACATTTTCAAGTAAGACGTGTCTTAATTTAAGAAGCTATAAATAAACATAATATTAAAATATAACAGTAATCTTGAATTCGATTTAACAATTGGAAACAAACTGTACACCTTAAATCTCAAGGGTTCCCTTTTAATGACTCTTATAATCATGTGGATATGATATCTTTAGAGGGGAAAAATAATTTTTCAATTGGACTTGTTATTTTATTAAAAGATCAGGACAGTGGTCTACCCCACTATAGATTACCTGCCTCACTCCTTTCCCCATAGAATTCTGCCTTGCTCCCGGCATCAGTATCTGAAGCATTTTGGGTAGGTCTGTTCTGACCGTGTGGTTTTCAGACAGCAAGAGACTAGCGGGCCTGTAAGGAAAGCCTAGGTGCTGATCGTATTATCAACCTTCCTTCCCGTATAAGCACGTAAAGCACTCTAATCCTTCTTTTGTTTCTGGTGACAAGAGCATCGGCAACAGTACGCCTGGATGTGCTGCTACGTGGAGGGATGCACTATGCTCTGCTATAGCTCCCCTGTTTCCTTTTTTATTTTTTTCTTTCAGAGCCCCACACCCAGCAACTCAGCTTCTTCCCTGGCTGCATTAGTTTTCTCAGTGCTACTCACCTGTACTAGGCTTGGGGGAGGTAACACTACGACAGCAATTCCTCTGTCACGTTGGCAGACAGCTCCACAAATCCAGAGGTTTGCTGAGTATTTTGCTGTAAAAGACTTCAGAGAGACTCTGGAAGAGAAAGAAACATATGTACTGTTATACTGTAATGTCACAGCTCGGGTCCTAGGGTTATGTCTGACTTTTTCCTTGTTCTAAAGGTAGCATGTTTTCACGTGGAGCTGTGATTGCCCTTGCAGGTCTTTTTGTTGTTCTCAGTCTGCCTTTTGCATGCAACAAGGAACTGCTGCGGGAAGTGCGAGTTTAGGGTACTGCTAGTAAGTATCATATGGAGAGGTCGAAATTATTTGTCTATGGCAAGAACAGGGGGATAATAATCTTCTTTACAGACTGTACTTTACTTTTAATCATAGTATGCTAAATAGTACTGTAGTTCTTAATAAAAGCAGATCAGAAACCTTGTTTTGCAGATTCCATACCGAGTATAATACTTAGTTGATTCTTTACTTGTTGTTGAGAAACAGGATTTGGGCTCTTCTTTGAGTGCTTGGAGTTCTCCAAACAAACAAACTGATTTCTTGAAATTAAAAACCTTGATTATTTTTGATAATATTAGCTCATATTTATATGCTATTGCTCTTAAGAATGTGCGACTGATTTTTATTTTTAAGTTTGTTTTTTTATCTACCTGTATAGCTAAATTTTCCCCAAACTGTTATAATTCCGTAGGGATATATGCATATTTTTATACATTCTATTATCTCACTTAAAAATATAGCTTTTTCCTTCAATACTGGAATCTCTAGAACTCTTCAAGCCGTTCTAGTAAGAGAATTTTACTGGTATGTCTGTGGTGAAATAGCTATGGATAATGCCTCTAAAAATTGTCCCAGTATGTGCAGAGATGTTTGGCAGGTTTTCTGATTTATATGTTTTAAATTGCTGTAGATCACATACACTGTATTTGCTGTATATCATATAACAAGAATAAGAAAATAAGTTAGATTTGGGTCCAAATCAGCAAGACTTCAAGTATTGCAACTGTTGGCAACTATAGGATAAAGTACTAAAATACCAAGCAGGCCTTTCCCTTCAGTTGTAAAACATTTATACTGTGGCTACACTCAAAAAAAAGCTGTTGTGCACATGTGCCTTCCCCCAGCCCTTCATTCAGCTCACTTTATTTGCACAAGAAGATGGTAAATACGGATTTGAGTGTGGCTGAAAGAAGAGAGATTCTGTTATTATATTTGAATGACAACAGTTAAAGCTCCTTTTCTTTGTTAAAAAATGAAAGATACTGAGAGGTCTGAGAAAAAGGAAGGGAAGTGACAAAGTTTACTTGGGGTTTACAGCATTTATTAATGAACTTTGTGCTAGGCAACCCCAGCTGTAGGTGGGTGGAGGGGCTGCAGGGAGATGGGGTGGGCAGAGAAGTTTGGCCCAAGTTGAGCCTGGGCAAGGGGAGAAAAGGTGTTTACTTTAGCATTTAATTGCTTATGCTCTCTTTTTTTCCTTAAGCGTATTTTAATTGGGAGTCAATCATGTAAAAATGTAAAAATTCCCATGTTCAGACCATTTAGCTCACAATACACGTTAATAAAAACATGCTAATACAAAGCTAACCTTTTAATATTTTTTAAAATATTTTTTTATTTTCTCTTCTATTCATTATTTATGAAAAGAATTAGAAACTTAGTCAATGGATGAAATTTTTTCTCTTGTGTCTTGATGCTTTCTCAACACACATCATTTAAGAAACAAAAATGCCTCGTAGTTACAACAGCAGGCAGAAGAGTGGATGTTAAATTGATCCACTGCAATTGATAGATTTTTGTTTTATTTTGAAAATGGATGGGTTACTTGTAGCTATTATTTATTGTAACTGAAAATTTTTATGAGTGTGTTCCGATGAAGGAATTTAATTTTCCATGAGCAGATAAAATCTTCTGCTTCATGAGTTATGCTATTCTGTCAGATTTTTCTCTGCTTTTATGATTTCGTGTTAAATTTCAGAGAAAGGAAAGTGCACTTTAGTGAAAATGCTTCCTTTATAAAGTGTTTAAAACAGGCTTGCTTCTTCCCAAATATTGGTGTAAAATTAGTTGTGGACATCTCCAAACTATCAAACCTAATTTTTCGAAAGCTTTTAATAAAGGAAGAAAAACATACACACACAAAGAGAGGTGCAGTTACAGTATTGTAAATCATGAACTGTGCTTAGGTTAGTTCTTTGAGCTTAAAAGCAGACTTCTTATAGCTTTAAGCTCATGACATGAGTCTGACCTTTCTCAGCAGAAAATTGCCACCATCAATGTTTGTGTTATTACCTCTATTTGGATGTTCTCACCCTCCTCCTGCTCCGCTCCGCCCCTGCCCCCCCAAAATATCCAACAGGTCTTCCTTAAGCTTGGAAATGTGAGAGGAGTTCCATATGTTGTCACTGGGCAATGCTAAACTGCTTTTATATCATTGGGGATATGAGGTGAATCTGCCCTGTGATGGACTGGAGAATCAAGCCTGAAGTAATGGAATATAGTTTCAAAAGTGACTTTAAGAAACTTATTTGTATGGAATAGGTGGGTTGATTGGAAATCATTATGTGACCTGAACTATAGTCTTCTTTTTCTGCTATGTTTCAAGGCTTTGTTATTGTTAAAATGTTTCCTGTGTATAAATGCTATTTACTCTGAAATGCCATTTCCCTTGAAGTAATATTTATACTCAGAGATTGTGGCCAGTTGTTAGACCCTACACAAAAAAATCCCTCAAACAATGAAAACTCTTCTCAAGTTTGTCAGTTTTTCCCTGTTTTATTGCAGCTGTGTTGCAGTATCATAAATAGTAGTAGATTACGGAAATAATGTTTTCTCACATGTATTGCTAAGAAAAAACATAGAGTGTATGAGACGGTAACCTTGGTTTGCACTACCTAAGAGCCAAATATGGTACAATTTCTATCACAATTTATTTGACAGAGACTTAGTTTACCAACATATCTGAATTGAATCCAGCTGTACAAAGTACTCTGACCTAAAACTACATTTTTATCAGGGGATGGGGTCTCTGAAAGCTTAACCTTGCTTCTTAAGTGAATTTTAGTTTAATCATGTAATAAACTATAAAATGACTGTCCTTCTGGTTTTGTCTTTTAAAATGAGTAAACAGAGACTATACCGAAAGTGGGAAGTGTTTGGGTGATGCATTTACTTTTGCAGAGGTAAATAACCTTACCTTCTGAAATATTGAGATCAAGTGAGATATCTTTTAGTTTCTCATCCTTCTCATGCCTTTAGGTGAGTGCACTTCTTTCTTAATAGTACAAATATGAAAAAGACCTGTTTTTGTTATGCAAACTTAGAACTATTTCAGGTTGGCTTTCTAGATCTTTAGTTTGGTTTTGAACACAGAGAGAAATAAGTTAAGCTATATACTGAGATAATTGAGGATGTCTCTTTTGCTGTGTGGCAGCAGATTAAGCATTCTACATTATTTGATTTACGGAATACTTATGGAGATAATTCAAAGGAGCAAATAAGTAGACCTGAGAAACCACTATGATGTGGTATAAAGCTTTCTATGGAAAATTTTGTACCCAAAATGTCTTTTTGGTGTAGTCTTCAAAGCTCCTAAGCCACTACAAACCGGAAAGTTTTTACTGGGAAAAAAAATAAATCACTTTTAAAACCAGTCTTAGAAACTAAAGTATCTGGCTTTAGAATGGCAAGACAACAATTCAGAATGTTTTACCTGGTAGCAGAAAGCTCAAAGACTATCATAACATTAAAACATTAGTGATGATTTCTGAGAAGTATGGTGCGAGATCCTAAAAATCTACAGTGAACAGCAGCAGTGTTATGCCCTCTAGAAAATCTTACATGTTTCTGAGCAGAATTATAAAACATCTGAGATTATGGCAAGGCTGCTGTTTTTTTCCCTTCCTCAACTGACAGTGCTCTTATAATCAGCATATTTTAAAGAGTGTTGCAAACATGCATTTCATATACTATATTCTAATGAAATACTTATATGAGCTCAGGGGCCAAGTAAACCATTAGAGAGAAACTAAATGTTCACTTGGGTAAAGAAAGATGTAAGACAGTATTTATTGTAGCCTAAGCACAATCCACACCAATGAAGTAAATATGCATGAGGCTGTCATCAATTATCTGCATCTTTTGTATTTTTTCATCAAAGAGCTAATTTAGATATTGAAGATAAATTTCAGTATGGAAGGCTAGCCTTGACATGAATTTACTTTGCAGTATTATGAAGATCTTATGGAAAAGCTCATTAGACTTTCTGGTCATCTACACTATCAGGAAAAATATTGCCAGCAAAAACAGCTCCCTAAAAGTAAAATAATGTAATTATGCTCTGACACAAGTTGTGCTCTCAAAAACCACTACCCCAATTTTGTCCATAATAAGGTGTTGACTTTAAAATAAGTTGAGATCACAATTTTTGGAAGTATGATGGCGTATTGTTTTTATGAGTATGTTGGCTAAATTATCTGTATTTCTCTTTTGCTGACAACAATTGGAACTTTAACCCTGGACAACAATGGTATTATGGTATGTAATGCTTGTCTTTTTATGACATGAAGCACACTGCTGGTTTAAGCAAATCTTTAGCATCACAGAGGTCTTGGCTTCATTTTTGTCTGAAGAACCAGGATGCTGCACGTAATTTAGCGGTTGCATAAAATGGTTCTTCAGGAAAAGGACAGCTGGTATTCACAGTTTAATATTCCAATTTAGGATATGGCTTATGATACTGCACTGTGGCTTGATTTTTCTGCTCTTCTGTGAGAATGTGCTTCCAAAATAGCCTTTCTTTTTCCTTTGAATTTGTAGCTTTTCAGAGGCATAAGCTGCTCAGAGAGCATCCCCAAAAGACCTACCTGCTCACAATTGCCTCCAGTTAAGAATTTAGATATGACTATTTCATTTCCAAGAAAAGTGATTGTATAACCTGCTGTCAAAGCAGATATTTATTTAACAGAATTTCTAAAAGATTTGGGCAACCAGTTCCACAATTAATGCATTCAACGATTTCCACGCTTCTTTCCTGCTCTGGTCCTTATGTGAATAGGAATTGCAGATCCTCAGGTTTCTTCTGACTGCTGTTAAAAACCCCAAAGATCTTAGTTTTTCTTTGCTCATAATGGTTATCACCTAAATAGACACATACGAAAATCTTCTTTGACTATCTAATTGCCCTTCTTTTCTATTTTTTTTTTAAATTTTCTTGAGTATAGCATTAGTCACCAACTGTAGAAATCTAATGTCTGAACTCAGCAACACAGACATATACCATTGTTACTCTATTGCTTATTTCATATAGCAGTAGAAAAAAACCCCAACATTTATACTGCTTTTCTGCTTTATAAATGTATTTTTTTTTTCTGAAAAGTGTTTCAGTGTTAGTTTTAACTGCTGAAAAAAATTATCATGACTTTATGATGCAAGTTTGAGCTACATTGTGAATAGCAATGAGGATCAATCGCAGGTGTCAACACATTTGACACAGTTGTTGCTAGTTTCCTATCCCTAGAAAAGAAGTCTAGAATTGCAGAATGGTTGGGGTTGGAAGGGACTTTACAGATCATCAAGTTCCAACTCCCCTACCATGGGCAGGGACACCTCCCACTAGACCAGGTTGCTCAAAGCCCCATCCAGCCTGGCCTTGAAAAGAGAAGAATGCCCTTGCTGCTCTGACTTTATCCAGCAGCTCAATGGTGTTACAGAGGCTACTTACCTGACTCCCCAAAGAAGTCTAAATCACTTTTAATTCCTAATAATGACATAGAAATATTTAATTTTTCTTAATATAACTATAGGAGAGAACTACTTCAGTCTGGCATATGATTTTAATGTTTTTTTTTTATTATTAATGAGGCTGAAAGCTGCTGGTAATACAACTGACATGGTCTAAGATCAAGTGTGTTCTTTGCTGAAATTTGGAGAAAGTTACAGCACACACATGCCACTACCCACACACAGACAAAGTGAAAATGCTTTGCCAGAAACTGCTGCATATTTTTGAATTTGAGGAGACATTTGCACAAGGTGGGTTTGAGAGTTCTCTTCTTGCCAACTAAACCGGTTATTTTTGTGCAATCCTTTCACAGCTCTTTTAATTGAAAGAATCTTTTTTGGATTTAAAGTAGCAAGGAAATGGATTGCTCCAAAGTCATTGGATTAACTGCTTTAACTTCTTCCCTCCCCATTCCCCCCCCCCTTAATTGATCTGTTGATACTTGTTCATTTTTGCAATTCTCATATGGCGAAAAGTAGATCTTATCTCCCTATTTCTGAGTTCTTTGCACTAAATTGTTCCTCTGTACTGATAAAAAACATCCATGGTAAAATTTCTGCATTTTCATTACTAGCAGGTGAAGTAGAACTGTGCTTCCAAGACAGTGGGTAGAGGTGATGTGTTATTTTTTTTTTTGTTGACTGTTGAAATGGAGGCATGGTGTTTTGTTATATATTGATAGGTGTATTAGGGTAGAATACACTTCCCTGTGGAGAAGTGGAGTTGGCAGAGCAGGCAAAGGATCTCGTAATTTGAGAGGAGGAAAATCTGATTAGCATTTTGTGAATAGTTTTTAATACGTTACAGGAGAAAAGAAAGCTCCTTATTTTAGTGTTTACTTTTTGCATCTGTTATAAAAAGATTGAAAGCACTTTATAGCAGGAACTTAATCATTGTTGTGTGTTGTCCCATGCGTTGCATAATGATGTCCTGGTCCATAGATAAAGATTTTAATGGTTACTGCAACATAAGTAAAATGGATGATGTGATAATAATGTTATGTTGGACAAGGTTGGCTTGTTAGGATGGGCTCAACTTTTTTTCCCTGCTTCCTGTAACTGAAATACTAGTCTCCCCTAATCTATTTTAATAACTGAGATAGTAAGAAAGAAAAATTAAGTTCTTCAACATTTGAAATGTGTTTGAATTAAATCAAGGTCCCATAAAAAAAAAAAAGGGCTAGCCTCTATGACTAAAATATTTCTTTAGACAGAAGGCAAGAAGTCTCTTGGGAGTTCTGTGTTCTGGTCTGATTAAATGAACTGGCCCATGTGCCTTCCCTCCCGCCTCTTTTTCTTTAAACAACATGTCCTTTTTGCCTGGAGAACAATGAGATGCTCAAAGGAGCTCTTAAACCACGAAAGAATGACTTGTATTTGTCACTGTGTTCTGTTTGGACTTCAGTAATCTGCCATTTAGCATCTTAAAGCATTCCTGATGCTAGAAGAAACTACTAATTTTTCCACTCCTGCTACATGAATACTCTCACTTACCCAGTGTTCATCTTTGGGTTACAACATGCTTATTATTTTGTGATTCATCCTTCTCTCTCTCTCTTGTCTATTCCAGATAGTAGCTAATGTTCATGATTCAGAAAAAAAAAAAAAAAAAAAAAAGAGCCTGCATTTTCAATGCAATATTCAGTTTTCTGAAGTAAGACCAAAGAACAAAAATAAGGCTGTTTGCAACAGCCAAAAATAAAATGAGGAGCAACAAATTATAGTCTGTGTATTGTATCCATACAAAATTTCTCCGCAATGTAGCAACATAGCATCTGAATTTAATAGTATTGGAATTGCTGCCAAATAAGCAATAGAGGGAAAGTAAAGTTTAGTCCATATTATACTACTATTATTTACTGGGTGCCCTTGCAGTTTTAAAGAGAGGGAAGTTGAGAAACGTACTTGGTTTTAAACTCAGAAAGCTGCTGGACAGAAAGAGCCAAGAGTATTACTTTCTATACTTTTTTCTTTACACAATCAGTAAGACATCTGTAGAGTATTTTAGATATATTGAAATCATTGTGACATTTGCATCTCAGAGAGATATCGGTACAAAGTCTTTATTAGTTGCTTTCCGATATAGTTTTTGTTGCTGTTTTTTTAAATGGTTAATGAACTTTGCTGTGAGATTTTTGTTGATGTAGACATGAGGAAAGGAGGAAAGGTTTTCTTGTGTGATTATTCATATTGGATCAGTCAATGAATGCAGTTGAACAAGGGAGAAAAAGGATGCATTTTGACTATGGTGACTGATAAAATAACAAGTGGGGGATGAAGAGGCTACATTTGCTCGATTGTGCAGCTCTTCCCATCAGAATTGTATTCCAATGTGCATGTAATTGAATTTTGCATTCCCTTAAGACCTATATTATCCTATTGAAGGGAAAAATGTTATCAAAATTCCCAGACCTTTATCCTAATATGTAACCTTCAGAAACATATTTTTTTTTCGTGTCTACTGCCTCTCAACTAAATGTGATGGGGTTTTATTATGCACACCAATGTCTAGTTGGTGTAGCACTCACTCCCATGGAAGGATAGTCTGAATATCAGTACTTAACTGTATTTGCAGGAGTGCATCTGTCTTTAACAACAACAATAACCACAAAAGCTAATTCTTTTCAGGTTATGTAGCTTTGCACAGTTAAGTTAGGAAATTCACATTTAAAAAATAAATAATCACACGAGCATAGCCAACTGAACTCTTCAATATAGCAGTGTGGGTAAGACTTAGGAAGAAAAAAAAAAAAAAACAAACAAAAACCAAAAAACAAACAAACCAAAAAACGAGGGAGGAAGAAAACAGTTATTTGATCTTGGCTTCCATTTGGGTATAAATATATAGGAAATACCTCTATGTATATAGAACTCTTTCAGGGCATAAGAATATAATTCAGGTGTCTTTAATGAGGGATTTTCATATGGAAAAAATATTGTTTTAAGATCGATATTGTTCAAAAAATATTGATTTTAAGAATAACCTAGTCTGGAGACAAAGCTGTGATGTGGTACAGAAGTATTTGGCTGAAAGAATTTGTTATTTTTTTTAATGCATCTTTGTTGTGGCATTTTTAGTGGGTCTCTGACTCAAAATTATGCTTATAACCTAATTTACAAGTTGAAATGGGAGGGGGAAAGAAGGAGCAAAACAGATGGATGGTGGAAGCTGGAAAGGCCTAACTGTGAACTATTTTTGGCTTTTTCTAGCAGAGAAATTGAAGGGATTGGTATAACAACCTTGTAATTTTCATTTCTGATCTTTCACTGCTAGGGCTTTAAGCTCTTAGCTGCTTTGGTTTGAACTGAAGAATGGCCAATCCTCCCTGAACAGTTGTTCTACCATTAAGTCAGCAGACAACTGAAAACCAAACTATGTTAGATGGGAAGATCTAGGTACATCAGGCAAGCATCCTTGAAACATTTTAGAGCTTCTTTCTTCTTTGGTCTGCTCTCAGGAAATTTCATTTAGCTAAACTCTGCAGCATCTGACAGATGCTACACATTCTCATCACACACACATTCTGTGAAGGTTGACTACTATCATGGGCACAAACGTAGGAGTAGAGATGCAGAGACATATGTATCATATTTAGATCTCTACATGTGCAAATCTAATTATAATCAGAGAGGCATAATACATTTTAAATTATTTTTTCCCTTTGTGGTTGCATTCCCCTTAGATACATCTGTTGGAAGGAAATGTCTGTGGGCAGTGAAATATTTTAGAATAGAGAGAAAGAGAATAAGGCATTGAGCAAAGCTTCTGCCTCTGTAATGCTATGGCAATTTACTAAATGTGGGTCTACTACATGGTGCCTTTGCAAACTGCTTCTCAAGAGATAACTGAACAGAACAGAATATGGGCAGTATTTTTGCATTTAAAATTTGAGACAAGCATGAGAGGGGAAAAAAAAATTACTACAAAATAAAAATTGTCCAGGTGTAACTTAGCATCACAGAAGCTGGAAAAAAGGAAGTGTAGGAGGATAATAGACAATGTTTAATTTTAAAATAATAATGGTGAACAAAAGGTTGTTTTATATTGACAGGAAAAACATACTATCTGACATTTTTGCTTTATCACATCTTTTGCTGATACGTTTTTCTCGGTTTGCTTTGTGTAGACTACTTTTTATTTTGTTCCTACACTTCTGCCTTGTTTATTGCTAATCTTACAATATTTTTTTTCTTTTCTTGCTTCTTCCACTCCTGACAGAAGTATGCCTGAATTGTATCAATTTACCATTTCTCCTTTCAACACATTTCCTTATTTCTTGGTATGATGGCTTGCTCTAGAATTAGGATGGCATTCATTTTTGTAATGACGTTAAATCATGTCACTTAAATATTTTGTCTGCTTTTAACACTAGCTATGACACTGTGCATTTGACTCCATAATCTATTAAAGGAGAAGATGAGGTTCAAGACCACCTAAAGAACCTGAAGGTGCATAATTCCATGGGACTTGATAAAATCCATCAACAGGTCTCGAGGAAACTGGCTGATGAAGTTGTGAAACTGCTTTCCATCATACTTGAGAAATCGTGGCAATCTGGTGAAGTTCCCACTGACTGGAAAAAGGGGAACATAACCATGATATTTAAGAAAGGAAAAAGAAAAAAGAAGACCTAGGGAACTGTGGGCCATTCAGTCTCACTTTTTGCCTGGCAAGATCATGGAGCAGATCCTCCTGGAATCTCTGCTAAGGCAATAGAAAATAAGGAGGTGATGGGAGACAGCCAGCATCTCAGGCACGATTTGTCCTTGGTGAAGCCAAATTTCATGGCCTTCTACGATACTGCTACAGACTTGGTGGAAAAAGACAGAGAAAAAGACATCATCTACTGGGAATTAAGCAAATCATTTGACACTGTCCCGCATAACACCCAGGTCTCAAAATTGGAAAGTCATGGATTTGATGGATGGACCACTCAGTGGATAAGGAACAGGTTGGATGCCCACACTCAAAGAGCTGTGGTCAACAGTTCAATGTCCAAGTGGTGGCCAGTGATGACTGGTGTTCCTCAGAGGTCAGTACTGGGATCAGTGATATATATTACATCTTTCTCAGAGACGTGAACAGTAAGAGACAATGCACGCTCAGCACGTTTGCCGACAACACCAAGCTCGGTGGAGAGGTTGACACGCTGGAAGGAATGGATGCCATCCAGAGGGACCTGGACAGGCTTGAGAGGTGGGCTAGTGCAAATCACATGAAGTTCAACCAAGCCAAGTGCAGAGTACTGCACCTGGGACATGACAATCCCAGGTACAAATACAGACTGGGTTGAGAATGGCTGGAGCGCAGCCCTGAGGAGAAAGATTTGGGAGTGCTCATGCATGAGAAGCTCCACGTGAGTCAGCAGTGTGCGCTGGCAGCTCAGAAAGCCAACCGTATCCTGAGCTACATCAAAAGAAGCATAAGCAGCAGGTCGCAGGTGGTGATTCTCTCTCTCTACTCTGCACTCGTGAGACCCCACCTGGAGTACTGTGTCCTTGGAACAGGTCCAGCAGAGGTCCACGAAGATGATTAGAGTGCTGGAGAGCACCTCTCCTATGAAGACAGGCTGAGAGAGCTGGGACTGTTCAGTCTGGAGAAGAGAAGGTTCTGGGGACACCTTCTAGTAGCCTTCCAGTATCTGAAGGAAGGCTACAGGAGAGCTGCAGAAGGACTCTTTGTCAGCAAGTGTAGTGACAGGACAAGGGGTGATGGTTTTAAATTGGAAGAGGGGAGATTTAGATTGGATATTAGGAAGACGTTCTTTCCTGTGAGGGTGGTGAGACACTGGAACAGCTTGCTCAGAGAAGCTGTGGATGCGACATCCCTGGAAGTGTTCAAGGCCAGTCTGGATGGGCCTCTGAGCAACCTGGTCGGGTGGGAGGTGTCCCTTGCCCATGGCAGGGTGCATGGCACTTGATGACCTTTAAGGTTCCTTCCAACTCTAAGCATTCTGTGATTTTATTATTCTGTGACTTTTTAATTCCCACTGTTTAGCCTCCTACTTTATGTTAGGTAAACATACTTGTTTTAAAGTTTGGTCGTTTGGTGCTTACATTCCTGACATTCATTTGAATTTTCCTGTTTCACCCTAGATTTTTACGCAGAGTCTATTCTGTAAGTAGAAACATCTTTTAGTGAATCTCCCCTAGAATCTTTTAAAGCTCTTCAGCTTACAGGTTCACATGACTTTATCCCCTGTAGGGCTAACCTCATCACTTTGTCACAGTTTAAATGCAGCAATGCCTTTCCTGTGTTGTGAAAACGTCTGTGTTATTTCTCAATTGGTGTCTCTTTTTTTTTTTTTTCCCTTGTCTTATTTTTTCACATTTTAAAGGAGAAGGGCAAAGGGAAAATGACCTTGTAATGTAACAAGTGGTTAGTCCTGAACTAGCACTCTGTACTTTGCTGGGTTTTGCTGTATGCTTTGCGGTGTTTGCTCTGAATCTTGCATACAAAAAACTAACAACTATCTTCTGCTCTGCTTTGTGCACAGTGAATGGGCTCCCTTGATAGCTTCCAGTACATCATGTACTATTGAACTTGTTCAGGCCCACTGTTCTTCAGAAGACTTCACACAAAATCTGTAGTGTCTTTGCACTGCTTAGATGATAGCATCTGGGCATAGGAAAATCTTTCAGCAAAGCTGAGCTTATTCCTGTCCCTGTAGGAAAGTTCCAGAATCATGAAAGCTTAATAAATTCAGATTTATATTGCACAACAGTGTAAAGTAGAACTGGAATTCGATCAGATATGTTCTGAATGTAAAAAGAGAGCATTTTGCTTAAAACTCATCCACTGAAGCTGTTAACATGATTAATCAAGTAATTGAACAGCTAAAGATGAATGAAACACGTTTGTTTTATTCTGCCTATAATCATCGCACTGGAAAATGTGTTGTGCTTCACCTTTCCCAATGAGCAAATTGTTTTAATTTGCTCTGTGGTTGGGAGACTGAATTTGTTTTCAAGAAGCAAGGGACAAAAGGTTGTAATTCTGGTTAAACAGAGAAAAAAAAAATCTTATGTCAGTAATTACTGCTTTCTATTTGTTCAGTACTGGTAGTTAACACTTTCAGATGCGTTATGAAAGGGAAATATGGTATCTCTTATTACCAGCCCTTTGCTGAAGGAGACAATAAGAGAAGTGGATTTCAAAGAGGATGTTCAGCATACCTTATTCAGTACAAGGAAAGGCAGAAGAAATTCAAAGGGCTCTTCAGAGACACATCACAACCGTTATGCCCTCCCCAGAAGTTAAACTTTGATCTGACTAACCCAGCTGGAACAAATAACAAGCGTAGTCATCTGCAAAATGAAAAAAAAATTACCCATTGCTTACCGAGTTTCTTCTGATATATCACTGAATATTTAATTGCCAGCTATTGACCTTGGTTGGCATGCTGGGCTCTTACTTGTGTCACTTGCAAATTACTAGAACTTTCAACCAAGCTGGTTAATAAGGTCTGACCCATATTGTAATAAGGAATGCATGCCTTCCCTAAGGAGACTGTAATTCTAGGCATGTAAACCTGTTTAGCTGTTATATTTCTTTAGATAAGTTCAATATTGATGCAAACAGTGACAAAGCAGCTGGACTTCCATATTCCTGGTGTTTTGGGGTTTTTGTTTAGTTGGTGTTTTTAAGTCTTGGGTCAGGCCATGTTGAGCCTTTTAACTCATCACTCAGGTCAGAATAAGATTTTGGCCCGTATCTCTGCTAGTGTCTAATAGAACAGTCCAGTAGTGTTCCATAAAGAAAGTTGAGTACAAAATGAGCAGGGAAACTTTCCCGACAACACCTTTAATGATGACTATACCTGCAAAGATGGACAAGCCCTGTCAGTTTTATCACAAGACAAAATGTAAGGCTGATAGGTTTGTTTACAATGTGCTAGAATAATATAACATTAGGATAAAATAACAGTACGTTTCTGAGGTTCCACTTGCAATCTTCTGTAATTGCTTTAACATTTTTGGCTGGCATCTATTGCAAGTTTGGATGTAACGCCTTTTGTTACTTAAACAAGATACCTCTGTTGAAGAATTCACCAGGCACCTTGAGCTTCCTTTCTGCAGCTCTGTGCTGGCGTGTTGGAAAGAGCAGAACACAGATGTTTTGTCCCAAGCAGGACTACCTGGCTGTGCTCTTACGCTACTGCAAAACCGTACTTGTATTTCACTGATAATGTACTAACTACTGTGATTATCTTCCGAGTTCCTTGGTTAACGTTTTCTGTAGTTTTAGGTGGACATTCCTGGCTCTAGGCAGATCCTCCGTCTCCCCCTGACCCTGCTCTGCTGCAGTTTTCTGAAAGCTGGAGAAATGCTTGCCTGCATTAGGTAATTACTAAAGGCAGGATAATTATGACTTTAGCAAAGTTAATGTTTTATTTTTCCTTGCTATAGGTACCATCTGAAGATCAGATGTGATACTGCATGCAATGAAATTTGGGAATTGGGCTATTGAACGCTCTCTTCCCACTCTTCCAGGTGTGATTTCATAGGGTGTCTGTCTGGGTACTCGGTCTCAATAACATAAGGTAATTCTAAGTGCAAGTTGAAGCATTCCCTGTGTCGAGTCAGGATCTAGATTTTAACAGATGCTTTATAATTCGCATTTGAATCTTCCATTTCTAATTTCATGATTTTGCAATGTTAAACAGTCATAAGTATATTTGTTCTTCAGAGAACTTCTAAATAACCCTTAGTGCGCTCTAAAATCCTATTTCATTTCAAAGTCTTGTTTTTGAAACGTTAAATTATTGGTTAGACCGCAATATAAGTATTCCCTGAATGAAGCTGGCAGTCTTTTGAAAAGGAACTGTTCCTCTGTGGGTTTGATAGCTATTAATTCTAATGCTAAAGCTTCGAATCTTGAGACTAGTACTGAATTTAATAGTAGCTGAGATTTCTAAAGACCTCCATTGCTTTTACCTCTGTGAGTGTGAAGGAGGAAGGGGAGGAAGAGAGGAGGGAACTGAATTAATATAAACAGAAATTGCAAACCAGTTTAAAATGCCAATCTTAATCTGGTATTTTTAGAGTTGCTTCTGTTTTCTTGATACAGCAGACATAGGAATTTCTTTTATTTTTGCAGACCTTCTACTATGTATTATCTTACTTCTTTGTGATGGTGGAATTGGCCATGCTTTATGCCATAAGGTAATAACTTTGAGGCTGCAAGAGTACTGCTGCCTGAAAATCTGAAAAAGTGCCATTGCCTGACTGGATAATAAGTCCCAAGTTGCAAAAGACGTGTTTGTCCCAGTTAAAAGATGGCAACACAGTTGTAAAAAAGACAGAGAATATTACGAGCAAATTCATTAAAGTACTTATCTTTATATTAACATATGGCAAAATTTCCGTTTTTTTTTTTTTTTTTTTTTTTTACGTGGTTAGAAGCAGGGGAAGTTGTGAACAGCTGAAATGGTTAATTATATTTCACATTTGTTATGTAGAAATTGAAAAGCTCAGCATTATTCAAAAGCCTTACTCAATTAAATCTTCATGAACTTAAAATTCTTATTGGCCCGTAATTAAATTAGGGAGATTACTGGCAAACTGAGTTGGAGCTGATATGTATTTAGGGACTTCTTGAGTAAGATTCCACATCAATGTAGTATTTTACATATTGCTGCCTTAAATCTACACCTGTGATGCTTCCACTCAGTTGATCTGTTTCATGGTTTTAATTTTAGAATCATCATAGAAATATAGAATGGTTAGAGGTGGAAGGGACCTTAAAGGTCATCAAGTGCCATGCACCCTGCCATGGGCAAGGGACACCTCCCACCCGACCAGGTTGCTCAGAGGCCCATCCAGACTGGCCTTGAACACTTTCAGGGATGTCGCATCCACAGCTTCTCTNGACTCACGTGGAGCTTCTCATGCATGAGCACTCCCAAATCTTTCTCCTCAGGGCTGCGCTCCAGCCATTCTCAACCCAGTCTGTATTTGTACCTGGGATTGTCATGTCCCAGGTGCAGTACTCTGCACTTGGCTTGGTTGAACTTCATGTGATTTGCACTAGCCCACCTCTCAAGCCTGTCCAGGTCCCTCTGGATGGCATCCATTCCTTCCAGCGTGTCAACCTCTCCACCGAGCTTGGTGTTGTCGGCAAACGTGCTGAGCGTGCATTGTCTCCCACTGTTCACGTCTCTGACAAAGACATAACATACCACTGGTCCCAGTACTGACCTCTGAGGAACACCAGTCATCACTGGCCACCACTTGGACATTGAGCCGTTGACCACAGCTCTTTGAGTGTGGCCATCCAACCTGTTCCTTTTCCACTGAGTGCTCCATCCATCAAATCCATGACTTTCCAATTTTGAGACCTCGGTGTCATGCAGGACAGTGTTGTTTGTTTCCTTCTCATTAATCTCCTGTCCATGGATCCCAAAGAAGCAGTGATTAATTGTTACTTGCAAAAGCAAATTAAATCTCTCCTTTTTTGTGACACTGTTAGGGTCATAACATGTGACTGCCTGGAGTTACTGGCTAATGAGTTGAAAATTAGTTTATTCTAAACTAGGCAAACCCCTAGAAGACATGAACAACCAAGTCAAGAGAAAACCTGGCAAGACAAAGGTAATTAAATAGGAATTTGGGTGTTGTATCTAATAGTGGAATGGCAGGGTGTGTAATGGCAGCACTTTTTTACAGTCCTTTTCTCCTAAGTTCTGAATATACATACAGTGACAAAAGGATATACTTTCACCAACAAGACATTAAACACTTATGGATGCCTTTAGGCCCATCTGTAGAATAAAAATTTAGAGATTGGCTAAACAGGTTAATATATCTGCCATGTGCTGGATTTAATAACTGTTCTTGAGGTTTTTCTATTTGGATTTCTTCCTTCTTTCATAATAAAGAAATTAACATGGAGCTATATTTCAGGATCAGAAATTATATAACTCAATGCCAAACAGTTGTAACTTAAACTGTAAGGGAATTTACTTTAAATGCTAATGAGATCCATAAGCAGTCTGGGTTGTTGCCTTTGGGTGCGTGTTAGAAACAGGAAAACAAGGGCTTCAGAAAGATCACTTAATTCCTACACCCAAGTTGCTCTTTTTACACACCTGCTGCTATAGTATCCTAGACGTATGCCTGTATTTGAAAAGCTGACAAATGGCTCTCCTCCAGAGTTTCCTGCCAATACAAATTAATGCTTACCATAAGACATACTTGGGTGGTACGAAAGCATTGTCCTGTGACAGATCCTTGAAGAACAACTGAGTAGTTCTGGCTCCTATACACCAAATCTAATGGTACATATTAATTAATTTATAAAGCACTCTGTTATTGTTTCTTGCCAAACCTATTGTTTTGTATGTCCACATTGATAACATCATATTTGTTAACGAGGGAATATCTGTCTCACAGGAAATAGTATCTAGAGGAAGACTAATCACTCTGCTAGTCAGTTAAACTAATGACATTTAATGCTCTATAGTATATTTTATTTGCGCAGCTAAACGGGTTTCATTGGTCCCACTTTATCCCCTACATTTTTCAAACCTCATAAAAGATAAAATAGCATTGACTTTTTTTTTTTAATTTCTTTTAAATTTTCCATTTCTTAGTCAAAGAAAACATCAGGGTTCACCAGTTTAAAAGTATGTGCTCTGCTGTACCTAATGTGATTTATCTCCATCTCTTAAATTTTAGCTACTTAATGCCAAACAGAAACCAAACCCAGAGTTGATGCCAAAGATTACTTTTCATTAATATTAACCATAAATGAAATGAACATGCTAAGCAGAAGACTGTCTACAAATAGAAAGTGAGCGCCATAACCTGATACCTAGTAACTGTTCCTCTCCTGTTTATAACACAGTTTTCTTGGAAAAATATTTTCTTAAAATTCATAAGACCTCCTGGCGTTGTCAGCTGAGGGAACTAAAACCCAATAAAGCAGGGAAGATTCTGTAGGTTGGGCAAGATGAAAAATTGGAAAGCATAAGCAATCACTCTTGAAAAAAAAAACAACAGGTGAAATCTACCCATGTTCAAAAGACCAATGTGTAATTTTCTTCCATTTCAAGTTCAACTTCTGTCATTTTAGGCATTCTCTGTGATATAATCCTTTATTCTCTGAAAAAAAGGGAAGAAAGTGTAAGATAGTTTCATATTGTTTTTTTTTTTTTTTTACAACATTCTTCTTCTAGACTTGCATCAGTATCACAATATNCATTTTTTTTCCTTCAAAAAAAAAAAAAAAATCAACCAAAACCAGCAAAGCTAATTATATTTGCAGATGAGTGAGAATGAATTATATTCTACCAATGATCTTTCTGAATCCACAAGAAGTTAAAACCCAAGCCTCTGAGTCTTTCTCCCCATGTCCACAAAACCTTGGATTCTTGTCAGAAACACGTGTTGGTACAAAACATTGATTTGTACATCTGGCTCTCTGTTTGCATGATGTCCCTCTGATGTGTGTATAGCTTGTCTGCTATATTAGTACTGAAAACAAGTGTCAGGAAGTAGAATATTTAACATGAACTGGACTGCATTTAAAAGAGTTTCCTCACCTTGGTCAGTGGATCTTGTCTGAATCAGTGCTGTACCAACTCTGTGTTTTCTGATTGTTGGGACTAAGTTTTAGAACACAAAACATGCAAATATCTATTAAGATTGGGAGGTCTATAAAGATGATTAGGGGCCTTCTCTTATGAGGAAAGGCTGAAGGACATGCGTCTTTTTAGTCTACAAAATAGAAGACTGAGGGGGAAACTAATCCACACTTATGAATAGTTAAAGGGTGGGTGTCAAGGGGAATGGGCTAGTCTTTTTTTCAGTGATGCCCTGTGACAGAACAAGAGGAAATGGGCACAAACTTGAACATAAGAAGTTCCATCTAAACATGAGGAAGAACTTCTTAACTTTGAGAGTGGCAGAGCACTGGAACTGGCTGCCTGGAGAGGTAGTGGAGTCTCTGTTTCTGGAAACATTCAAAACCTGCCTGGACACATTCCTGGGCCACCTCCTGTAGGTGGACCTGCTTCGGCAGGGGGGTGGAAAAGATGATCTCCAGGAGTCCCTTCCAACCCCGTATCTTTCTGTGATCCTGTGACCTGGGCCTTTTGGTTTTGAGTGTGCTTTCTAAAAGCATATATATGAAACAAACAAATTATTATAGTGGTATTTAGGTAATCAGTGTAGATTTAATCTATGTAATAAATCTACAAAATAAATCAATGTAGATAAAATGGTAGAGGAACAGGATAACAATAGTGGGGCAATTATTATATAAATACACTATGAAATAAGTTTTGTTAATATAAATCAATTGCATAAAGAGGATTCTTTTCCCTGTGGCATACCAGCCACTGCAGATGTGGAAATAAATAAGGCCTGCAATAATGTTGTTTTGTGTATACAGAGAGTTTTGCCTTTTTTCCTGAGTTTGATGGAAGGGTTTGAATAAATGTTTGTCATTTTCCAACAATATCTTGAAAAATAATTACCTGATTTTAACCTGGCAATAAGACCACTGATAGCTTTTTAAAGTAGATGATTTACCAGTCAGCGTAACTTCCCAGTGGGATTGGACATGATGGACTACCTACCCAACTCTTCACAAGGCTGACAGCCTTGGGACTTACTGGACACATCAATGTCCAGACAAAGCAACGGAGATGATGACAGTGGCTCTCCAGAGGTCACCATCACTCAATCAAAAGATGGAATGAAACTGATCCCTGGGCCTTTCCATTATTAGTCTTGCCTGACCTTTCTGGCTGGCTTGCTCAGACCACTGGACTGGCAAATTGCCCCTGCAAGCATGGCTCTGCTGTTGGTTATGTGATGGGAGGCCAGCATGGGAATCTATTCAAATCATTAAATTGCATGTGTCTCTTGAGCAATAGGTTGGCAGATAAAGACCACCTCATTAGAACTGTGAAATGTTTTTAACAAATAAAGATATTTTTTTTTTTGGTACGGGAAACTCTTGGGCATGCTTTTATGTGTCTAGAAGGTAAGTGTTTAGTCGATGATCTCACTTTTACAAACAAATCTTATACAAAAACATTAATGAGGAGGGATAATTTTTGTCAGTGAGAAGACTGTGTGCTATGAAAATATGTATGTTACATGTAGTAAATAACAGGTAATGGATGAAAATATTTTCACTATGAAGGGTTCGAGAAAGGATTGATCCATTTATAAACACTTGTCTTGTCATTGAGACTTTCTAGTGAAAACTGATGCAAAAAAGGCACAAGAGTACCTCAGCCTTTTCCCTGCTGCTTGTCATGAGGTCTACAGCTCTCACTGAACAGTGGGCGAACACTCTCCCTTAGTCTTCCTTTTGCTAGTGGTGCACATACAGGATCTCTTATTCCTGCCCTTCATCTCCCTTGCTAGTTTGAACTACAGCTAAACATCACTTACTCTCCTCCTACCTATGAAGGCAGTGTCTTTGTATTCCTCCCAGCTGTCCCTGCTTACAGCTACTGTGTCCTTCCCTTTGGTGCCTGAACTCAGTCAGGAGCTCTCCTTGTTTGTCGGTGCTCGCTTTCTGCTGTGCTTGCTTGACTTTCTGCAAAGTGGGATGGGCTCTTCTTGTGTACTGACAAGGCTGACCTTGAACATCAGCCAGCTCTCCTGTGTCCCTTTGCCCTCCTGGGCAGTTTCCCATGGGATCCTGCCAAGCAGGTCCCCACAGAGGCTAAAAAAAGCTTCTTGGATTTCTGGATAGTAATAATGTTGATCCTGCTTATTCATCTCTGTATCTTTAACTGCCGAGTCTCACGGTCACTCCAATGAAGACTGTCCTTGCTCTTTTGCAGCTGTTTCTCTTTGTGTGGCAGGTATGGCAGACAATCTACTCTAGTCATTTCATTGATCGCATGCGTCAAGAAATTGCCTTCTATTTGTTCCAGAAATCTGGATTGCTTCTGCCCGGATGTATTGAACATCCGGCAGATACCAGGGAGGTTATAGTTACCCATGAGATTGTGAGGCTTTCTCCAGCTGCCTGAAGAAGGCTTCACCTACCTCCCCTTCTTGATTAGGGGGCTTCTAGAGTCATGTAGTACAGCATCACCTGTGTAGACCTGTGTCGTGGTTTGGCCTCGGTGGCAACAAAGAGCCACGTGGCAGCCCGCTCGCTCTGATTTCCCATGGNGGGCCTGGTGCACATGGGATGGAATAGCTGTGCCCTGACAGTCAAGGGAGAATTAACCCTGTCCCTACTGGAAACCAGGACAACCTGTCATCTATTTCTCACCCATAAGCTCCCAAGCTCTTCAGTGGCTGTACAGCAAAACTCCAGGCATTCAATACTCTTGTTTACTCCTCCTGTTTACCTGCCTACTCCTTGTTAAAGAGTCTGCATTCCCTTCTTGCAGTTCTCCTTGCTGTTCTCCAGTCCTACTGTGTAATCTGATCGAGGCTATAGAAGTTTGTGCATAGTTGCAGGTTTAATTATTCCTGTTTGTCCCTCATACTATGTTCACCATCATACAGACATTTCATATGGGCCTGAAGTTGTGTTATTTTTACGGGGTGAGAGACTCCATGTCCTGCGGTTCTTTGTACATGTGCTCTGCCAATTGCTCCCTTATTCACATCTCTTCGGGTTATGGTAACTTTATCCCAGCATATCTGGTTTAAAAAAATTCTTACTAGAGTTTTGGTAAACATTTTCATGTACCACTTTGTCAAATGCTCCCATCCTTACTTAATAGCCCATGTTCCAGAGGTTCTGTGGTCATAGAAGCCAAATCCCTGTCTACAACACCAGCAAACAGGTATTAATCCATTGGTTTAATACTGCTCTCTTGCTACAGCCTCCACTCCTCGTTAACAGGGTTGAGAAGTTTGCCACCTGGGCCCCATCTTTCACCTTTGCCACTAGGCCGTCTTGCTTTTGATTCCAGTGCAGATGGACATACCTTGTTTACTTGGTCTGTTTCTAGGGTGAGGAACAAAGATGGGAATAACNNNTCTTTTTTTTTTTTTTTTTTTTTTCCCCTGCCTCAAGATCAGTTCTGTTCCATGCACTATATGGCAGGTGCTTGTGTATGTGTGTCACAGTTTAGCCTCAGACAGCAACAAAGAACCACGTGGCAGCCGCGCTCTTTCAGGCCCCTCCATAGCTGTGAAGGGAGAAAACGCAAAAGGCAAAACTCGTGGGTCGGGACAAAGGCAATTTAACAGAACAATAAAGGGAACAAGAAAACAGTAATATGGATAGAGGAGTATGTAAACACGATTACAAATGATACCAGCTGACACTGGAATGTCCCCTGACTGCTCGCCACCACCAACCTCCTGATCTCCCCTCCCTGCCTTTTCCTTCCCCGACCAGCTCCTGGCTACCCCCGGGCATGGCTCANTTTTTTTCCCCTGCCTCAAGATCAGTTCTGTTCCATGCACTATATGGCAGGTGCTTGTGTATGTGTGTCACAGTTTAGCCTCAGACAGCAACAAAGAACCACGTGGCAGCCGCGCTCTTTCAGGCCCCTCCATAGCTGTGAAGGGAGAAAACGCAAAAGGCAAAACTCGTGGGTCGGGACAAAGGCAATTTAACAGAACAATAAAGGGAACAAGAAAACAGTAATATGGATAGAGGAGTATGTAAACACGATTACAAATGATACCAGCTGACACTGGAATGTCCCCTGACTGCTCGCCACCACCAACCTCCTGATCTCCCCTCCCTGCCTTTTCCTTCCCCGACCAGCTCCTGGCTACCCCCGGGCATGGCTCACATGGGATTGAATACCTGTGTCCCAGCTAGATCTGGGGGAGAATTATCCCTATCCCTCCTGGAACCAGGACAACGTGTATGTCTAAGAGTATTCTTAGATAAGTACTTGGGGGTGAGGGGAGAAGTAACAGGTCTTGGATCACTGAAGCCCTAGAAGATCCTTTTAATATAAAACAACTTGTATCTAACATAAAATATACAGTAAATGAAATGTTCCTTCAGGTAAAATGTGACCCTTTGGGAAACTTGTCTCACTCTGCCATTTAGTCAGCCACTCTACTGATGAGGAAGGAATCAGAGGGGGAGTTAGCACATTATCACATTAGCTTAAAATCTTGAACAATAAAATCCTCATTTTCTTGATCGTGTCTTTTCTTGTCTAACTTGACAAGTCTATACAAGATTGTCTTTGCAACTTTTTAAATAGTAGTAATCTTCCTTAGTTCTGAGTATGTGCTTCAGCTGCAGAATGTAAAAATAGGCTTTGCCTTAATGTGCTTGAATAGACTTTTTTAGCTTAAGGTTCCCTTCAGGGATTCAGATCCACAACTTTCAATCTTTTCTTCTTCCTACTTCTGTCTTTGAAAACATCAGCATCTCTTTAAGTATCTCCACTTCCTCCTCAGGCAGTTTGTCATGAGGTATTTCTCGTGGCCTGTGAATTCCCCCTAAGCTGACTTTCTTTTTCTTTGCCTCTCTTTGGGTTCTTTTTTTCATTTTATTTTATGCTTGGTTCCATGTCGGCTCCCTTGGTACAGCCTTGACAATTTGTCATGCTGCTGTTTGAAAAAACAAAATGAACTTTTTACTCTTCCTAACAATTATCTTCTCTTCTAGCAATTGGTAAATTGAGTCTGAATAAAGGAAAAAACTTTGTGGAAGCTGAGAATTTGATATTGCAGATATCTTTTTTCTTTCTGTAATATAAAACATGATAGTAGTCTCATTGGTTTGGATAGTATAGTATCACTGACATGCTAATATTTTGCATATGTACAATGCTTGCAAGATCAGGACCTTAAAATTTTTCCTGAAAGAGCTTATCAGGCTTTTTCTAATTATTGTGATATCATCAGAAAAAAAAATAGATACAGAAGAAATTGCATGAATTGAAGGCTTTTTCCTAGGAAATTATTAGGTTTGGTTAAATTATGCTAGTTTCAGTATCTTTTTACATGTCCTTTGGGTTTTAGAGACATATTCTTCTGGTCAGAAAAGATTTCTCTGCCTATACATTAGTAACCTGAAATAAAGACACCTTGTACACACATTTATGTGCTCTTTTCTTTCAGTAAAAAAAGGTTATAAAACTACTTTCTTGATATGACAGTTACTGGTATAAATGTATAAATGACTAGACAAAAAAGTTATAACACTTTTTTTTTTTTTTTTTCTTAATAGGACATCTTTTTTTTCGTTCTTCCAGACCTCTGCTATTTTCTGTTGTTCTCTAGAATCTTTGGTCCACTTTCTTTGTCTTACACTAACTCTAGAAAATGTTGCTAACAGTTTGGACTTCCTTCTAGTTTCAGACTGGCATGGTTTTGGGACGATTTCAGTGTCTTGGTCCTGTTCCTTCCCATCACTAAACATAATAAAATTACGTATTGAAATTAGTAGTTTGTATTTGCATTAAGTCTTACACTTGTGTGTTATGCAGGTTAGGCCCCTGCACCTGGAAATGAAGTCAACCAACACTGATATCCAGAGCAGTTGATGAGTAAGTATTTTGGAACAATTTTTAAGCATTGAATACCAAACCAATGTATTTCAGGGAATACCATGGAGTGGAAAACTGTGTTCTTTACTTAAGAGATAATTGTTTGCTTTTATTCCTATGAAACCTGCTTGCTAAATTTTCTATCCAATGTTATAAAATACTGAGTTCATTTTCATCGGATAAAAGTGATTTTGACTGTTACAAGTAATGTCTTAGAAGGAGTTAGATATCGTAACTGCTTTAATATGAAATTAAAAGTACTGTTTTTCATTCAGTAGTAATAAAAAGAGTGTTGTGCTTCTGATTTTCCTTATCACTTCTCTTCACAATGTACCATGGGAAGTACTGTTTACCACCTGTTGGTTTTCTGCTTGGTCAGGGATACTCTGCTTAGTTTGCTAAACTCTTAGCTCTGTCCACTCTTTCTTGTATTTCAGTGTCTGGTTTCTCACAGTAGTGTTGCTGCCTGTGTAGAATACTCTCTTTGTAAAACACAAACTTAATCACAGTTTTGGAAGTAAACATGCAGTATCTGCATATTTATCTTTGGGTTAAGACATGTTCATGACAAGGTAAAAAACAGGAGGGGAACGGAAAGTTCCCACCCCTCTTCCTTCACAGAAAGGATTGCCAAGTATCGGAAGAGGTTGCCCAGTGGAGTGGATGAGTCACCATCCCTGAGACATGTAGATGTGGTGCATAGGGACATGGTTTACTGGAGGGTTTGACAGTGTTGTTTATATTTGGACTTAATGGTCTTAAGGGTCTTTTCTAACCTAAACGAATATATGATTCTAGGAAATGGGAACAGAGTGTTAAATGAAACTGGTAAGTGGCATACTTCACAAAATGAGAGGAGGAAACTCTTCATGTGAAGAGTTGGAAGGAAAGAGTATGGAGAATGCTGTACTACAGGATGCTCTGAATGCTAAAGTTGTAAGTGTGCAAAATATGAGAAGCTGGAAAATTCTGTGATGATAAAATCCATGAAGCACCGTAAAAACAGAGATGCCACCTTCAGCTGAGGAAGTCTTCCTGTTGCAAGCTCAGGGAATACTTGAGGCAATTATTTCCTTGTAACTATTCTGTTTACTTCCCTAGATAATCTCTAGTTTGCCATGAGAAGCAGCATACTAGCCCAGACGGTTTTTTGATCTGACGCCTGTGGCTACCTTGTGTATGTTTATTTTCTTATTAACATCGGTAAAGATCATGGCCTCTAGCCCCTTTCTCCCATCATTTTAGTAAACCTCAGTCTGAGATAGCCGGTATCCACAGGCTTCTCCTATTGCCAGAGGAAGGTAATGCTTCAGTTCTAGTGGAGCTTGATGTTAGTTCTGGAGTGGGAAGGCAGTAGAAACCATTCCTGTCTTTTCACTGATGGCAGGGGAAGCATAGAAGGTTTAGTTCCTTTATGCTAATTCACTCTGTGAATAACCATTGTAGTACTTCCCCAAATTGCTTGCAATTTAATTTGAAGCAATGCATAACAATTGACTGTAACAAGCAAATAGGAGGAATGATGAGAAATGGAAGAACAGAGACAACTGTAATAAAATCATTACATGGTTCCAAGCAACTTCCATCACTGGACATCTGAGCAGAACGAAGCATTAAAAAGAAAGCAGTTTGAAAGGCAACATTCCAGCATATTCAAAAGCACTGTGGGAATACTGGCTCTCTTATTCAGATGTTGACTTTATGAAGGATCGTTATTTCTGTGCTGAACCTCATAAAACAAAATGTTTTAAGATATTTTTCTTGTTTTAGTCTTGTTATATTGCAAGGTCAGTGTGTTTTGCTAGGGTCTAAAATGTTAACAAAACACCCATTTGGCTCTGAATGCTTCTTTTTACTGCAACAGTGCTCAACTCTTTTGTGTGGTGCTTTTATCTGTTCTGCAGCCCTCAAAGAACAAAAAAAAATCCTAAGCAAACAGAAACCCCTTGAATAAACTAATTCTTTCACACGTCGCCAGAATGAATTACTCAGCATTAAAAAAATAATAGTAAACCTACAGATTTATAGACCATGTTGCCCTCCTATGAGTAATTTTTCTCTGCATGTGTATACATACATAAAGATCCCTCATAAGGTAGGCTTGCAACATATATTTGGGGTGTCCTGCCTTTCTAATATGGAAATTAGAACATTCTTCCCTTATAGCCTCAATGTCAAAGTAATTACTTCAAAATCCTCAAATTACACTTAATTATAGGCTCTTGCTCACCATTTTACTGAGACAAACTGCACCAAACTGTCCTTTTAGGCTCTTTTCAGTTGATTGAATGCTATGCAACCTGAGAGTGGTTCTTCACTGTCTATTTGGGTTGAAGGTATATAGAAGAACTTCTGGAAATGTAAGTTCAAAGAGTGTTCTTTGTCCCTTGTTATGGAGAAAAGCAAAGAAAAAAATTAAGTGAAAGCAAGTCTTAATATGCAGTCATAGGCAGAAAAATATTTTATATGCAGATCTCTATGTATGTAGTAACATATATAGATGAATACACAAGAAATCTGGGGTGGATTTCATAGACAATCAGGAACAAGGCAAAACAGCTGAGGCTTTATTGCCACAGTTCAGCTTTGCTCAGCATTGCAAATACAGGATATTAAAAGAACTAGTAAGAGGGTAGCTCTTGGCATCAGAGGCTCACATTTATCAGCAGTTTCAGTTAGAACTAGGTACTGCACTAATAAAAGCTATAGCAAATGTGAGGATCAAAGAAGTGATTTGATTTACAATTACTTCTGTGCCACTGATATGTTTATCAGACAATCTGGATACAGTAACAAGTAAAAATACGAAAGGAGCAGTCAGATCAAATCTAACTCTCAAGTGAAGTGTGCAAATATTAAATGAGAGAAGAAAGAATTAATAAGGGAGAAGAATGGAAAACTTGTGGAAGATGAAACCGAATGCTGTAATTTCGAGTCAGTGTTAAGATGCACAGTGCAGAAGACAATGGAAAGAGTATTATTATTAGGTAATGTTAGGTCTTCCCTTCTAGAAGCTAATAATAAATAAGTGTTTGTTTTCTTAGGCAGCATTTTAAGGGGAGAAAAAAACTGGTGGTACTAGCAAGAGATATTGGAACAGCAGGCAATGCAATTCTAACACCCAATTCTACGAAGATCAGAGAAAGTTCTCCAAGGGATAACTTAATGCTTGTGGCATTAAGGAAAAGGAACCCAAAAGGAATCCATACTGTATCATTACATAAATAGAATATGCAAAGAGATAGAATGCTCTAATTGTGGGAGGGGGGAAAAAACCCACCTAAAAATGTATTCCCACACCCCTCCCAAAAATTCTGGAATATTGCTTAGGGAAGGCATTTTGTATGTTTTCCTTCTTCCCTTTCCTTAATGCCAAAAAATATCAGTTTAGGATTTGGGGTTTTTTTGTTGTTTTTTTGGGTTTTTGTTTGTTTTTTTAAGAGAAGGACATTTTAGAAGTTGGTTATCAAATGCTTTACTTGGAAACTGCTTTGTAAGTATTGCTTATATCAGAATGTTAGCACAAAAACTTACTCCTGTATTTTTCTGAGATTTTGCTTCTGTTAAGTTATTTGTGATTGTCCCCTGCGCTCATGGAGAATTTTGATGAAACTGTTAAATAGAGTTTCTACTGTCTACTGAGAGACTCAGGGTGTGGAGTTCAAACAGATGTTTATTGGAGCTTGTGCATCTTAGTCACTTCTAGGTGTTTTTGGAATCTTTCGGCATCTGAAATAGGAAGGAAACTTTATTGACTGTCTTAAGAAAATCATAAGGAAAGAGAACAAATTTAATTTTGTTTTCATGTAAGAACTTTTGCAATTTTCTTTATAAATTGAAAAAGAAATTGCTGTTCTCAAAATATCTTTTAATTAGATATTTATTTAAGAAAACTTTAATATTTTGTGATGTCATGGCTGCTTTGCTGGTTCTGATTCATTGATGCATGACTGGGCTCTCTCCTCCCCTTTCTGTTCCTTCAAGATTTTTTATTCTGCTGATTTGAAACAGTTTATTTCTTTATATTCAGATTTCTCAGCAGTGAATGGGAAAAAAAATTGGGATTCATGTTGGCTGCAGTGTTAGATGATATTTGCTGTTTCCTGTCTAAGATTGAGACTTGCTTCAAAAATAAAGATTTCACAGGAGTACTTGGAAACTCTATAGAAGTGAGATTTATAACAGTACTACTGATGAAGATTATTGTTTGTCTTAGTTCTTGAGATAGAAAGAAATATGGTGAGGTACGTTGTCTTCTCAGCTTTGGAACATTACATAGATACCACAGAGAAGGAGGAAGAGAGGCTAATGAAGCGATCAGTAAAATCAGCCTGAGACTGAAGGGAAAAGGGAGGTTTTAGAGGATGGTACAGGTCAAAATATAGGTATATAAAAGCAAGGAGACAAGCTACAGATCTTAGATTTCTTGTGTTCATTTTTTCTCTCTACCTCATCCTTTCTATGTTGCTTTTTGTGACTTCATACTCCCTTTAGTTTCAAATATTTTCTAGTGACTTTTTATTTTTTCCCAAAAGCTAGCAGAACTGATAGGTTGACAAATAAAAGAACATAATTCCAGAGTTGGCTACACCCGGAGCACACCTGAAAAAGGGATCAAAGATTGATCTCCCTCCTATCCCCATCAGATTCCTACAATTTATTCTTAACAAAGAAATTCAGCATCAGTTACTTTTCTCTTCAATGAGATCTAAAACACCCAACCCTTCCAATGATATGCATTTGATATAGGTTTAGAGAATTATAGAAGAGATGTAAGTGTTCATTATAATATCATGTAAAAAATAACCTCACAGCAATAGTTGAACAAATACAGATCAGTCACACCAGGGGCATGTTGTAAATGGAAGAGTTAGAGGCATACTATGTAAGAGCATCTTCATGTATAATCTCTAAGTAAAGTAATAAAAATATTCTTGTTAAAATAAATACATAAATAAATCCACTATTGTTTGCTTTTGTTGGCCTGAAACACTGTCCATGCTTTGCCTCTCTCTGAATATACTACCATATACCTTTTTTGTTTATTATCCTCTGAAATATTCTTTACGGAGATGAAGTACAAATATATTTCTTTCTTTCTTTCTTTCTTTCTTTCTTTCTTTCCTTTCTTTCTTTCTTTCTTTCTTTCTTTCTTTCTTTCTTTCTTTCTTTCTTTCTTTCTTTCTTTCTTTCTTTCTTTCTTTCTTTCTTCTTTTCCTCCCTTCCTTCCTTCTTTCAGGTATTTGAACTCTAGAAGTGATCTCTAGCATTTATATTTTTCAAAATTCTGCTTTTACCTGATTGAATGCTTTTTCCCTGTGAAATTATTAGAATATTATTCTAACTTTAGAATAATATTAGCTATAATAATAATTGACATGGCTAAAAGTTAAAAATATATTGCTATTTGGGCTTAAATTACAGGAATTAAGTCTTAGTATCTCATTCTTGCAATACAAGTTATAATAGAATTGGGAAATACTGTAATGCTCATTTTTTTGTGTTTGAAGAGCCAGCTGCAAAGACAAGTGGGGGGACTGGTTTGAAGAATAAGAGCACGATCTCTTATGGCAGCTTTCTTGCATGGTACTATTTGTTGCTGCAGAAATGAGGTAAGAAGACAGCTGTTTATGCAAATAAAATGTCTCACAAATCCACATGAGAAGGTGTGCACAGCACTTATAAGAAAGAAATGTTCCCTCATGCCCATACTGCGTCTGTCTCCTGAATAAATCCCATACCAGCCTAAATTCCTGTCTGCCAGCTTGTGTTAATGAATATGGAACTTGCTGAAGTGCCAAAGTGTAATGAAAAAAAATAAATAAGCATAAACATTGCTTTTAGTTTGGAATGAATGCATGACTAATCCAAATTAGATATACAGCACTGCCCATTTCAAAGGGCAAGCTTTCTGGCTGGCTTTGCATGTTTGCTTGCTCTAAAGAGAAAAACAGAAATACAATGAAAATCTTCTTGAATGTAATGGAAAGGTGAAGAGAAAAGGGTAGAATTTGGTTATTAAAATTGTGGAAAGAAAAAACAAATTACAGAATGCAGTAATGTAGGTTGGTTTGAAGTCCAACAAATTACGTCATTTTCTTAGAAAGCAAAATATTTATTTTTGCAAAGGAATAAGCGTGGCATATAGCATCAGGAATTTGGTGGGGTTTGTTTTTTCAACAACTGATCATGTTGTCTAACCATTTTATTCATGAGGGATACAATGTAGCTGTTCTTTTGTCTACTTAATTTAACTACTTTTAAATAAGATAGTTAAAAACCAGCTTCTTCTAACTTGCCTCCAGATAGACAGAAAGGAAAAAAGAAATACACATTTCTGTGGAAGAGAGGGCCAAATGATTTGGGAACTTATGATGGTAGAGGATATGGAAATTGTTGGTTGTGTTGCCATGGTTGCACTGGTGGTTATGCCCATGATGTTCCCTGCTTTATGTAAATCAAAGGAAGACTAATTTGTTGGACATGGGTAGATCTTCTGGATATTTAATTTTTTAAAATTATTACAATTTGAAATGCTGGCTTCCAGACATGAAAGAAACAGAAGTGAGGGGGAACTGACATTCCTTTGACTTTGAGTGAATCCTAATCTCCATTTGCACATGGAGAGCACAGGGCTAAATATTAGGTCTTAGTTGTTGATTATCTGTCAGTAGTGTTGAAGGTTACTTTATGGTGCTTTGCCAGTGTCTGAATGTGATGATGTTTTAGCATTTCTTATGAACTTGATGGTAAGCTTAACAGTATGGCAAATGAGATTGCAATCTGAAAAAAAAGAAAAGCTTATACTTAGAATTTCAGCGTCACTTGGGATTACTGAGGTCGTGAAATTGACTGGTAGTAACTTCTGTGAACTTTTGTATCTCAGTTTCTTATATGTAGAAGTCTAGGAAAGGATATGTCTAATCTTACATAACACTGCCACTTTTTATAAATGTTCCTGAGTTCTTCCCAATTTCCTAATAGTGGCTTCAAACAAAACAAAACAAAACAAAACAAAACAAAACAAAACAAAACAAAACAAAACAAAATAAAAAAAAACACAACAAAAATCCAGCTTGACAGACATGTACATATATGGGGGAAAAAATAGTGTAGAGCTCAGACTACAAGACTTTCTTTGAACACTCAAATATGTGTTATTTCATTGCTTAGGAAATCAAACTAATCCCTTCTAGAAATTCTATTATGTAGAACCATTATTGCTACTGATACAAGTCAACAGCAATTTTGTAACTGTGGAAACCCATCATATTTATTTCTGTCACTTGGAGTATGTTCCAACTGACTGATGATAGTAGTAGTCAGTCCTTTGACTAACTGCTATAATAAGGGTGAAAGATAAACCTGCAAAACCTATTGACAAAATATTTGCAACGGAAGATAAAACTCAAGAACTTGGGTTTCATTCCCGCTACCTCTGGGAACGTGCTCTTAGTGACCTAAGCTCTGCCTCCTTCTTTCATAGGAACAGTTACTGTTTCTGAAAGTCATGATTATGATTCTTCCTTTCTCACCACAGCAGAATGAGGAAAAGGGGAAAAGCAAGTATAAATAATAATAGAGATGGCTTTCTTGTCTTAAGTTCCAGTGCTGGTGTAACAGAAGCTGACAGCATAAGTCTCCTTTAAATTGAAAGGTAGTCCTGCTAACATCCCACAGATCTGGGACAGAGCAGGTAATAATCTGACAGTATTTACAACGACTTGCTTTTTTTTTTATTTCTTTTTTTTATTTTTTCCTGCTAATCTGAGAAAAAGACATATCCTTGGCATTTGAGAAATACATCTTTTTCAAAGTCTTCATTTGGTCAACTGTGGCAAACAACTGTGGGCTGCACATTGAAGATTATCCAATGTTAAAATTAAAGAAAACTGTGGTAAAGCTTTCACAACTTGCTACAACTGCAAAGTTGATTCAAAATCTTGAATTTTAATGTTACTATGGTTTTTGGAAGGCGGTCCATACTTTTATCCTTAAAGATAAGGGCTAAATAAACAAATTCAAAACAGAAGAGGAGGTAAAAAAACCCACCACCAAAGAGACCAAGATAGAAATTGAAACTTTAGTTTCTATCACAAACTTATTGGTAAAAGGAAGCAATCATGAAATAAAATCTAGTCAATTCTGCTTGAGACCTCACAAACTTCTTTCCACATTTTACTGTTAAAGATAGCACTTTTAGGAGTCTCTTTGGTCACTTGCTCCTAGCAGTCCAGTTAAAGCTAGATTTATGCAGACTTTCATTCTACCTATGCAGAATTGAGAAAGACTACAAAGCCTTAGGGCTGCGAGCAAAAAGTGCCACTACCTAAGTTATCTTTTCTTCCATTTTACCAGTTAGAAGGAGCGCAGCCAGAAATAGACATATAATACAAATCAACCTCTGGTTTTGCAGCTGGTGTCATTGTGAGGGCTTTGGCTTTTATGACATTGGGACATTCTTCAATTACTATAGCCTGACTATAGGATTGGACAGGATCCACCTACCTAGAAGAGGGAAGGGAATCTTTGGCATTAAGCTGGCCAACTTGGTGAGGCGGGCTTTAAACTGAAGGACTCAGAGGGCAAGTTCCACAGCTGCAGTGCTCACACCACCACTACCAACTAGGAAATAAACCAGTTCAACCAGAGCAGCAATGTGTCCCTTAGCTGCCTCTCAAGATGAGAGCTAGAAGATCAATCACCTCAACTGTATGCATACCAATGCACAGTGCCTGGGGAACAAACAAGAAAATCTGGAGCTCTGTGCTCAGTCAGAAAATTATGACGTCATATGAACAATTTATACATGGTGGGACAACTCATATGACTGGAGCATCATGATGGATGGCTATAGGCTTTAGGCTGTTCTCAGATTGATGGATTAGTAGTGAGATTCAAGCAAGTCTTAACATAAATGATTCCCTGCCCTGGGACAGCTGCTGCCACCCATGGAAGCCCTGTGGAATTCTTCTTCTAGTTTTTGTATGAAGCCTACTGCCTTTTCTAGGAGAATCAAGACATAAAAGGTATGGTGAGCCCTGATAATTTTTATATTTTGTGACTGACTAAATCTGTAGAGGTGGAATATGACCCACTGAAAAAAAACAAACAAACCTACAATGGAAGAAGGCTCAGTGGAGAGGGAAAGGGGTGATGTGCCCATGAAGCTCAAGGAATAAGGCAAAGCAGCTAACTAGCTCAACAAAAAGGGGACCAGAGGGTGGCCTTTGTTTTAGATAAGCAGCTATCTACAGTTAAATGGATCGTATGGTGATGTCTCCCTGAGTCAGCCAGACCATCATGGGGGGTGTAAAAATGTGACTCAGTCCAACACAGAGTATGAAAACTGAGTAACTAGTAAAATAAATTGGAACTGAGCAGTAGGTTTGAGTGGACTCCACCCATGCATGCCTTCTCAGCAACGGGGTTTTTTAAACATTACGCCTTTCATGTATGGAATATCTGAAAGAACTGGGGAGGGAGTATTGGAGTCTGGAACTGTTGGAGGTGGATAATTGCTGAGGGAGGCTGAGGCGTCTCAGTAGACCAGAACTTGATTTGACAGAGGGATTATCAGCCGATTCCCGCATCTATATAATTATATAGATCATACAGTTGGCCTCATTGTTTTGTGCACTTTGTCATCTAGGATTGTAAAATGCCTCAGCAACTTCCCAGAGTCGTGGAGGGAGTTTTCATAGCTTGTAAGTGACTGTAAACATCTGGATTGCCACCTGGGTATATGATCCTGCGTAGTGGCAGTTCTCCAGTATATGGTGGTAGTGGAATACAGCATTCTGGTCATTCACTGAGATCTTTCTTTAATTTAAGGATTGTAAAGTGTGTATAGGAATATATAAAGTTTATTTATCTGAGCTACAGAAAAGGTAAACTTGGTTGGAGGGACTCAATTTGTGCTGCCCTCTGACCAGAGTCACTATGAGAGGTTTCTTGGCCTGGCTGGCCTTCTGTGCATAATCATCAATATGACATCTCTACCGAAAAAATCCTACTGAAAAGAAGAAAATACATAGAAGAGCCAGGGGACTGAGGATGGCAATTTTTCCATTCCAAAGCAGGGTCTTCTCAAAGAAAGAGTTCTTTTTAACTTCAGCTTATCAAATCAATCAATTCAGATAGGGATGCCAATGATGCCAAACTGAGTATGATGTTCTCTAAGAGGTGTATGGGAGATGGGGGCAGTAAGCTTGTTCTTTTCTATGGTATCCCTGAGGAATGGAACATATTCAACTACTAATGAAGAGAATCTAGCACTTAAATGCCTAGGTGTCAGTTACTAGATGATTCTGTGCTAACGGAGGACTTATTTGTGGTCAGATGTTGCATGCAAGTATACTCAATAGTGAATCCATCTCCAAATAGGGACGTTTAAACATATATTAGATACTGTATTCTCAGATTATTTTGTTAGCTACTCAGAGCTAATTCCTAACACACCAGAGCTCATCTGTTGATTTCTATTCTGATGCTTCTCTTGTTTTCTTGTTTATCTTGCAACACTATTCAGGAGTTGTACATATTCTTCTATGTAGTGATTTTAGTCATCATATTGCGACATTTTTAGGAGACTTACATAAGGACATTCATGTAATAGACTGAACTAGACGGTTGTTGCTTTAGAACATATGACTTTCTACAACTGTTGTGGCAGATATTTCTTTCACCTCTCCCCGTTATTATGTTTGTTTGATAGTAATGGAAGGATTTGTCCTTGGAATATTGGATAGTGATATATCTTGTACCTCAGAAGAACTGTTTTAATGGGAATAAGCTTTTTAGCACAAAATCATTACTCAAACTATTTTAGATCCTTTTGCTAGCTGATGGAACTGAAATCAATATGCCAAGCCATAGGTACTGAAATTAAGTGCAAACTTGATTTGAGTGTCATATTGGTTTCCAGAGTAACACTCTAGAGCTATTTGGCCACTAAATTACTTTTAGTTAAAAGTATTCCATTGATATTTTCATAACGTGCTTTCCACATATTTTCATTCCATTGATATATTGCCTTCATTCAGGTAGAGAAAATTCACATTTTGCAAATATATGGCAAGATTAGACAGAAATGCTGCCTACATTAAAAAAAAAACAACCCAAAAAACAAACAAACAAACAGAAAAACCCACAAAATTTCAAACAACGTCTCTTTCTTAGCTCTAAGGACAACAATTAAACCAGCATGAAGTAAGGCCATCATAAGAACTAAATGTTTCATATGAACTAGTGCAGTGATTTGTATACCTAGTTCACTTACATGCCATAATTGCTAGGCGTGCATTGTGCTAAGAATTCAGTTCTAAGCTTTTATTTGAAGTTATCTGAAAGTTGACCTAATCCTTTTGTTTGTCACATTTTTGCACAATATAATTGCAAAGATTTTCTTAAGTAGGTACAAATTTATTTGTTCTGCTTCTTTATTAGTGGTACTCTTGTATTATTAAAAAACAACATAATTATTTTAAACATAAAACAGGAACATTTTATTGCATTCCAAGATTTGGTCTTGCCTGTGAAATCATATAATTTTTTTTTTTCCTAATAATCATTTAAAGCAACTTTTAGTGGGTACAATATGGAAGAACTCTAATAAAGTAGTTCTGAAAGGTGAAGTTGAGGCAGACATAGCATCATGTGCACAGAGAACTATTAGAACAAAGCCAGTGGATGAATATACTGAACAAAATGAGATTCAGGAGGGATAATAACTTAGTGTGTGCATGGGCAAAGAAGACTGCAAAAGTTACATGCTTCCAGTATCTGTAACTATTCGCAAATCATAGAGTGTACCCTCATGGTAATGCTAAAATGAATAGGCTAAAAAAGTAACAAGTTGCTGCTTGCCAGGACTAAGTGTAGTAACTTCTCAGCCTATGAATCCAGTTATTTTAATCTTAAGTGAAAAGAGTTTATTCTTATCTTCATTTGGTAAAAGATTTGAAATGAAATATTCATCACATCTCAAAAATTCTAATTTCATAGTTTAGGAACTATTTTCCTCCTCTTCTGTGCTAGATGTGAGCACAAAGCACTTCAATTAAACAGTGAGAGGATGTGAACTGCTGTGTAGCAATTGATAACAAGGTATATGATTAGTGACAAATACTCCATTAAAGTCTTAATAGTGAACTGCCAATTGATTTTATAAACTGATATTTTGAAACCAAAGAGAAGGTATGGAGCTTCATTCCACTACTGCTGCCCCTTCATTTTTCAATGGAAACAAAATTCAGATAATGTAGTTAGCAGAGCAAGAATTATACCCAAAGGCAGCTCATTGGAAGACCTGCAGGCATTGGAAATGTGAGCTAATTGTACATCACAGAAACTGTCCCAAGCTAGCAGACAGCTTATTGTGGAAAACCATATGCCCTCTGCTAGACATCACTCCATCAATGTCCCTAGTAAAATAAGGTTCCAATTAAATTACTGATTATATTAAGTAGAGGGTTACTTAAAGGTTGTAATCAGGATTACAAGGTAGTTTAAACTTGCAAAACTATGATGGAAAAGGAACTGCCAAATTACCTAAACTTTTTGCATGTCTCAAATGTTACTGTTTTGGAGGTTCATTTTACTATCTAACCAACAGAGAGAGCTTCTCCTGCTCCTGCTTCCTCCTAAATGTCTTGCAAATTTCTTGAATAACTGACGTATCATGTATTTTTCTCTATAGCCTACTTGTAAAACAGGGAAAATATTTCTTTTTATCAAGTTGAATAAATTTTTTGCCTGAGAATGTTCGCAGTCATTGTATTGCCTAGTGTAGGAATTGCTGATACTGTCTTGAGCTGATAAACAGTACTATAATAATAATAAAATAGTGTGCTCTTTCTGTAAAGTTCTGTAAGTCAACTACTTGCACCTTTTTTGTGTCTTATAAACAAGAAATTAATGAATAGCATGCATTTTCTTTCTCTGGGAAAATCAAAACAATTTTTTTATCATCTAAAGAATTCAATCTCAAAAATGCTTCAATTCACAATCCCTCAGCATTAGACATCTTGACTTTTGTATTTGATATGCTGTTTTGGAGTGGAAACTTTTTGCTAAAGTTCTCATAGAATAAGCACAAACTTAACTTTGAATAAGCTAATTGGACTTATAAGAAACAAACTTCAGCTACACATCATGTCTAGGTTAAAAGTCATCCAGGCATCAAAAGCTGAGTATACTAGTCTTTTGGTTTTATTTTGCTTTTTCCAGAAAAAGATAAAACAGTCTTAAACTTTAGTGTAGTATCTTAGCAACACTATCACTATATATTGAAAGTGATTATTTTCTTTTCCCAAGCTTTATTAATACTACATCTGTGATTTAAGCAAATTGCAAAGGAGACTGCATCTTTTTACTCTGTTGTTTGGGTATCAGCTTTAGTAAACCAACACTAGATTAAGTGAAAGTTACTTTATTATTTTTTAGAGAAGGATTTTTTTTTTTATTTTTTTTTTTGGTAACTGAACAAAAACTAATTCTGAGCTTTATGCAAGAAATAACAGAAAGTTTGACCGATAGCCTTTGTTATCAGTAGTTTTCATAGAAAGAGACAAAATGAGGTAAACCACTTGTTCTTTGTGTGGTTTTGTTGGGTATTTGTTTGAGGGTGGTTTTGGGTTTTTGGTTTTTTTCGGTGGTAGTTTGTTTTTTTTTCTGTTAATCATAAAGTAGATGTTATGTTTAAGGGCAAAAAACCCTACTTCCATAGATCTAGAAAAGTGCATTCAAACAATTGCACAGCTTTGCGAATTTCTAAAAGGTAGAGTCTGTGCCTGCCAAACTGCTGGTTTGGAGTTGACTTGTGTTTTTTTCAGACATACCAAAAAATCCTTCCAGGAAGAAGAGTTAGGCCCTGTTCATAGAATTATTAGTGCTGGTAGAAAAAAAAAATCTTCAAAAAAATGAAGAGAGAACTTTTTTTTTTTTTTTTTTTTAAATAATAAAGACACATACCTAAACCATGACGTAGTATAGCCTTCCTCCAGTCGTGTTTGTATTTTCTATATTTCAACATCTTAAAATTTATTGTTCTTATTTGAATTTTATTTAAACTCGTCTATACATAAATGTTAACCAATGTATTTCATATGGCTTGGAGTTGTGCTTGTATTTCATAAATGCTTGTTCCAGGATACAGGCCTTGCTTGTTATTTTTACTATAAATATCTTCAGTCAATTATCCATAAATTAACTCAAGTTAATTTAGGAACAAGCATCTAATCTCTTGAATAACCTTGTTCCTCAACTATGTACATGTTTAATACTTCAGAATATGGTTAGAACATTTGTTATGAGTGATCCAAGCCAGGCTTTGAAATTAACTTGTGCTAAGTGCCTTATGTTAGAGAACTGATTTTACAGGGTATCCTCTCTTACATCATACTGTATGCAATTTTCCTGGTGTTTACTTTGCACCTGACTAGTTATGGCAATATTTCAGTGTATGCTCGAATTGCCCTTTCTCTGCAACTGAGAATGGACTAAACTGGCTTCTAAATTCTGCAAGATAATGAAGTTACATCTGCTTGTAAGGACAACTTAGACCTCTTTGCACTTACCCATCTAGTTTGCCTGGATGCTGCTAGAAGTACAACTGTGGCACTACAGAGTGTGGCGTGCCTGCCCAAGCCTGCCTGGGAAACTGCCTAAGCAGCAGTGGGATTAGACTGCTGAGCTCACTGCTGAGTGGCTTCTCTCATCTTTCTAGCTATCTCCCTTCATATGAAAGAACTGTCAGTTGGTGCTGGCAGAAGCAGGAACTTTCACCTCTAATGTTTATTTTCTAGGTGTTGATTGCATTTCTGTCACTCATTCTTACAGAGTTGAAATGCTTTTCTCCTCTGCTCACTAGCAGAATACCACATTTGATGTTTCTCAGCATAAGAATGATGCTGCTGATTCATTCTTTGGTTTTATATCTCTTGAATTACAGAGTTCATTTCTCAGTCCAGTTGAGCTGCCATGGCTTCCACCTTGCCTCCCTGCCCCAGAACATATACCTGATCATAGCTGAATGTATTTATAACATCCGCCTGAAAATACTTGGAAACATTTTGTAACTCAGATGACGTGCACAGACATACATGGCTATCATGTAAGTCCCATGGGCAACAGAAGGGGAGATGGAGAATTCTAAAATGTAGATGCTTTAACTTACAGTAGTTGATAAATTACAATTTAATTAAGGTCTGCACCTTAAAAAAAAAATAATTCCCGAATTAAACCGTAATATTTTGGAAGCTGAAGTTTTTGACTTGAGTGGGTGATGTTCAGAAAACTCAATCACATCAGACAAATCACTCCATGTAGAAGTCAGTAAGTTAATTACAGTTCATGCTGAGCAAAATTTAGTTAGGTATCAGAAGCCTAGTTGACCAAAAATGAATTGTTAGATTGTCCATGCTCTCTGGGTACGGTAATTTTGGCAAATGAGTAGACTTATTAAACAGATACTGCCAAAAAAAGCAAATCAGAATAGTGTAAGTATCAGTTTTGTACATGCTGCCATAGTTTCTATGCAGTCATTGAAACATGAATCGAGGACAGAGTATACTGATGACCTTTGGATGCCACTGTAAAAATGTATAGGAAAGATGGGCATAGAAAAGTTATAGAACAGGAAGTTTGATTAAAAAGAGACCAGTAGCCTTGAATCTCCCAAAGGTTCAAAAAGAAAAGAAGAAAACTTGGCAATGTTGAAGTTAGCAAGTTCTTACAGATCTTCTACATTTAGCATACGCTGTTCATTGTAAGAGATTTCTAAATTTAAGAAAACACGAATGTTTTGTAAGAATTAATCAAATGTGAACAGCCTTGAGTTTATTAATAGCAGTAAGCCAGTCATCAAGCTGAATGGAAAACTATTTTTCCCTTAACAATGGTAAATTTCTGAAGTTTGATTTGTGTTTTACTCTCCTATATGATTGTATGGATTTGATGTGTCTTGGGCTCAAGATGGTACATTTGAATTAGAAGTTGATGGGATTTCTTAAATGTTTGGAAACAGCTCATTTAATTAATTCAGTTGTTGGAAGGCTGATCTGGAATTGCCCTTTCTCGTCAGTCTGACCTTGGTGCCTGGGAAGGTCATGGAACAGAACATCCTGAGTGCTATTATGCAGCACATGAAGGACATCTGGGTGATCAGGCACAGCCAGCACAAGTTCATGAGAGGTAGATCCTGCTTAACAAACCTGATCTCCTTCTATGACAAAGTGACCTGCTTGGTGGATGAGGGACAGGCTGTGGATGTTGTTTACCTGCACTTTGGTAAGGCCTTTAATACAGTCTCCCATAGTATCCTCCTGGAGAAACTGGCTGCCCATGGCTTGGATGGGAGTACTCTCCACTGGGTTAAAAACTGGCTGGAGGGCCAGGTCCAGAAATTGGTGGTGAATGGAGTTAAATCTGGTTGGCAGCCAGTCATGAATGGTGTCTCCCAGGGCTTGGTATTGGGGCTGGTTCTCTTTAACATCTTTATAAATGATCTAGACAAGGGGATCGAGTTTAGTGTCATCAGCAAGTTTGCAGATGACACTAAACTAGGCAGGAGTGTTGACCTGCTCGAGGGTAGAAAGGCTTCGCAAAGAGATCTAGGCAGACTAGGTTGATGGGCTAAGGCCAATGGGATGAGGTTCAATATGGCCAAGTGCTGGGTCCTGCACTTGGGTCACAACAGCCCCATACAGCCTATAGGGTTGGGGAACAGTGGCTGGAGAGCTGCCTGGCAGGGAAGCGACCATCCCCCTCTACTTGGCACTGGTGAGGCACAATCTTGAGTACTGTGTCCAGTTTTGTGCCCCTTACCACAAAAAAGACATTGAGGTGCTTGGGTGGGTCCAGAAAAGGGCAATGAAGCTGCTGAGGGGCCTGGAGAGTTAGTCTTATAAGGAGAGGCTGAGGGACCTGGGGTTGTTCAGCCTATAGAAAAGGAGACTGAGGGGAGACCTTATTGCTCTCTACAACTACCTGAAAGGAAGTTGTAGAAAGGCGGGGGTTGGTCTCCCAAGTCACAGGTGATAGGACAAGAGGAATTGGCCTCAAGTTGCACCAGGAGAGGTTCAGATTGGAAATCAGGGAAAACTTTTACACTGCAAGAGTTACTAAGCATTGGAATGGGCTGCCCAGGGAAGTGGTTGAGGCACCATCCCTGGAGGTATTTAAAAGATGGGTTGTCATAGTACTGACATGGTTTAGTGATGGTTTTTTGTTTTGTTTTGGTTTGGTTGTTTTTTTTTTTTTGTCAGAGTGAGGCTGATGGTTGGACTAGATGATCTGTTGGACTAGATGATCTCAAAGGTTCCTTCCAACTTTGACGATTCTATGAGTCTATGATTCTAAGCATCCTCCAGTTTTCTTTGGCATTGTTACATTGTATATAAGCCACTGTAGCAGCCCTTCACTTCTTTTAGGTAGACTAGGCTGCAATTAGCATGAGGTTTCATAAGGTATGCTCGTGATCAAAATCTTTGATTACGTATAAATCTTATTTGGCAGAAGCACAATGTTGTGCGTTGGTCTGTTTTTTTTTGTTTTGTTTTGTTCTTTTTTTTTTTTCTAGTTATATATTTGCAGTAATAATCTTTAAGTTATTAGAATTATAATTTATACTATTACAAAACAATGAAATAGACAAGTTGGGAAAGCATTCGAATTTTCTATTCAAACCAATTATCCTTAATGGTCAAAGGTTAGATTTTCACTGGCCTAGATTTAGATCTGCTATGTACATATTGAAGCTATCATTGATTTGATTGCCTTTTTATCTTGATGGCTTGAAGAAAATTCTTGTCCGTTTACTAAAGTGTATAGCCCAAGAAGGATACTTTGTGTGAGTAATAACTTCTCATTTTCTCCTGGACATACTGTATACTGAATGCATGATTAATAAATAGACTATAAAATGGACTACCTTTAGTAATGTCTAAGTAATCAGAAAGAATAGGTATATTGTATCAAATTCAAAATATCAATGATTCCACTGAGCTGCTGATGTTATTTTTCTTCCCAGAGTGAACAAATCATTCCTTCAAATATGTTTCTTCTGTCAGTTGTTAATGCTAACATTATAGGTTCTTTTTCAAAGATAAAACTGTGACCTGAGCCTCTCCTAGATCTGTGCTCCCTTCTTTAAATCTGTAGACCATTTTTTGCTTTGTTTCTTTCTCCCCACCCCTGGCCCCACCTTTTTTCTTT
>VXBW01000693.1:3286795-3310361 GCA_013400375.1 Thinocorus orbignyianus | reverse complement strand
CAATTATTATTATTATTATTATTATTATTATTATTATTATTATTATTATTATTATTATTATTATTATTATTATTATGCAAAGTATAAATTGTTTGGAATTACTGTACAAGTACCATATAGTAGACATGGAGATGCACAAATTGCAAAGTGATGGATCATATGACACTCAATAATCATGAATAGCAAATGGGGCAGTGGAAGTTGTGCTGCGTCTTAAAGCAGACAAGTGTCCTTACATCTTTGTTTTCTCATTTACTGCTGCTAGGCTGCTGTAGTGGGAGATTTGAAGGCTGGGTGATGCAGCCCTTGAGATAGTCTGTCTTGTGATGATTTTCACGCAACAAATATTCTGCTGTTATGCTGTTCTGTCAGGTGTTTGTGGCTTTTGGTACGTCGCACTAGTAGTCTCAAGATGGGTGTCAACAGGTAGTGTTTTCATGAATTGTGATCCATAAGTGCAAGTGAAGCTGGTTTTGTAGACATCTTTGGGGACTAAAGTAAGAGCTAATCGAATATTTTCTGATAAAACATTCTGACAGAAAATATCGAGTTCATTGAAATTAAAAGATCTGAGAAAAAAGTTTCTATTGATTTTTCTTTTTTGAATAATATTTTTACTTTATCAAAAAGGAACTTTCCAATTTTCATTTCAAAAGTCTGGTTTACTAAAATAACATAAAAATGTGATTTGAAATGCAACATTTTCCCTTATTAAATCAATAGCATCTTATTGATCAAACCCATATTTTTATTTCTGAGAATATTGATTTAGTAGTATGCTGAAATTCAATGTTTGACCAGGATTGAGAATCTCTATGTACTTTTAGTAGTATTAACCATGAAAAAGAAACATCTAGTTCCCAAACAACTCTCATTAAAGCATAAACCAACCCCACTCAGTCTGAACAGGCTGACTTAAAACTCTGCCTCCATTCTGTATTTGTATTTTGTGCAGACTTTCATCCCTAAAGCCTCTTTATTTTGTGTATACCTGTTCCTTTCCCTAGATAATTAGGACTGTGCTCATCAAGAAAGGGTGAAGAGCTTGTCTATAAGGGGGAATGGGTATTAATATGCATTATGTCTGTGAATTTACAACACACTGGTAATTCCAAAGTAATTGTGGACACTGGTTACTTAATACAGTTTTGACTGACTATAGATTTCCATTGCCGATTGCCATGCTGCAGACTCAAAAGCGTACACTGTCCTTCAGTATCCTTCCCAGGCAGACAAACCCTCAAAATCGTTTATTGTTGGAGAGAATTCACCAGAAAGTAAGTGGTCATTGCCCTCTAGTCCCCAAGAGGTCAAAAAAAATAAGTGTCTCTCTGGATATAAGCCATTGAATCTGACTCACTGAAGCTGTATCATGGATATTACTCAAGGAATATAGATTTATAGGAAATCAGCACTTGGCCGATTGTATTTAGCTGTCTGTTTTTTTTTGTTTTGTTTTGTTCCAATAGCTAAAGCTCCTTTTCCTGTATGTAACCAAAGATCAGTATAAGCATTTGATGATATGTAAATAACCATGAATTGCCCAGACATTTGATGACAAATCTTTTGAAGGCTCTCTGTCTGTATATATAAGTATGTCTGTGTGTACATACACTGGGATATTGTCCTTGTTGAAAGACACCACATTTTAAAGTGGTGTTTCTTTATTCTTGCAATATCTGGGGTCACCAAAGCTAGAACTGCAGTCAAATCAGTTAGCCAGTACCTCATATACTTTAAGGAAATGTATATGGACACTTGCCAGTAGAAGTAGTCATCGAGAAGAGAGCTTTGGGGCTGGACAATTATACTTATCTCCATTATTACAGCGGATGGGCATAGTGTAAGTCTTCTTTTCTTTTTTTTGGGGGGGGTGTGTGGTGTGTGGAAATAGCTGTAATTTGTAGAATGTAGGTTTTAATCATTGGATGTGGCAGTTGGTTTTGCACAACATTAATTATTGTGTGTGTGTATTTGAAAATAGTTATCTGATGTATGACCATCAAATAGATTTTGAATTCTATACACTTGAAAAATAGAGGGTTTTTTTTGTTGTTGTTGTTATTATGCTATAAAATTGTTTTCATACAACACAACGAATGCTTCTTTTCTTAAGCATTATTGTTTCCCTTTGAAGATGCTTGTGTAAACAGAACTTTTTCAGGTTTACTTTCTGAATTTCTCATTTTAAGGAATTGCTAAGGCACATGCTCATGATAATCAGTAAGAGTATTTGTTGGCTTTGCCTATCGCACACCTCTCTGACTTGGATCTCAAACAACCACTTAAGAGGCCTCCTATGCAAGTATATGAACATAAAATAAATAAGATGAACATTTCAAACAAATAGCTTACCTTTATTTTTGATTCAACCATTCATTATAAACGTGCATTATGCTGCAACTCCTGTTGAGATGTGCGCTGCAGGAGTCATGAGAAGAGCAGGCCTGACTGCCGTCCTGATTAGATCACCAACTGAGCAGCAGTGATTTAAACCAGATTGGCTGGGCAATGGCTGCTGATGTACTATTGTGTTTTTTAAAGCTATGGAAGCATAATGAAGTGGTCAGAGTATGAATCTAGAAGCCAAGTACTTTTGGGTTCTCTTTCCCATCTCGTTTGCCACCTGCATCAAGTAACTTTTCTTTAACTGAAAAAAGGAGATAAAATGCTTATTCTCATAACTGTAAGGTTCTTTCTGTATTCCAACAAGCCAAAGAATGTTCAGTTGACAAATAATTGAATGCTGAGACTGCAATTAATGATTAATTTTTTTTATTTTTTTTATTTTTTTAATTGGGTTGTTCATGTCCCAGAAACAGAAACTGTGAAATAATTTTGTTTGGAAAAGGTGATTGCATGTTATTTCAAAAAGAAGACAGATTTTCTGCTCAGGAAGGCTGATCAATGATGTTTTTGTCAGTTTAATTTTTTTTGTAGCAGTGAGGATGGGAGGAACATTAGTTTCTGTGACCAGATTTTTGAGGTAATAGTATCCTCCTTGTGGTTGCATGTCAGAGAACTATGAAAATCCAGGAATGTAAAAATAGGGAAGAACAGAGATTTTTTGGGGAAGTGGAGCAGTAAGTTTAGCTTACAGATGTTGTAAAGTGTGCGGGATTACTAGCTTTTTGTTAGGTAATTACTGGGATTGCTTACAATGGAACCTAACAAAATGATAAAAATGTTGTTTGAATGCTATCCCCATAGGATATCACTACTATTTCCATGCTTTTTTTTACCAGTTAAAGGCTGATTTCTGCCATTACTTACCTATGCAGAGAGGAACGCTAAATGTGTGTTAATTTTAACTTGCAGGAATTTAGCAAGCAGATGAGTAAACTTCCCATACTGTTTCCTGTACCTCTGCGTTGATGCAGCTTATATCTCTGTCACTGAAATAGGAGCAGAATGTCAGCGAGGAACCAATTTAATGGTTAGGCAAGAGGTGAGTAATCACTATGACTCAAGCCCCTGATGGAAAGCAGTATTATTAGTGCCAGTGGGAAATAAATTTCCTTTCGGTGAAACAACTGGCTGTCATTGCNTTTTTTTCCCATTCTTTTCTCCTCCTTTTGTTCCTCTTCTCCCTGCACTTCAGGGTGAGAATGGGTAGAACTGTGAGAGAAACTTGAGAGAAAGAGAAATGAGAAAAAGAGACTAACTTGAGTGAGTCCATATAATAAAATCTGCGAATAATATGTGTGGTAATGATTTGAATGAAAGATACTCTACTACCTCTACCCAGNAGTGGGAAATAAATTTCCTTTCGGTGAAACAACTGGCTGTCATTGCATCTGTTTAAAACAAAAAAAAAACAAACCCTCACAAATAAACCTTATCCTGCCATGTTGTAGAATAAAAACTGAAATGCTTGTTCAGTGCTGTGCTTATGCATGCATCTCAACTGCCCATAATTCGTGCCAGAGTTTGGAGGATTTTTCTGGTGTCCTGGGNAACCTAAACCTCCCCTCTTTCAGTATAAAGCTCTTACCCCTCATTCTATTGCTACACTCCCTAATAAAGAATGATTCCCGGTCTCTTCCGTAGGNTTGTTTTAGTTGTTGCTAGGCAATATTTATACTGCTCAAGGACTTCTTTCAGTTTCCTACAGAAGCTGAGAAGGAACAGAGACAGAAAAATTGAATAGTTCATAACATACATGTCATGTTTGGTTTATAAATGGTGATTAGCCAGAGGGTGTAAATCCGTGATCACTGCTCAGGATGTGCTGGGAAACCAACTCACTGGATGGTGAGAGTGTCTTATGTCATATACTTACTTGTATAGTCTTTGACCATTATTATTATTATTATTATTATTATTATTATTATTATTATTATTATTATTATTATTATTTCATTTCCTGTTATTGTTCTAATAGCTATCTTTATCACAACTCACAAGGTTTTTTTCCCATTCTTTTCTCCTCCTTTTGTTCCTCTTCTCCCTGCACTTCAGGGTGAGAATGGGTAGAACTGTGAGAGAAACTTGAGAGAAAGAGAAATGAGAAAAAGAGACTAATTTGAGTGAGTCCATATAATAAAATCTGCGAATAATATGTGTGGTAATGATTTGAATGAAAGATACTCTACTACCTCTACCCAGAACATCATAGAATCATGGAATGGTTCAGGTTGGAAGGGACCTTAAATATCATTGAGTTCCAACTGCCCTGCCCATGGGCAAAAACACCTCCCACTAGAGCAGGTTGCTCAAAGCCATATCCCACCTGACCTTGAACACCTCCAGGGATGTGACATCCACAGCTTTCCTGGGCAACCTGTTCCAGTGCCTCACCAGCCTCACAGGAAAGAATTTCTTCCTGATATCTAACCTAAACCTCCCCTCTTTCAGTATAAAGCTCTTACCCCTCATTCTATTGCTACACTCCCTAATAAAGAATGATTCCCGGTCTCTTCCGTAGGCTCCTTTTAAGTACTGGAAGGCCACTGTAAAGTCTTTCCAGATCCTTCTCTCTCCAGCCTGAACAACCCCAACTCTCTCAAGCTATCATCATAAGAGAGATGCTCTAGCCCTCTGATCAAATTTGTGGCTCTCCACTAGACCCATTCCAAAGGTCCATGTCTTTCTTGTGCTGCATACAAAGCTGCATGCAGTACTCCAGGTGGGGTCTCACAATAGCAGAGTAGAAGGGCAAAATCACCTCCCTTGACCTGCAGGCCGCACTTATTTTGATGCAGCCCAGGATGTGGTTGGCTTTCTGGGCTGCCAGCACGCACTGCTGGCTCATGTGGAGCTTCTCATCCATGAGCACTCCCAAGTCCTTCTTCTCAGGACTGCGCTCCAGCCATTCTCTGCCCAACCTGTATTTGTGCCTGGAATTGCCACATCCCAGGTGCAGAACCCCCTGCACTTGGCTTGGTTGAGCTTCATGCAGTTTGCAGAAGCCCACTTCTCAAGCCTGTCCAGGTCCCACTGGATGACATCCCTTCCCTCCATCATGTCCACACCACTGAGCTTGGTGTCATCGGCAAACTTGCTGAGGGTGCACTGTATCCTACTCTCCATATCTCTGACAAAGATGTTAAACAACTCTGGTCCCAATACTGATTCCTGAGGAACGCCACACATCACTGGCCACCACTTAGACATTGAGCCATTGACCATAACTCTTTGAGTGCAGTCATCAAGCCAGTTCCTTATCCACTAAGTGGTCCATCCACCCAATCCATGTTTGTCCAGTTTAGAGACCAGAATGTCATATGTTACAGTGTCAAACACTTTGCATAAGTCCAGCTAGATGCTGTCTGTTGCTCTCCCCTTATCTACCAGTGCTGTACTGCATTCGTAGAAGGCCACTAAATTTGTCAGGCATGACTTGCCCTTTGTGAAACCACATTGTCTGTCACCAGTCCACCCTTATTTTTCATGTGGATTGACAGTGATTCCAGGAGTATCTACTGCATGATCTTGCTGGGCACAGAGGTGAGACTGATCAGCCTGTAATTTCCTAGGTCTTCCTGTTTTTTCACATTTTGAAAATAGGGGTTATGCTTCCCCTTTTCCAGTCAGCGGGAACTTCTCCGGGGCTGCCATGACTTTTTGAGTTTAATGGAAAGTGGCTTGGCAACTTCATCTGCCAGCTCCATCAGGACCCGTGGATGGATGTCATCAGGTCCCATGGACTCATGTGCCTTCAGGTTCCTTAGGTCTTGAACCCTCCTGTAGTGGGTAGTTCTTTGTTCTCATAGCCTCTGTTTTTGCCTGGTCTTTCAGCTCGGGCAGTGTGAGGAGCCGGGGTGGCAGTGAAGCCAGAGGCAAAAATGCTGTTGAGAACCTCAGCTGTCTTCTCATCTGTTGTTACTGGTTTGCCATTCTTGCTCATCGTGAGGGGAGCGTGCTCTCTTTAACCTTTGTTATCTGATTGACATACCTGTAGAGGCCCTTCTCGTTATTCTTAGCATCCCTTGCCAGGTTCAGCTCCAGCCATACCTTGGCTTTCCTGACCTCATTCCTGCATAACCAGACAGCATCTCTATACTCTTCCCAGGATTCCTGATCCTACCTAAACTGCGTGTGCAGTTCCTTCTTGGCTTTTAGTTTGACCAGCAGGTCATGACTCAGTCATGCTGGTCTCTTTCCTTTCTTACCTCACAGTAGATATTTGGTAAACACAATTTCTCACTAAATTACACACTGAAGTTTCAGCAGTATTGCATAGGATATTGTCCTCTGCAGAGACCTATACACAAGCTTTTCCTCTTTCTTTTGCTAATAATTCTGTAGACAAAACATTCTATGTCTGAACTTTCTGCCACTAGTTTGTGTTTCTTCCCAGCCAGTGGAAGTTAAAGCAAAATCTTACAGTGTGTGAGTGGTGTGCCCTCTGTTATCTCTTAGAGGGCTATTTTGGCTTCCTTGGCGTTAGTTAATTTGGTCTTATATATTTTATTGTTTTGGTTTTCTCCACTTTCTAGCAAGGAAAAGTGCTATTTAAAGCATAACTGGTTATTTTTTTAATGTACTTAATTGAATAATCTTCCTAGTGTTGTCCAGATGATTGGGTGTGCATACTCTTCTCCGTTCTTATTTATGCAGATATGAATATTTTTACTATTACCTCTGGAAAAATGCAAAACTCATTCTCAAGGGGAAAAGTGGAGAAAAGAGCATGGAAATATATGTGGTTGTGTATTACAACTAATGAGAAAACATTGTGTCATTTTCACATGTAAACATGTACTAGTCAGGAGTGAAACTGGACATTACATGACCTGTGTTAACAAATATTCTATCAGTTAAATTTCTTTATTTGCAAATCATTTAGTAATGTAGATTTTTCATTCTCTTGAAGACGCAGTGCCTAGATGTTAGGGTTAATCTTCAACAAGATGGTTGTAAAAGTATTGGCAGCATGCTTATGAAATCCCATTCTTTAAGGATCTGGTTTTACTATCAGATGCTTATTTAAACGCATTCCTCTGTAACAGTATCCAGGATCTGATAACAGACTTTCATATTTGCTTTGACTTGTATTAGTTCTTCAAAATGTGGAATTTTCCTCTGAATTTTATGAATGTTAATTTATACAAATACAGAATTTTTTATATTTAAAACTGTTAGAAGGAATGAACAGGATTGATGTTATCTACTTTCTTTCTTAAGGTGTACAATATACTTTTTTTTCTGAAATGCAGTATAACCAGAAATACTTTTCAGAAAGGTATACTTATTCTCAGCATTTAGGAAAAAAGATTTGGCCAAGATTTGTCTTGAAGGGCTACATTCTGTACACATACGCCATGTTTGTTCTTCTGGATTTGTGTTTACAATCTGTGCAACTTTTCTATTATATCAGAAAGAACTACATTTAAAAAAAAAATATTTTTTCAGGCTTAGAGTCTGAATTAAGGATTTATTTTTAAGTTTCTTCCAAAAGCTTCTAACAACAGTTAAATTCTCAGTTTGTTCAGACCTTTGTTTACATATATAGTCATTTTTATATAAATCACGACATTTTAATAATTACTTTTTGTTGAGCCAATAGGCACTGACTATTTTTTAATCCTTTTGTTGTTGTTGTTGTTGTTAATTTGAGGTAATAGAAAACATACCTAAAGAGCAAAAATCTCTTAGGAACTCCAGGTGGATATTTTCTAGCTTAAGGGAACAATGACTTGAAGCTGAAACAACCCCTGCTTCCAGTCTTGAAGCTGAAATATCAGGTGTTTCTTTTGTTCCTTCTGTAAGGTTTTTCTGTACTATTGCTTAACAAAGATTGGATGCAACCGCTTTGCCTTAAAGGTTTATCCTATATTTATTAAGCCTTAGACTTTGTCCTTATCCTTCACATATAGGAATTCTGCATCAATATACTTCCAGCTCAGGAATTTAAAAATTTAAGGAGGCCCTAAGAGTCGTTATTTTGAGTGGGTTTCATCTTGAGTAGGACAGTTCATAATTAGAAAATAAACCAGTTGCTAATGATAACTAGGGTCTCAGGTGCCATGCAACATGTTATTTTTGTTGCAAGACTTAAAAAAATCCTGCCAAAAAGGGGAGGGGAAAAAATAGATCTGTTTTCAGCAGCTGTTGGTTTAAATCTTCAGACTCCTGTGTAGTAATGTGTTGTAGCATCTTCCTTGCTTTAATAATTATCTGTCAAGATCTGAAATAGAGTATGTGTTTTGGGGCTGCGATGACGTTAACATGGGCAGAGTAAGGGGAGAGGGTTAGACAGATTTTTGCAAGCCTGCTAGGTACTATAATCCTATTACTGGGGAAAAAGAAAAAAAAAGAAAAAGAAAAAAAGACATTTTTTTCCAAACAGCAGGTGCACAAAATAAACCATCCAGGAACAGGAATAGTTTTTGCAGTCATATATCATTTTAACCAGTGTTTCACCTCTCTGAATCTCCAAGCATTAAGCCATTCCAAGGAAGTATGTATGTATAAAAACACTCACTTGCACACACAGAAAATACATAAATTATCTTTAAAATTACTACAAAATGTTGTTATTGTGAGTCCCATGGTATAACAACCATATTCTGAAGTCCAGCCTCCTTCCAGAGTATTTTATTAAAGCAAATATCCTCTAAAAGCAAACAAATCCTGTCATTTTGTGAACAACCTCTGGGCAGCGTAGGTTATTTTAATGGATCCATTATTTTAAACTTGGTCTTCAACATCTGTTCTACTCTTTTCACACCTGGAAAAAGAGTATAATTCATAACTGTGTCATAAAATGTAAGATGAACATGATTTAAATGGTTTTATGTTCCTTATTCAATAAAGTTTGCATCTGTTATGTTTTTTTCTTATAAATTGTGGGAGGACTGGAGGATAGCTGTATGCAGAATACTTTTTGTAGTTATCTTAAGGCAAATAAAAATTCTGAGTCAGGTTTGTTGTAAGTTCAGGTCTGTTGGCAACATAGAGTTGTTATAAATGGAGGGGGAAGTGCGAGGGTGATGGTGGGAGAAAAATAACCTTACCACCACAGAACTGGCTAGAGAATTCAAGTTCTATGAATACAACAGGAAAAATTAGGAAGATAACTGTGTCCTGTGAGAGATGTATTCTGCTTGCTAGCATTTCAGCAGTTCTCAGTGTCTTCCTGCTTGCTCTGGTAGAGAATATCTGCGGTGCCTGGGGCGGGGGCTGGGGGGGAGGAATAGTAATTTTTTCATACTATCATCTCTGCTTTGGTTTTGTGGGTGTTTGGTTTTTTTTTATTATTATTATTATTTTTTTTTTTGTTTGGTTTGTTTGTTTTTTTGTCATGCAGAGATTTCGGGGTTTGTTTTGTTTCATTGTAAGGTTGCTTCCAAAGGGAGTTGTGTCTGCAGTGTATACAACATAGATATCTGCATACCAGGAACTAAAATCTGATCATCAGCTCTTTTTCCCCAGAGCAGCTATCCAGCTGCTAGAATCTGCAGGGCAGATACAGACATTTACCTGTTGGTGAAAAGGATTAATGTGGTTGCTTCAATCCCCTGGATTACCTGGAACTTGCTGGAGATGCTGTCTTCATCCTTTTACTGGAGATTATGCTACAAAACCTTGAGAGATCATGAATAGAGACATAAATTAGGCATTTCTCATTCAGGGAAAACTCTAAAGTCTGTGCCCAGAGTTGCATCAGCATGTTCAGTAATGAAGTTTGACAGTTCATGTCTAAGCTTTCAGGGTAAATGTGTGCTGGGAATGTAAATATCAAAAGGTAAAGAAATCCGCTTCTGAAGGAAAAAAAAAATAATGCATTGGTTAGGGAATCAGACTCTGTAAACATCCACACAACCACTGTGTGCGTGTGAGCTCAGTAAAAAAAAGATATTTCTTAAACGAGCTGAGTTTCTCACTTGTGAAAGCACTGCAGAATTGAGTCCTAAGAACATAAGACTGTTGTTTTGTCAAAGCTTCAAAAATATGAAAAGATTAAGATGAAATCCAGCACAGTTTGATTGTTTGTTTAGTCTGAAAAGAAAAAAGAGCCGTGAAAATAGGAGATATAACATGTATAATTCCAACTACTTACCTATATTTTAATATATACTTAAATATTGAACAGAAGCATGAATACCAGATACATACATTTAAAAAATATTCTACTCTTGCTTCCAAAGTATTTATTCCAGTTTCTTGGTATAGGGTGGTTTTATTTTTTTTTATTTTTTTTTTTATATATATTTTCCTTTTAAGAAATCATATTTGTACATTTTGCTTGCAGAATAGACATGTCTTCTCACATATTATGCTTTGGACACACTAAAGAAGACCTAGACATTTTAAAAATTATATGCATGAGATGAGTACCTTTTCTTAAGAGCGGTTTCATTCTTCCACATAAATCTTTTAAATAATTTCCTACTGTATATTTACTCAGTAGTCTGGCTGTTCTGTACATAAAAATTCTGGAGCTGTGTGCGAAGTGTTGCATATAAAGAGAAATTTGTTAAGCTATGTCCCTGGACAAATGCTTTAAAAAAAAAAAAAAAAGTATTCTCTTGCAAAAGTGGATTCCTATTCTGCTTTGAGTTGCAGTAAGTTGTGCATGGGAAGGAAAGCAGCCTTGAGATGAGGCTGGCAGGAGTATGCTGATTACCTCTGTACAAAGAAAACAAACTCAAAAGATATGTTTCCAATAGAAATGATCTTGCTTCTGGTAATCTGAATTGGGCCCATAGCTCAGTTTGGCCCTATCTAATTAAGTGCCTTCATAGAGCCACCATGCATAGGCAGTTTCCAAGACTCAATTACAGTTAATACTGACTAGAAAGTTTTGTGTGGAAGGGAATTAAAAATGCCATAAAAACACAACAGTGATTTTTAACGGAATACCTTGAATAGGGAAGGAAGGTAGGTCCACACTTGTAAACGGAGGGGCAAAAGCCATGGATTCATACTAGTAAATTTGTAAGTTTCATTGCTAAGGCTTACAATTCTTATTTATGCATGACTCTTGACTTATTAAACATATTGATATAGGTCCTGAAATTTGTTTTTAGCCAGTTTTATGAAATGCACTCTTTAAAATCACAGGATTTTTTTCTTCTGGCTTGATAAGGTCATGTATGAGACAGGGATAGTGTATACATTTACTTAATGGAAGTACTGTATCTGTATATGAATTTAATTAATTAAATTGACTGTTTATTTTTAGATTATTTTTGCACTGATTCATTTTTATCACCCCCACCCCCGATCTAAAATTATACAAATCAGCAATCCAAAACTGAACATCAGTAGAATCTCCTGTGACCTGCATTAACAAGAACTTGTCACAAATCTGACTCCACAGTCGAAGCGGTGGAAATAGCACAGATGCATTTAAGGATACCAATAAAAGCCTTTTATATAAGAACATCTCCAGAGACAAGTCTTTTATATACTATAAGGTGCATAAACCACTGACAAATCTGCCTGGCGAGCTAGTTTAGGAATTTGAATTAACTAAGTCAATTTAACAGTTTATAGACTTGTTATTTCTAACTTGTTAGAGATGTTCTCTGCACATGTTAAAAACACTGCTAAATATGTACATTGTGCCATTGAATGAAAACTGAGAATATTATCAGCTTACACATTTCTTCCATTCGTTCATGCTTCATGTAGTATGCTAGAAAGGGTAATGGTATGCTATAGCATTTCCCTGACCATTTTGTTTTCAATATAATTCTTAAGGAACATCTCAAGGACTGTGACAGTCTCAGAAACTTATTCTGAGCTTATTCTGTAATAGCTGATTTGTCGATATTTCATTCTTCCTCTGAAATTTCTCTCTATGCTATCTGATTACATGGCACAAATAGGTTATTATTACTATCTGAATATGAACACATATGGCATTCTCTAGTCTTTTAACATCTTAATAATTCAGTCTAATTTACTGAAAATTGCCTCTCTAGCCAGGCTGGCAGAGAAAAACCTTTTTCTCCCTTCAGGAGGAATGAAGAAGATGCATCCTTCCTTTTTAAATATGGTGTTAGCAGTCCTGTCCACCAACACAGCACTTTTCTCTGTATGACATTTTATTAACCAAGAAGGAGGTGAGAACTACTCTTGGTTATGATAGACTAAAACTCCAGCAACTGGATGTTACTGAACAGGGCAAAACATGAGGAAAACTCTGAGCTCCAGAAGCGGTCTGTCTGAACAGAAGCAGGAGCTCAGCAGGTTTTGTCAGCTGTGCTTTATGGTAAGATATGTGAATGTAGGCATTACAGCAGAATGAATGCACATCTCCAATGTATTAACACTCCTATTATCCATGTAGGCAGCTACCATAATTAAGAAGGCAGGTGGAGGGGGCACATGTCTATCAGCACATATTTGCACTTAGAGGCTTGAAGCTTGTGTATGTAAATTAAGCCTGCATATATGGATCCCTGCTCTCAAAATATCAGAGCCTCTAAACATAGTCTGGTACTCAGAGAGCTCTTTCAAAAATATAGATAATGTGCCAGGCTGTTTACTTATGGTATTGAAATGCATTGATATTAATCACAGTTTGCCTCTTTAAAGATACTCAATATATTAGTATTCTTGTTAGATACAGTTATTAGCATTTCTCTTACTCAGTGATTGTTAGCCTGCTACACTCAGGCCTTACCTAAACAAATATTTCTTGATCACATGCAGAATTTGTTAAAATTCAGTATAAAGGCAAAAACTGAAGTAAAAAAAAAAACACATCAGAAGTGGCTGAGGGGAAGAGGTTTGCATGACCACTTAGACTGTTTCAAATTGTGGTTCTTATATTCCTGTTTTTAATGATGTAACTAAAGTTTGTCTTTGTGATGGCATTAGAATCTTGACTTTAGTGGACTTTCTGTTTCACAGCCTGCTATTTAGTCTTTCTCTTTTACTCCTAAGTGTAGGATTTTCTGGTGCATTGTTGCACTTTGTGGTTTCCTAAGAACTGAGTGGCAATCTGTAAGAAAGTGTGTAAATTAACATCAGATTTGCATCTAATAAGTGTTCTTTACATTAATTATGTACATTAATTAATAGATGGCAATGTGTAACTTATTCTTTAATGAATGAGCAAAATATCTTATGCTATCACATGCTCAGGATAATAATTAAGAAAGTGACATTAATGGCAGACCTTTTTCCTCTGAATTTGCGAAGTTCTCTCCCTACTTTATCACACACTCTCAAAAGGTGCTGTGATTGTGGCTGGCAGGAAGAAAAGCAAACATTGCCGAGCCAGCTATTCGCAGCTGTATATGTGTCTCAGCTGTGCGGACCCATCTGCGGTAGTTGCCATTTGCCAATTGTTTTACTTGGGGAGCATCTGGAAGGTGAACCAGTTTAAAGAGAATCCACTGCACAACAAAGAAACAATTTCCTCCTTCCCTCCGTTTTCTTTTTAATCTTACTTCCTTCCTCTCTTTCCTTTCCCATGACTTGTGCATGTAGTGGGAATGTACCACTTAATAAGTGCCCTTTGACCCTTGTATAATTTATAGTTTTAGTCAACACCTGCATGCCAATAATGTACTGAGAAACATAGTATTCCCTCCAGTAACCCATTGGAAAAGCAGACTAATCAGAGTGTCTGTGATGACAGCATTATGAGATGCTCCTGTCCTCCATCATTTTAATCTATGAGTAGATTCCTTGTAGGAATGATATGTTACATGAGTTTTACAGGACAAGAGAGGTCCATTTGTTTCCGTTTCCTTATATTTCTGAATAATTATTAAATTAGTATAGATTTGACTTGTAGGGATTTAATTTTAATGATCTGGCTCTTCTGTTTTATTTTCAGTTACAAAATACAGATATAGACAAAAGTCATGTGCTCCAGGCACCTCTTACAGTTGTCCTGGTTTCCAGCAGGGACGGGGTTGATTCTCCCCTGTCTCTATCCGGCACAGCTATTCCACCCCATGTGTGCCAGGCCCAGGGGCAGCAGGGAGCCAGCCGGGGAGGGGAGGGGCCACAGCCGGGAGTGGGCGTGGTGACGTCACGGCGTAGGCGTATATATGGGCGGGCGGCGCCGGGGCGCTCTCAGCGGCGTCGGTGACGGTCGCTTTGGGGCGGCGCGGTGCGGTCGGTATTGTGCTCATGTTTGTCTCCTCCATCTGTGTTGCTGTTTCCCTGCCATACCTGCTGCTCTGGTCAACAGTTTTTATCTCAACCCACGAGTCTGCCTTTTCTTTCTCATCCTCTCCCTGCCGCTGGGGGGCGGAGCCAAGGGACTGCCACGTGGCGCTTTTGTTGCCGCCGAGGCTAAACCGTGACAGCATATAATAATGCAGAAGGGTTTACTATGAATAGACAAGAATGCTCACTGCCTCATAAGTTTCTGTAAAAAAAAAAAAAAAAAAGAAAAAAAAAGAAAAAAAAAACAAAAGTAGGTTTCATACATAAAAGATAAAATGAAGAAGCAGAGCTGGAAATCTGAGAACTCTTTGCAAGCAATGATACCTCAGCTCCAGTCACCTTTCCTTGGTTATATTGCTTTTGTTTGTATCCATGTTTTATGAAGAAAGGTTGAAGGCTGAAGTTTCATTTTTTCTGTTGTGGATTTTTTTTGTTTTGCCTTTTTTCCCCCCCTATTAATTAGTTGTTGAATCGAGAAGAAATTAAATTGGGAACCTTGTTTTGGAGTGGATTTTATGTTGTGAAAGACAGTTTGGTCTTTAATTTAGTACCAAAAATGGCAGATAACAAACTTAGCCATGCCCATGAAGATTCTGCTGTGATTTTTTGGTTTGGTTGGGGATTTTGCATACTTTTTTTTTCTGGTTTTGGCCTTTTTTTGTTTGTTTGTTTTTCAAAATACCTACCTTTTAAATTACCCCCTGCAAAACCAAACTCATGAACAAAAATCTACTCCCCCCATCCCTACCAAATGCTAATCTCTACTTGGAATCAAAGTTGGGTTTCAACAGTGACGCAGCCAAGAGAGATGTTCAGATTTGTGTAAGCAACAGGAAACAAATACACAAAAATGGCTGTTTACTTCTTTGCATCCAGATCTTACCTATGCTGTTTGAGGCAATGCCAGTGTCGCTTTCACAAGGCATCAGCAGCTATAAGCAGAAGAAAGAATTTTGTCAGAATAAAAGAAAATATTGGGAACTTCTGTCAACTTTATTTTCTGGCTCTGTGGGCTTCCCTCTTTTGGATTCCACACAACTGTTTTCTTCTTAAAAAAAAAAACAAAAAACAAACCACGCTGTAAAATTCTTCCTGTTTGCGCATTACCTTTATATTTACTGTTGCTTCTGAGCAGGAGGTTGTCATTCCTACTTTTTTTCCCCTCAGTCTGTAAGTCATGTGCTTTGAAAGTGAACTTCTTTTTTCTGTTCCTTTATATTGGTACAGTAGGCATTTATTTCTGGCAACTGGTTTTGTCGGACTCTGGTCCTTGGCTGTGAATCTTGGATTCTTACCAATTGTTCCTGTTCTGGGCCTGGTAGCTTTAGCTCACTAATCTAATGTTCTATAACTTCCTGCTGCTAATCCTAGTTGTTAGGCCCCTTGTTCATTAAACTTTCTCCTGAATCCCATGTATGACATGGACTGTGAAATTATCTGTAACGGTGAGATACACATGAAGCACGGCCTTACTCCCCAAGCAGACCGCATGGCTTCAGCAGTATCACTTGTACCCAAAGTGCTAATCAATAAGAGTAAACCTGTCCTATGTAAATGCTTAGACTTGTTAACATGCATAGAATAAGCTCTCAAAAATTTATTTTTCATTCTTGTTCTTGCTAGGTAAGAGCAGTGAGCCAGCAGCTATCTGTGTGTCAGTATCTGATGGGATGCCAGTAGGAGGCTTGGCTAGGTGGAAAAGAGCTAGTCAAGTTGGTGACAGCCTTCTTTTCTCTATTTAAGCTCAAGACATTTTTGTTGTCCTCGTGATTTGAATGCAAAGTGGCTCATGATTCCACATTCTGAGGCTAACACCTTAACACCTTAACACCTTAAAAAAGGGCAGGAATTCCAAGTATTTTTTGTTTCTCTAAAAGAGAAAATAGCAGTCATCGTTCTGCAACACACAAATGCTCCAGGATGCAATTAAGGGTATCATTTTCACTATTTAAATCCCTAAGGGTGTCTAAATCCTGTCTATCTGAGCTCATAAGATCAACCCATCATTGTCATTTCAAAATGAAATTGAACTAAGGAGCTCTAAACTAGTCTCTTATTTTAGTCATAGTCCCCGGTGTTTATGGGAGTCTTTCACAGGGCATCTGCAATGCTGGCTGTCTGACAAGGAGAACAGAAACCCTAACATTTCTGATCTGGCAATAGTCAGGGTACTTGGCTGGGTTAGTCTCTTTTTTTGTGGAACATCCAGACCTCCAACAGCTACGCAAAGCTAGGAAGCAGCAATTTTTCTGTACACTCCTTTTATATTTCACCCCAAATTTGTCTGTTTGTCATGCTGGTTTTTATAAACTATCATTTCCTGATGAAAGCCCATAAATATTTTTAGTTGCTGGAAGAGTTGTCTTTTAAATTATGAAAGTGATTATTATATTTAACTTAATGTGGTACCTTTTTATATAACCTCAATTCATTGGTGGTACACTACTCAGTAAAGAGGGAAACCTACTGACTGGTGATTCCGCAAAGATTGAAGGTTATAACAAGTCACTGTGTTATCTTTATTACAGAGATCATTTGCTAACATAACTGATAGCAGTGGCTAAGGAGCCAGGCAGCAGCCTTGAACGGAGAAATAAGGCAGCAGCGTATCTAGATGGGATAGGACCTATAGTCATTTTCAGTGATGATTTCTGAGCTATGTCAGTCTGTATTTTTACTGCACAGTGAGAGCCAAACCTGGGCAGAGTATTCCAGTTGAGTTTTTACTTGTGCCAGGATGAGTAGCAAGATTACTTCATAAACCTTGCTGCAAGAAGGATTATTTTTTTTCTATGTACATGTTACAAGACACAAGAAGTATGGGTTTAAGTTACAGTAAAGTTTGAGCTTGGATGTTATGGAGAAAAGAAATATGTCATTAAAAGGGGACTGGAACCCTGCAAAAGGTTTCCTGGCATATTTTAGTCTCTGTCATGGGATGCTTTTAAGAGAGGTTCATGTGAAAAAAAGTCAGGAAGGAAAAAGGTGTAGCTGGAACTGCCTTACTTATAGGAGAAGGGGCTGAATGATCTCTCTAGGTCCCTTCTAGTCCTGTGACTCCTTTCAATAAAATGCTTAGTAAATGAAATCACCCAGAATCTCTCTTACCTCTCCTCTGGGTTTGTGCCGTTTGCCTGTCCTCTAACGGTGGGCTGCATCTTAAGGTTTGAGCTGTATCACAAATCATCTCCAATACATCTTTGCACACTGCTGTGAGAACACCTGGCAGGAAGGGGGTTGAATTGGGTAGTAAGTCCTGTTTATTTGTAGAAAAAACTCCTCTATCCATCAGTGAAATTCTAATGGTCCTATCTTAAAAAGACGTTATGAATAATGAATACAGTGAGTTTTGTCCAGCTTTACTCAGACTGGCTACAAAATGCTAGAGGCAAGTACATGCTGCAAGCTCAAATCATTAAGGACAGTGAATTTGCTGAAATGAAAATAATGATAATAATAAAGCAATATCCTAGTATAGGGAATCACTCACATTCTGAGCAGTGTATTGGAAAATATGGTATTCTTAACCGCAATTCATAGCGAGTTTCATCTTTTCATATGTCATTCTTGACATGAATCTTTGGAATGATTATAGAGGGTAATATGATGTGCACATTGACATGAATAGGTATAACACTTCATCTCAGTGACACCTCATGCCTACAAAATTCAGAAAGATTACAGTACTGGAAGCAGCTGAAAGCAGTCTTTAAAACAAATATAATGCTTTCACACGTAGAATTCCTCAAGTCTTGTAAGCATGAGTGAAATATTGGTGGTTTTGAAGAGAAGTGAGCTGTAGATGTTTAAAAATCTTCATCACTGTGAGTTACTGTGCATGGCAGCTTCTTCCTGAAGCTAAAATTAAAATGAATTAACAATTTAGCAGATGATGAACTGATTATTTCATATGATACAGAGGCTCAATAGTTTTCACTGAAAAGCAATCTATAAATTATTGCCAGATTCACATTCATTTTGATTCATGTTTACCTAGGCCAAGAAGAAATAGAATGGGATAGTAAAGTAGTATATGAATCTATACTGTAGCATCAAGAAGGTTTAGTCATTCGCTATTGTGTTTTTTATGCAAAACACATTTCCTAGCTCGCTTAATCTATCAGAGCCTAAATGAATGAGCATATCTTTTAAAAAGAAAGCATCCTTAGGTGGCATTCAACTGAGACAGCAGATCTAGCTTGCTTTAACAAGTCATGTTACTGTGCTGCTCCAAATCAGATTAAGGTGTAAGCACAGATTTGTGAAAATTTGTGGGAAGTTCTTCTTGGAAATGATAAAGTAATCTCACTAGGTAAAGAGTGAAGCGAGCAAGTATGTATTATTAAAACAAACCAAAAAAGGTTATTTCCAAATTCCCTGCTCATTTACACAGAACAGACCTGGCAACACAAATCTCACAGGAGCCTGAGGAGGCTGTTTCCTACCTCCCCAGCTACATTTTCAACATTGTTATTGGAATAGTACAAATTTCCTAATGCATATTTTTCTTTATTGCTGCTGGTTTGGCAATTTATATATGTTTTGAGAACAGTCTACCTTGACTACAGCAAGGCTTTTGACACAGTCTCACACGGCATACTCATAGCTAAGTTTAGGAACGTAGGTTAGATGAATGGACAGTGAGGTGGATAGAAAACTGGCCAAAACAGAGCTGACGGTCATGATTAGGGTGCAGAATATAGTTGGACATCTGTAACAAGTGGTGCTCCCCAGGGGTCAGTACTAGGTCTAGTCCTCTTCAATATTTTCGTCAATGAGTTGGATAAAGGGAGGAAGTGTACCCTCATCAAGTTTGCTGATGATACAAAACTGGGAGGGGTGGCTGACACACCAGAAAGCTGTGCTGCAATACATGCAGACCTGGACAGGCTGGAAAGTTAGGCAAAGAGGAACCTGATGAAACTCTTCAAGGCAAGTGTAGGGTGCTGCACCTGGGGATGAATAACCCCTTGCAGCAGTACAAGTTGGGTACTGACCTGCTGGAGAGCAGCTCTGCAGAAAAAGACCTGGGAGTCCTGGTGGACAACAGGATAACCATGAGCCAGCAATGTGCCCTTGTGACCAGGAAGACCAATGCGTGAACCAGGAAGAGTGTGGCCAAGAGTCAGAGGGAGGTTATCTTGCCCCTCTATTCTGCCCTGGTGAGGTTCCATCTGGAGTACTACATCTAGTTCTGGGCTCCCCAGTTCAAGAAAGACAGGGAACTGCTGGAGAGGGTACAGCAGAGGACCACAATGATTAGTGGCCTGGAACATCTCTCTTATGAGGAAAGGCTGAGGAATGCAGGTCTTTTTAGACTGAAGAAAGGAAAACTGAGGAAGGCTGGATCTGATAAATACCTAGAAATACTTAAAGGGTAGGTGTCAAGAAGAAGGGGCCAGTCTTTTTTCAGTGGTGCCCTGTGAGAGGACAAGAGGAAATGGGCAGAAACTTGAACATAAGAAGTTCCATCTAAACATGAGGAGGAACTTCTTCACTTTGAGGTTGACAGAGAATTGGAACAGGCTGCCCAGAGTGGTGGTGGAGTCTTCATCTCTGGAGATGTTCAAAACCCACCTGCACAAGTTCCTGTGCAATCTGCTCTAGGAGGATCTGCTTTGGCAAGGGAGTTGGACTAGATGATCTGCAGAGGTCCCTTCCAGCCCCTTATCATTCTGTAATCCTGTGGTTCTGTAATATAAATGCACAATTATTTACCCAGGTCTTTTCGCTTTTCTTAAATGTCTTTGCAAGGCCGGAGGCAAAAATTGTTAAATGTCCTGTTTTCTACAGATGCCTGACCACTTAAGCTCCATGTCTGTTCACTTAAGCTCCATGTCTGTTCAGTATGGCCCTGAGCTCGCAGAACATCTTCTGTGAGATCTGTAACACAGATGGTCAGAATTAAAAACAAAGAAACAAAAAAGTAAAATAAAATAAAAGTAAGAAAGAACTTCGCCCCTATTTTCTTCTTTTTCTCAGTATGGTGGTTTGGACTGGACTCTCGCCTGAATAAAGGACAGATTCTTTCTTTAACATCCCTTTCTTTAAGAGAAGGGAGAGAAGAATGAGATAGGGAGAGACTTATAGATTGAAAAAGAAACTCAACTAATGAAATATTAATAATAATAGAAAGTATATATATAAAAATATATATAAAATAAAATAATTAAATATATACACAATATATACAAAACCAATACTAAGCTCCCAGGATGATGATCACATCACCAACAGGCACTTGGAAGGTCCCAGATTGAGCTCAGTGATGGATGGGAACAGTGTTCTGAATCTGGATTAAGGGATGCATAGATTAGGATCAAAGGCAGACGAAGAGATAGAGTCTGTTCCTGGAAAATATGCAGGTCTAAACCAAGTCGACATTTGACTGGTATATGCAAAGTTATAAAACATGACGTTATATAATGGGTAAGCTATATGCTCTTAATGGAAGTTAGTATCTGTGTCCAATTGTATTTATTAAAGTTAACAGTAATTTCTGAAAAAGTATGGATGCCAGGCTATTTTTTTCTTTGCTTTCTTCTTGGAGTAATGGTAATCTCTCTGCACCTTTATTTTTGTGGTGGAACTTTCTTCTTATCAGTTCTTAAGCTATTTTGCCATGTCTGTGCAGTTTAAATACCATTGCTGTATTTAATAACAGATGCACCTCTTGCAGTACATGAGTCATTCTTTCGTTCTGAAGTAGAACAGAGCACTCAGAAATGCCACATATTAATGCAAAGCATTAGGCTGAAATTACGTTTGAAGGCTTCAATACAATACAGTTCAATGGTCTCTTTTTGCCTTAGAGGCAACAGTAGGAAAACGTAGTACATAATAAGAATTTTAACTAGAGCTCTGCTTTGTATTATCTAATGCCTTATGGCATGTTGCTGAGAAAGACATACCTCTGGGAATCATACACCAGGACTGACTAGTAGATAAGATATAGGTGATAATAAATGTAAGTTCCTCCAATCAAAGTCAATACTCTTCTCATCCATCATATGATCTTTTTTGTCTTCCAAGATACATTTTTTGTCTCTCTCTTGCAGTGTACTCTCTGATACTTTCTTTAAAGTGTCTTCAGTAAAGTTTCAAGTCTAAAGCTATAAATGAATTATTATTAATTACCTCACTAAAAGATAAACAAGTATTTTCACTTAAATTTGTGACTGACTTGACTGATGTCTTCAATAGGTTTATACGATAATTAAATTTACCTTGATTCTTCTATTTGCCTTAAATCTTCTTAATTAATTAGCTTTTCAAAGTAGAATAATATTGGCAAAAATATACAGTTCAATTTGATATTTATTATAGAGGAGACTAGAGAGGTAAACATTTTTTTTTTTTACAGTTTTATGAAATACTAGAAAAACTTGGTGGTTTTTTTTTTTTTTTTTTTTTTGTTGTTGGCTTTTTTTTTTTCCAGTATTATCTCTCGCTGGTATGTATTCAGCCATGAGTTGGGTGGTATACATAAAGGGAGTCTCTGTCTTTCCTTTTTACACTTGAAACCTACAGTCTGAAAAAAAAAAAGACTAAAATGGAGGCACTGTTTGAACAACCTAAAATATTTGCTACTAACTTTCTTTTTATTGCACTGGTGGGAAAATTGTGCATTTCTTAAACTGCAGAAGGAAAAACATGTTTATGAGTTTGAAAAAACTTATTGATGTATACATATAATTGTTTTTATTTCACTTAATGCAGCACAAGCAGTACACTGGAAGCAAAGCCAAATATTGTTTTAAAATAAACCCAAACCCACAAAAAAAAACCCAAGAAAAAACCTCTAAAGAGGAAATGTTTTGTCACAGAAGTTTGTAGGTTTGGATATAAGCAATGTGGCCCTTTTAAACTCACTTTGTAAGTTCTATAAAACTTTAATTCTTTTGTGAGACAGGTGAAAAGTGAGTAATGAAAGTATCAAGTAGTCTTAGTTTCTCCTTTTGAGTTACACTTCACAGGTTCTGTGGTTTCTTTTGAGTTATCACTTGAACTTAAGAAAAGTGAACTTCATAAACATTGTTCTGGAGTTATGAATTTCAGGCCTTTGGTACTTTTTTTTTTTTTTCTTTTCCCATAAGGGTACCTACATACTGTGGTATAATCTCATGAAAATTTGCCAGTTTCTAGTAGCAAAGAAAAGAAATTTTAAGAATGTGCACGCATCAGTACTGCAAAGGAGAATAACAGAGAATGTCAGGGGAGATTGAAGTTTTCTAGGATTTCAAACAAAAGTGAAACATGGATTTTTGTAACTTTTTTTTTTTCTCCTGTACAAGAAGATACTGTTCTAAAAAAAATATTGAAATCTAAGATACATTGTGTGGTGTTGTTCCCCCATGCTCACAAACATGGCTTTCAAGAAAGATAGGGTGATAACATTTTCCCATTTGCCTGGAGTCAGCTGTGTTCCTGAGCAAGGTGCCCATCTTCAAATATCTAAGAACAGATGCTGTTTACAGGAAGTACCACCATGTTAGTGAGCTATCGATTAATGTGTTTCCCGGTTCAAAAATAGTCAAAACTAGTCAAAAATAAGAGTGTGTTGATTTGTGCCCATTAAATTTGCACACTGTATATCTCAGCTTTCAGCCCAGATAAAGTTTTTAAATGCAAAGCAGAGAGAGGAATGAGAAAGGTGTTGAGGACTGAAAAGGAAAAGAAAGAATTCCCTCTCTAGCACAGTGTTTGTGAGCATGTGTACCTGTGCACACACAGAGACATATAATGACCTGTGCTCATCAGAAGTGCAGCCGCAACAAGTGACATCCTGAACTATTCTGATACTCAATGTTCTGGCTCAAACATTAAGCCTATTATGGATGAAGATTATTTTGATTACTGTCAATGGATGAAGACAATACTATCTTAGTGAAACAACTGTGAGGAAATCCACAAAGGATCTGGCAGAACTCGCTCCTGGAGAAATAAAAAAATAAAGTTTTTTTTTCCCTTCCCGGCCCCACTC
>VXBW01000693.1:3264600-3286777 GCA_013400375.1 Thinocorus orbignyianus | reverse complement strand
CCCCATTTGTCTTGTCTATGCCCTTCTTCCCAAAAGTAATTGTTGAATTTTGGCTTGTGAATGAATGATGGCGTGTTTGGTTTCTTTGAATGGGCAGAGGAATCTAGTAAAAATTATTTACAGAGAACCTAAATGTCATTTAGTAGAGTCTTAAAGCAGACCACTCTTGTATGGGCTGAGTTCTCTTCAGGTATATAAAAAAATATGTGACTTGAAGTTGTAAAGAACAGCTCATAAGATGAATTTTTGTGAATGTTAAAGTCGTGGTTCTAAAGTACTAATGTTGAGAAGCGTTACCAGTGAAGCTGAGATAGCTCTGAGTTTTAGTGTGGGATCAGTTCTTTGTTATGCTTTTGTTATGTGTAAGAAAGTCAAATAACTAGCTAGGCACTAGCTAGAGACAAACAGCATTCTACAGAAGTGTTTTGATGGGGTTTTGTGTATACATGTTATTTTTGTGTTTTTTTTTTTAATGTTGATTTTTATTTAAATCTAACTAGTTATTTTACTTTCTTGCTAAGAGACAAACAGCAGCAGTTTTTTTTCCTCTAAACCACAATGCAGTGGTAACGAGTATTTTCCTCTTCTGCAGCAGAGGAAAATGTGTTCAGTAGTAAGTGTATGTATGGAACGTGGAGCTTTTCTAAATTATTTGCTAGGGTTGGTAGCTCAAGTCAGATATATGTCTAAAAGGAGTTGTTTAGTAAAACAAGGAGATAAGAATATATTTACAGTAAAAGGGGAAATGGATTATCATGAAGATTTTGTGTTTAGCTGTCCAGGAGCATGCTCTGATGGGAAGTAATGCTTGACCCACTACAGGATAACCCTAGAGGTGAAAGTACAGCGCAAGGAGGCGTGGCTGTGCACAGCCTTCATGCAAGTTGAAGGGATGAAGGCAGAACAAATATTTTAAACCTTAGCATTTAAGTGTGAAGTTGATGGAAATGATTATGAAATAGTAATGGAAAGTTTGATGAATATTTTATCCCCAGATGAAGCACAATTTATGAGAACACTTTTCTACTGGAAGAGCTAAAAGCTTGGGGAGCAAAGGAGGGCTGATTTGGCAGGCTTTATTGGAAATCTGAAACTGATAAACAGGAGCACATCAAGGACAACTGAGTTGCTGGTTTCTTGTGTGCAAAGTCTTCCTAACGTAGTAATGTATGTAGCGAATATAGCTAGCTAACAAGTTAATCGAAGTAAAATAAATTATCAAGTATAGTTTATAAGAACGCAGAAGACAAATTAAGAATCACAAATAAATACAGTATTTCTATATTCTTGTCTTTGACAGGAGTGCAGCATAATCAACAGCAAGGTTATCAGGTGTGGTGAGGAAAATGTACATGGGGAGAGCCAAATGCAGCATATGTTTTACAATAGCATATTTTGCAGTCATTAGCCATATGTGAGTGAATGAAATTGGGAGAAATGGCAGTATAGTTCAAAAGACTTCTGTGGATCAATTGTTACTGTCCATATTACTTCAGCTAGTCAGTGAAGCTGAATCAGGTTTTACATGCTAATGAGCATGATGAGGCCTAATTTTTAGTTGATACAGGAAATGAGAGTAAGCGGGTTTTTTTGTGTGTGGTGGTATTTTTTAACCACAGAAGCTCCCTGAATACATGTGACTTCACTCTTTGTCCAAATCTAGAAGTTTCCATTTTTCTGCATTCCATTATCTCTGTGCTTTAGCAGGATAGCTTGTTCCTTTTCAGGTTAGAGGGTTTAAATGCAGTCGTCCTTAATCAATAGCATGGCATCATTGCAGAGAGAGGTGTTCAAAGAATTAGCCTACAATGTGGGCAGAGGGACTAAATATTAATCAGAATATGCCAAAACTGAACTGGCAAAGGTGAAATCTCTATGTCTAGTGAGCTTAATGAGGAGAAATCTTGGGATGAAAGAGTAAGGATAGACTCCTAGGACAGGGAATAAGGACCTGTAATAAGCCTCTTTCAGAAATGACTAGTGATGTGGGAACCCATCAGTCCACAGGAGGAAACTGTAGATGACGAGGGGCAGAGCAGAGTGAGGGAGACACCCTCTGCAATGCTGGCAGCTAGGCTGAGGTTGGTGAAATTGCCTTGTTTGCGGGCTGGGTTGGCATTGTGAGCTGGTACTGAAACAAGTTGACAACAATTAGCTGAAGGATAAATATACAGCAAAAGAGGGTTTTAAACTGCTTGTCAAAAAAAAAAATAATTGTTTGAAATTTGATGAATGAGGATATGTTTTGTTTTCTGGATTGAGAGTAGATACAGGATGTATGAAGTATGCCATGAGGGAGATGCAGTTCCATAAAACACTATTTATTTTATCATATTCTTATTTATTTCCCTGTCCTAACCTTCACCTTTCCCTGGGGTCACTGAAAAGGAAACAGGATGAATCATGTCAGTCCTGGCACTGTCTTCTAAACTGGAACTGTAAAAGCAAACTCTGGTGAACATCAGCAAGCTCTGTGAAGGAATTTGCATCCCTAAGCCAGCCCAGAGACAGGGCACAGCAGAAAAGGCCTCATCTGACAGAATTACCTTTCTTTTTCTCAACTGCTTTTCCAATGGATCGCAATTTTTCTGGTAGATTCTAATCTCAGTCAGAAACTACTGCCTTTCACCTTTACCACTCCAGTTTTCCTAGCTAGCTCAGTTTATTAAATTTTACTTAACTCTGCCCTCTGAGCTGGCACTGTTTGCTTGGAATAGTTCATTGCTAGCCTTGCCATAATAAATAAACAAGAGGAAGAATCAAGACTGTGCTATTGTATTGCATTATCATCTAGAGATTTGAATTCCAGCATTTTTATGCATGCTTTGCAGCTGCTGTTATTTGTGTTTGGTGTCAACCTACTGAATGGTAGGAAGATTAGTTAAGCAAGTTGGCAGAGACATAAGCAGTGTTGGTGAGACTGATAACAGACACTCATCTGCTTGCCCATTCTTTCATCTTTACTTGTGTTAAACTTCAACCCTCTGCACAAATTTTGCCCATTTCCCCCCTTTTTAATCTGGCCCTTTTTTCTCTCCATTTGGCACTGTATTTTCCACAGGAAGCAGATTATTGTGGCACATAAAAGAGAGACAGTAGCAGCTTCAGCAGATGTTGCCCAGCATGCTTGAATTGAAAAAGCATTCCCTGTAATAGGAAAATGGCAAAGTTGATTCCTAGTACTTTGTCAGTACTGGGGGGTCAGGGACTGCCTGACTACACCAACAAATTTGTAACTTGGCACTTCTCTGAAATGGGACTTGGAAAAAATTGGTCCTGATGATCTCCAGAAAACAATGCTTCTGTCATTGCTTGGTTAATGTTCAATTAAAATTAATTGTTCCAGAAGATTTAGAAAAGGGGGAGAGGTGGGGGTATTGTAGAAGAAATGACAGTTTTCATTGAGTATCGCTTTGTGTATCAGATGAAATGTAGACTAGTTCTTAAATGCGTGGTCGGGAGCACCCAAACAAAATAGTTGGGAGATTAATGAGTCTTGTGCTGCAAGGCATTCTTCCAAGGGAAGAAGGTACTTTGCTGTTTTATCTCTTAGCCACAGGTGTACATTTGGTGTTAATAGTGCTCTTGAGATCATCAAGTGGAAAATGCCAGAGGCGCAGCAGGATTTGGAATGGCTAGTCATTTATTATCCCCGTGTACAGTCCCTGTGAGAGAAACATGTTAAATTGTCTAGCATATAGCGAGGGTGGGGAATAGGATCTAAAGCTTGCTGAGAACTGCCTGCTGTGACAGAAACAACTCCATTTCTTTACAAAGGAACAGGCATATGTCCAACTTCAGAAGAAGTACAGTTAATAAAGAACTGGTGAAAAGACTGCTACTCTATACCATATAAAACTTCTTAAAAATAGCATAGCTTCTGAACAAAGTCCCTGAAAGTGAAAAGGCCTGTTCCTGGAACCAGTTCAAGAACAAGCTTCCAACAGAGGGAAACAACTTGTCTCTGAAAGCATCAGACATTACCTCATGACTTTCTGAAATGATAGCTACTTGTAGGTGTTGGTGCCAGAAGTTGAAGATTATGGGATTCCCTACTGAAACATCATGGGTGGCAGCTGAAGCCATCTGTAGATTGACAGGATCAGTTTACTCTGCCGGGGGAGTGCCTTTTTGCAGTACTGGCATATAGGATGAAAATCAGATACATGAATTACCATTAAAGTCTTCTATTCACTACAAACCCTGGATCAACAGTAAAGGCTTTGAGACACGCAGGCAAGGGAGGAACTAATCGGTATTGCTTCATGGCACGGTAATGAGGCGTGTGTTTCCTAGACTTCTGGTTGTTCAGAGAGCGTCTGAGCACCCTGGGAGTGCAAATTGACATGAATTTCAGTGACACGGTTCCAATACTGATCTTAGCTCTGTGATTGTTATGTAGGAAATGAGATCAGTGCAGGCAGTATTTCTCATAGTTGATGAAGTGGAGTCTAATATCGAAGATCTGCATGTGAAACAAATGTCATGGCAGACCCAAAAGGAGTCACAGATGTGGGTTTGATATACTCACCCCGAAGGAGGAGGATTGAAATCTCCTTCTTCTATACTATTGTTATTTTGATGTATTTAATAAAGATCATAGAAGAAATTGGAACTTCGTCTCTTGTCAAGAACCTTTACCAGTAGACTGCCTGGTCAAACACTGTTCTTTCTTCTCTTTCACTTATTCCCCCTGAAGAGAAGTAGCTAAACTTGACTAAGTGTCTTTTCCTCTCTATCCCCATAAAAAAAAGGAATAAAGGAAAAAAACCATGTAAGTTAATGATTAGGACAAACTAATGAGATGCAAGAGAGTTGAGTATACTTGCTGTGAGGGAAGAATGGTTTCACCACTGGGTCTTTTTGGGAAAGATGTGGCTCTCACTTTTGTCACCTTCTCCAGGTGTGTTTCACAGGGAGTGCACTGTACTGACTGTCCTCCTGGTGGGCCCTGCAGAGCGGCTCAGCAGCTTATAAGGGAGAATGAAAGCCATGTCTCAGGAGCCCTGTTCAGCATCAGTTGGGTCAGCACCATAAAAACATAGCTGCTTCTGGTTGTGCCAGCAAGGAGAGCTCAACCGTCCATGTGTTCAGTGCGGCTAGTGAAAGAAGATTAGACCACAGGTATTTCAGACTGAGGTAGTCTCCTGTGGAGCTCTCCGTAGTCTGTCAGAGTTTTGAGTGTTTAATCAGTTATCATACAGAATCTGGTACAGGCGTGGAAACTCAACATACGTGAAATAAAAGGGATGAAATATTTAGCTATAGCTAACAACAGTTGCAGGTACTTAAAACATAGTTTTGCCACATTTCAGCAGTCTAAAGGCCCAATATCTTAAAAAACCTCATGTAGAGGAAAGAACTTAGGCCAAACTTATTAAACAATAACATCTACACTTTGTGACAACAAAATATGATTTTTCTATGGTTAAAATAATTCCTCTGTATTACTTCTGATTTGTTCTGTGTGCAGGTCTGCACTCAGATAAGAGGTTCCAGTGCTAATTGTATTAAACTATTAAGTCATAAATATACTCTAGAATAACTATTAAACAGTTAGAAAATAGTATGGCTTCCAGAAATTGAAAAAAAATCCATCTATTTTCAAATGTATTCATTAGTAAATTTATCTCTATACACATCAGACAAAACTAAACTCATACACACACACACACACACACACATATATATATATGCAGTGTTTTCAAATTTTATTTGATAAAATACAAGCATCTCATTTTAGAAAAAAATCCCAACAAGATAGAAAATATGCTGTAAAAATTCTTGCAGCACTTTTAAAAAGCAGAAAACTTTTGAAGATCACTTAAGTTCATCTAATGGAGAACTGTGAACACCGGGTTGTCTCTTAGTTCTGTTAACACTATTCAGACATATATAAGAAATCACAAATGCTGCTGGCAGGAGAGTAATAAAGACCAATATCTAATTTATCATTTAAAAGCACTAAAAGCTATTAGGTATAACTTGCTAAATATTAAGAGCTACTGTATATAAATCTATTATATAATCTGCAGAGCTGAACAACAAAAAGTTGTTTTTTAGTTATCCAAGCAAAATAAATAAAAACGACAAAAAAAAGGTTAATTTGTAAATAACCTGCCAACACTCTGCTGCTATTGGAGATTACAAAAAGTGGATTAGAGAAGTTGTCCACCTAGCAAAAACAGAAGTACTGGAGATGCTGAAGTGTTCAATTTCCCTTAAAACTACAAGTGAAAGTAGACACCCCATTCTGTTTTACAAAATTGTTAAGGCTAAACTGAATCCAATTCTTAAAAAAATTAGATTGAAATTATTAACTTTTTTTTTCTTTAAGTTTCCTCAGACATTGTATTGAAAAATGCTTTTAAAGAAAAAGGTCTTGCAGAGAGTATCACCTAGAATCAGGAAGTAAATGGACTGATATTCTTCATAGAATATGAACTGAAATACTGGCAAAACTGCTTTGCACAGCACTATTACTGTCATGAAGGATATTTTCAAAGATTAAATTTATGCTAAAAAATGTCTTGTAGGGTAGGTTCAACTGGCAAGTATTTTGTTTGGCAGAACTCTGTGCGCACACTAATGTAGTATTTTATTTTTGGAAGTAGTACCATAAACATACTTTTAGTGATGGAGGCCAAAGTGTGTGCATTGGCAAGAAGGTAGTAGACACTTTATAGTGGGGGCATACTTCCTTAAAATCGTAAAATCTTTCATTTACAAGTCATTAACAAAATCCTAAGCAGTTCCTGTGTACTGTACTAACTTGGTAATACTCTTTCAGTTTATGAAACATCCATTCTGGGTACCCCTCCTCAACCTGTTCCATAATGAGCAGTCTGACTTGAGAAGTAAGGCTGGAGACATATGCAGAGTTATGTGGCACAGAACATTAAATGATCCCTTTTTTCATATTAGATGGTTTTAAAGAAACTAACAGATGTTTAAGGAGATTTTGTGTTAGGTGATGTAGGCTTCTATTTAGGTGGTCAAAATCATCTTTCTTCCTACTGACTGTATGTGAAACTTTGGTTCACAATTTTTGTCTTCTGATTTGCATCTGTATCCATATTATAAAATAACCTACACCGAGCTCATCAGATCCCTGCATCATGACACAATAAACATGAGAGATCAAATAATACCTTGTCATCTGTCAGAGTTTTTACATGTAGCAGCAAAAAGCATTTCTACTGAATGTGGACTTATTACATATGTACGCACTCTGATTAGCTTAAAAATGTAGATTGAGAGATGCTAGGTACATGTATGATTGTAAATCTACCAAAAACTTGTAAGTTTCATTGGCCTTTATAAAAGAAGCTAAGAAAATAGTATTGTACACCTTATTCATCTTGGGAGGGGGGGGGTGGGGAGGGAGGAAGGAGGGACAAGGAGAAGATTTTTGACATAGAGGAAAAAAAGATATTCAAAATAGCATTTTGGTTGGTACTAAAAATAGTTTCTCTCCATTGTTTAGATGATGCCACATCATCTAGCGTAATTTAAGGTGTGGGTGTTTTTTTTTTTCAAAATAAGATGAGAGAAAAGGAACTGTGTCATACAGTGATGATGTGAGATGAGAAGACAGTACATGTTGAACATCTCTTCCTCTTACATCTATTCCTGTTACACTCATGCAAAACCTGTTTTACTACTGTAAAACCTTTTTTTTTTTTTAACTTCCTTTCCTCAACTGTATAAGCTTTCAAAAATAGTAAAATAAGAGTGTTTGTCTCATAGAATGTAAGGTAATATGTCTTCAAGATAAAAGTTTGAACAAATGTAATAGGGGAATGCATACGTCTCAGTCAGAATATACGGAAGGACTAACTTCAAGTGTTTTTAAAAATGTTATATTGCCTGTAAAATTCTTACTTCTTTTAACAGCAATGTTCTCTGTAGGTACCTCATACCAAAGCTATATCCACTACAGTGATCCAAACTGCAGACCTATTTTCTAGTAATCTATATAGATTGCACATAACAGACACAGTTTTGAAAAGTAAGTTTCTCAACCTTTGTGTGGAAGTTCGGTGAAGACTTTAAATTGCATTGATTTCCCATGAAATTTTGATTCCTAGTTGTTCAGTTGCAAGAGAAATCTATTTCTCCCCTATGCACACAGTATTGGTGTTGTGTGTCGTCTTGATCTGAATTAGAATGCTCTCAATAAACTGGATAAACACAAATCTTCCATTAAGTAAATATGTGAAATTATAACAATATGACACATGTTGTTCAGATGTCTTGCTGTGGTTTGATTGTTCTTGTTTGCTCAACTACCCCTTCAAACTGTACTGTAATCCTAACTATACAGTAAGTGTCTAAAATGAAGAACAGGAGTCAGGGAACTCTGTGCATAGCGGCAATTTCTGGTTTTGCTTGAAAAAAAAAAATTGAAAATACTGCAAAATATTCTAGTTGTAATTTTTCCTTTTTTTTTTTTTCCCCCTGTTGGCTTCTGCTAAAAATATATTTCAAAATACTCTGTATTCTTCGATAGAGAGCTCCCAACATTTTTGAGGTGCAATTAGTCTTAATTTGAATATTTTTTTTTGTGAATAAATTTGGTAGGCTGTGTCTGTGCTATAGTAATATTGCTGACCAGAGCATGGATTCTGATTTGTCTGCATTGTGCATCCCATATTTCAAAATGTTGTTTTTTTTTTTCTCAGGGTCTGTGAGTTGCTCCTAGTTGTGCAATTTTGGACAGGATATGAAAGGATGATGTTTCAGGTGCAGTATGAGATGAAATATTCNAAAATCTTTTTTTTTTTTTTTTTTTTTTTTTTTTTTTTCCCCACCATGCTGTTATATTTGTTTGGAACTGATCATGTTGTTTCTTTTGTCTCGAATTCTTATTCAGGATGCCTTGGTTAAGGTTCTTGTTCTTACTAAATGAAAAAAAATAGTTTGTTCAAAGGCCTTAAACAGTGCAGTATTCTGAAAATGGAAGATACACAGATGTTTTCAATATTTGCAAAACTGTTGATTAAACTATGTAAAAAAATCCACCCCATGACCTAATATAGAAAAAAGAAAACAAAGATATGTCTCTGATTTAGGAATACAGCAATGGAAGATCTTAATGTAGTGTTCGTTTTAAGTGAAAAATGTGCCTGGTGTGCCTGTAGAATATGATGGGACATCAGTGGAAACAGTTATATTTTTGTGACTGTTGGCTAATTATATGGAAGTTCTACCGAAAAGGTTATACATAGCCTAAAGTACTAAAGACTTAATGAAACTGTCGTCACTGTAATGATAAATATCTCCATTCCAGAATTTCTTCTTGGACAGTACTGTAAGCATATCAGAATAAATATTTGACCATAATTCTGTAATGCAACCATTTTTTTTTTTTAATTATAGGCCTTCAAGTAGACTATATATACAAATTAGGTATTTGTAGTAGAAGTAGTTGGAATGAGTTTGAATTAGTAATAATGACAGCATTGAATCCTGCAGTTCAAAGCAGTTGTAATTTTGTCCAGCTACCCTATGGAATATGTTGCAATTCCCTTGAAAGCCTGCAAGTCAAATTCAGCCATTATGTAAATGATGGCTTAAGCTGATCATAAAAATGGGTCCATTTAGAAATACAGCTTACATTCCTTTAGCGTGCAGTAGGTCTGTAAAATGGATACAGCAGCAGAGGCAGACAAGGGGAAAAGTAATATAAATAAGGTGCTCCCCTGCTTAATGTATATTTCTACCATTCCTAACAACCTGACAGAATATCAAATCAGTGGAAGTTGCTATATACTCAATTTAAAGTGTCTACTGTATGCCGAATCAGTATTATTTAGTGTACACTTGTTACACTACTTTGGTTTTCCCTTAAATATGTTACATATTTAGCATGCAAAGAATAAGAACTAATTTCAGTAATGTATGTTGATTAGACTCTTGTTAGGCATAAATAAGGGTTATCTTGTGCTATACAGTACATTATGTTGTAAATTTAATAGGCACATAGCTTTCTCCATCTTCTTAGATTTCCACCCACAGACATTTAGACAAAGAGCAGAAGATGAAACATAATATAAATCTGTTAGCTATGAGCAAAGCCTGATACAAGAAACAGCAATGTATTTATTGATTACTTGCATTGTTTTGACACTGTAAAAACACAGAAGAAAACAAGGGTAAAGTGATTTCAAAACTGCCTTTTCAGTGCAAATACATAAATTTTTCACTTAAATATACATAATATATGTGAACTTGTATAGTTGATATCTTAGAAGGATGAAATAAGGGAATTCGTCTTGATTTATCTGTTTTGTTCCTGGAAAGCAGGGAAGAACATCTAAATTTAGTGTATTAGGCTTATTGCTATTAGTACAACCAGAAAGTAAGGGCAAAAATAGAAGCAGTATTAGAAAGCAGATCAGTAATGAAATAGTATTTGTGAGTCGGACTTTTGTGATTTTGATAGAGTTTTCAGAGTAAATGAGATCATGTTAAAGAGATAGGGTGAGAAAACTTAGAGGGTAGAGGGAAAGGAAATTTAATCATCTAAAAGAAACATCCGGGAAGGTGTTCAAGGATGATAAAAGGTTGGAGAAGGAAATTTTCCACCCTGTCAAATGGACTAGATAAAATGTGAGGGTGAGAACAGAGGAGTGAAGTTGGGAGTTCAGGAATTAATGTGTGCATAGGTACTCATACAAATAAAAAAGCTGCTCAAATACAGAAGAAAGAGAAATTGGAAAGCATCTGGAGAAGGAGCAGTGGCTAGAAAAATGTGTTTTTTTTCTGGGAACAAGGAAAAATATATATTTCAAAGAAATACACTGAACACAGTCATGCTTTAAATTCAAGATGATAAAATCAGAGGAAAAATGTGTAGGGAATAATTATTACTAACTTATCACTGTTGCTACTGAAGAGTTAAAATATGGCTGGTTTGCTCAAAAAACATATCTATCAATTCTTTTTAAGATTATCTTTGTGTTTTGAAGACACTGTAAACATGTCTGGAAATGACACACTCCCACAGTTTCTATACAGCAGAACATGATGAAACCAACCACCAAAAAATATTACATTTTCCACTTGCATTCGTATCAGCTAACAGAATAATATCCATGTGATTTAGAACTAGGCATTTCAAAAGTCTTTAAAGGACTTGAAAATCAAGTTAGAAACTATGATTCTTCCTAAAATTCTCTAATAAATACATCATTTCTATGTGATGTGTAAAGAAGAGGAAAAAAAATGATGTCATAGAGTAGCATTTCCTTTATTTTTCGTTGCTCCTCATGGGTATCTTGTACTTTGTTTATAAGCAGTATGTCAGTTAAGAAATAGTCATTCTTGTCTAAAATATGAATACTCCAGTCAGCTAAGACCGCTGAGGTGTGATTAGTTTTTGCTTCAGCAAACAGTAGATTTCTAACCTGTTTTTGTCACTTGAGTTATTAGCATTATGAGGCAGGGTCTATGGTATCAAGATTATTTCTTTTCATGTTTAGGCTATTCATATTTTAGTAGCTCTTGCAAGAAGTTTTAAATTGGCCCTTTCACAAACCTCTCAACAGTGATGACTGCCATGCAATATAGTAATTTGTTGATGAGACTGGTTAAATCAAGGTAGTATTGAGACTTTGAACGCTGTTGACTTCCACTAAAAGCAAGTAAGTAACTGAATAGAAATAAGTTGATCTAATACTGATTTTAAAGATTTTGTTTCTTTTTAAATACACTACAAAATGTTGACTGATCATTTGAGTATGTCCTACTGATGGGTCTGACAGGTAGAAAAAGTTTGATTCCGGTAGACCACACCATGGTGATTTTATATTTCTTGCACTTACTCGAAAAGGTATTAGATGTATATGCATGGTTATTTCTGACACCTAATGCAAATCATCACATTACAAACAGTTACATCAATACTTCTAAAGCGCCAACTATGCTTAGACTAAATATCTTGTGAGAACTGGACCAAAAAAACTGCAAATGATTTCTGGATATTGGTTTCAGTTAGAACTGAACTTAGCAAACCACCAAACTACTCAAAACCCTATCTCGAAATGTGCAGTTCACTGCAAAAGTACCCAACTGAAATCATTCTTTGAAATAGCAGTAAACGCCTCTCTCTCTCCTCTCGCTTAAAATAAGCAAAAATTTCAAAAATAGGTGCTGTATAGGTGATGATGAAACCTCTAAGGATGTATAAATGAGAAGAATCTAACATGGACTCTAACTGCAGTTACTGTATGCTGTATCTTTGAGAAGGAAATAAGGAGTAGTGGATTTTTGTTCTCAGATTACTTTGTAAATATAGATATAAATCATTGTTTGAGTAGAGATAACACTAGGGGAGATATTTCCAAGAAATTGAGGTGTGCTGAGAATGCAGATTCCATTGATTTTTCTTCTCTAACTTTCTCCTGGGCATTTGAAATCTCTTCCATTATTATTAGCAAAAAGCAGCTCTTCTCAAGTGCAAAATAGGTCTGAATGATCTTTTTATCGGTTAAATAATGCCTGAGAAGTCAGTAAAGTAACTATTGGTTGTGTTTGCACATCAGGAATCTGGGCTGAGAAAGTGCCATTAAAAGGCATGCATAATCATGGGGCTTAACTGAGCCATAAAATCAGATACACTGTGAGTGAAGAAGGAGGGACTTGTTAAGCAGACAATGAAGCGAATTAACTTGGCTCCAATTACTTGGGTTAATTTTGTATAATAGACATAGATTAAACAATGTATTTGCAAAGAGAAACCAGAAAGATGGCTATGACCATGCTTGAGATTTAGGAAGGCAAAGTGATATTTTTGGATAGTTTAATAAAACCCATGTATTCAACCATTCACCTTTAGTAGTGATTTTTAATATGTGAAAATTAACAAACTGATAAATGGTTCATCTCTACGGGGAGTTTGTTTAGCTGATACCTGAGGTTCTATTTTCTTAAAGTGAATGGCTTGTTTCCAGTATTACCCTTTTCATAAAGCTTCACGTAAATATTACTAACCTCAAGCACTGCAAAATCACGTGACTTTCCAAACTCTCATGTTTTGCAAGAGTTGTGCTCTAATGGTTTTCTTTTGTGCAAACAGGGGAGCTCACATGAGTCTCTAACCCTAGCCTCAGAGGAGAATACCAGATACACTGCAGCTTTCGATAAAATTATGAAAGTTGGCAGCAGTTTGCTTACAGTTGTGTTTTCTAGCTAGTTAAACAGCCTGGAGATGGAATTTGGTTTATTTTTTGTTGCAAACAAAACTTTAATCGATAGTAATGACAGTAGTAAGTAGGAAATAAGCAGGTAAGGGTTCTATAAGCCATTTAAGCCTCAAGCTCCCACAGATGTAAGAGTGCAAACTTGCTCTATTTCTATGCTCTACCATGTGCAATTAATATCAAGTCCAAATGTAATTATCATTTTTCTTTAGGTAAGAATTCTTTAACTTACAAAGATACATTCAGTTCTGAGACAGCTGTGAGGATCAACTCAATTTATTTTTTTTTTTAAATATTAATAATTAAAAAAAATCACTATTGTTTTTTGATCAAACTGTACTTTCTGAACTGGGGTTTACACTAAGTTATTTCTTATAGGCTTATTGTTTTTCACCATTTTAACTTGTATTTCTATTTCTGTAATTAAATTGAATATTAAAAATAATTTATTTTTTTAAAAAAACCTTATTTTCCCAGCAGAAGGCCTAAATTTTATCAGAAGTTATTAAGATTTCTCTTCCTAAATAACAGAGCTTGTGATAGGTAACAGATACAGACATGAGGCTAGATCTTGCATAGCCATTTAACCTTATGATTTTGATATTTTTTCCACCATCAGAGAGTTAGTACTCAGTGGCCTTCTACGTCTGATGACAACTTTGTGATCTTCTGCGTATCTAGAGGAACAACAGACTCTGTACAGCAAAACCAACTTAAGTCAAGAAATAGAGGAAAACTTCATTGTACATATAAGATGTTGCCCTTTTGAATCCAACTTCAGAGCATGCAAACATTCTGCTTGGAAAGGCAGTGGTTGATTCCCAGTATATATGAGGTAGGGTAGTAAGTTCAACTCTTACATAGGTGAAATTAATGTGGGTTCAAAATCAGAACTGTGAAATTGGCATATTGGGGGTTTTTTTAGCTTTACTGGAGCAGGATTCCCCTCCGAAGCTGAAGATTTGTAGTAACAGAAAGTAGCACTTAGTCAGAATTTATGCTATTAATTTTATAATAACAAATCTATTTTATTTGCCATTTTCAAGCACTAGCATTCAATAGGTTGCATTACAGCTGAATCAATTTTTAATAGCTTGCTAAAATCAGATATTTGAAAGGTTCTTAAGTGCTCACTTATTTACTCAATGTATCTGATACTGATATTTGATCAGTTCTTTGCAGGGTGTTTTAGATCAACTTTTCTTTTCATATCTAGTGCCACTTCAGTGTTACTTCGAACTGAACCACATAGATGTGAAAATCTGATAGATCTTAATTCTGTCTTTCAGTTACTTTACATTTTAGTTTCATAATTATCTTTAACACTGTCCCAACAACAAGTCCCAAGAAAAGTATTAATTAACTAAGTTTTCTTGAATTCTCTTTATTGGAGTAAAGGCAATATTAGTTAAATCCTTTAATTTCTATCCCTGGGGAAAATAGAAAAGAAACACAAACAAAAAAAAGGAAAAAAAAAAAAAGGTAGAAATATATCTTTCCAGTTAGTTTTAAGTAGTGCCTGCATATATTTAATTTGAGTAGTCTGAGTTTTAGTTCTTTCGTCATACAGTCTCTGCAGTTAAGAGAAACCTTGACCATAGTGCATAAAAGTATGTTGTGAGGCTACTCTGCACTGTACCATGGTACTTGGATTTTCTTAGTAGGGCAATTAATGCCTATGAAACAATTCCCTTTGGCTTTCAACTTGTACTACTTTGACATATGAAGTTATCTAAAACAACATCAAATTTCACATGGTGAAGGTAACGTGAAAACCTTGCTTTCTTGTCAGTGAAAGTATGGCTTTAAATTTTATTCAGAAAAGCTGAACATTTACATAATTTGTTAAATGAAAACTTGATTTACTATCAACTATCAGTAGACATTTAGGACTGTACAGCTTGTATTAATGTTGATTATTGAAGTATATAAAGGAGAAATTTTCTGCGTGAGCTTCAAAGAATGATAACTGAATTCTCCTCAAGAACATGAATTACACTTTACATAGAAAGCCTATAATTTTATTTTTATTCCTTGGAACAAAAGAGTGTGCCTTATTGTGGTGGAGAAAAGATCAGAAATGTAATGTATACTCAAACAACAATGATGGATAAACAAATGCCTAACATGGCTTTTTCTGTGACTAACCAATGCATCAAATAATCCTTACTCTTTTAGAAGTATCAGTACTGGAAAGTAAACCCTAAGAAAACTTTCATCTTCAGATTGAAATAAAAGGCAATGACAGTGAGAAAAGGGTGGAGGAAGTACGATACCCATAAGGAACAGGATAGAGATCATAAGAAGGGAGGAGTTGCAAAGCCAGAGTGACCTCTAAGATAAACATCCCTCATCTTAGCTGCAAACATCTAACCTGCGCTTCCACATTGCAGGGGATGGTACCATTCCTAATGCATAGATTAAGTGCTCAAAAATGTGATCATAATTGTTGCAGACTTTTTTTCCTCAACCTATATATTTGGAGGCCTGACTTGCAGGACATGTTCAGTTGTCAAGGCAAATAATAAAGTGGCTGACAGACTTCAAAAATTATCAGTTCACTCAGCTGATACTCTCCATGTCCTGTACCAACCAACTACAGCATGCCCAGGTGATCTAACCAGAAGAGGAAGTAATTGTACAATGCAGGGTCATGACTAATTTATATATTCTTCTCCAGGAAGGTGATCTGTGTCAAATTTTTAAAAAAATTAATTGTATATATTTATATGTATTGAATCCAGAAACTGATTCTACCCAGAACTTGCTGTGAAAATCAAATAGGTGAATATTTGTGATACAAGGAACTGCAAAGTTCAGCAACAAATCAGATAAACCCACAGCATTTAACTGATGAAAGGATGCCTCTTAGTCATTTTCTACTGACAACTACTGTTTCTAAACCCACAGTTACCAACTGGCCAATTTTTTCCAACTAGTTGGGAATTCTGTTCTCATTGGGCTTTTTGTAGCTTTGTCACATCTGTTGCTCAATATACTGCTTGTACAAATTTTTGTGCATAGGTGTAGTAGGAATGAATGTGCATGTACATCCAAGCTATGGATAACTAGCTGGTCGAATACAGGACTCTGCTGACCTGTCTCAAACATACCTTGCAGCTACTACAGATGTGCGTGGTGACTCTGATGCATTTGGGATATGTGCATTGATTGGGCATACAATAACTCAGATAGGGCCAGAGCCTGGCAGAATCACTGCATATAAGTAACAAGTGATGAATCTGTACAAGAGAGGAACTTCTCAGTAAAATCAATATTACCGTTAATATTAATGCCACTAAGTGAAGCATATAACAAATTGTTTTAGCTGTAAATTGAATTTACTGTTTTAATTCAGAGAATAGTCTCTTAAGAGAAATATCTGTAGTTTTCCTAATGCTTGTACTAGCGTATACAGTATTTTTCTGCTTCTGAACACTTGAACTCTTTGTTATATGAGCCACTGAAGTTTTGAATGCCTTCTGAACTGAGGAATTGGAAATGCATTTTAAATGGCAGCCAAAGCTTAATGTAGTGATAATTCTGGTAGCAATGTTAAAACAAGATCTTCTGACAGGGGAAGAGTGAGGGAAAGGATTTTAGGACAACAGGCCTTAGAAAATATAACCTCTTTATTGCAGCGACCCAAATGAGATCAATGTGGTGTGCTGTATTTATATTACCTCTAGTACAGCATTGTTATTCTGGTAAAAGATTGTGGGGAAAAGCAGAGCAAAGAGCTTTTTAGTGATTATTCTGCATCCTTAGTATGCAGGGTCATATGTTGTATCCAAATGCAATTTGTGTGCATTAGAAACATATAATTTTTTTCCTCCCAGAAATCAAGTAGTACCAAAAGCAGGATTACATTTATTAAGCTGTAGGTAATGAGATTTGGAAGTGCTTAATATAAAACGTGGCATCATATATATTTTACTTAATTTGAAAGATATGTAAGAGAAAAATGGGAGATGGTTTACTCACTAAAACCAAAGCCAACCCCTTTAACTACAGGAGAAGGACACAAACACAAATAGAAAAGCAATGATTCCATCACCTGTCATGCAAGACAGCACTGCAGATGATCATGAACATGAGGAAAAAGTTGAACCACAGAAATCTTGAGACTTCTTGAAATCCAGATTTTTACAGGATCAAGTAATAAAGATCACCCTGCAAAAAGTTTTTGGCTTACATGAGTGTCTAAGAGAAGATCTATGCGTGTCGTTCTTCTCTTCAAGTCATGCAGCATGAATAGCATTTTGTTTGTTCAGTCATCTTTAGTTACTACTATGTCTACATAGTAAACATACTTGGGCTTATCTAGTTTGTAGAAACGGAGGCTGAGGGGCAACCTCGTTGCTCTCTAAAGCTTCCTGAGGATGGGATATGGAAAGGAAGGTGCTGACCCTTCTCCCTGGTATCCAGTGACTGGATGCATAGGATTGTTTAAAAGCTGTGTCAGGGGAGGTTTAGACCACATACAAGGAAACATTTCTTTACTGAGAAGGTGGTCAAACAACGGAACAGGCTTTCTAGAGAAGTGGTCAGTGCACCAAGCCTGTCAGTGTTTAAGAGGCATTCCTTAATACCATACTATAATTTTGATCAGCCTTGAAGTTGGACTAGAAAAATGTTGTAGGTCCNCCCTCCCCTCTTTTCAAATTATCAAGTAATATACATTAATAGGATAGGATCTTTAGAAACAGTTGGTCAGTTATACTGTGGATCTGACATCCTTACCAAACACTTCTAATTTATTTGGTTGTTTGCTTGTATGGTTTTAGTTTTGTATGAGCCCTAACAAAGTTTTGTGGAATGAATGAAGTATACTAGGGATGCTTCCAGAATACATCTTCCAGCTCTTACTGATCTAGTACATTTAGAAATCATGTGCTTTGAAACCATTCAACAAAGATAAATAAAGTACAGAAAATGGAGATGACAAAGACATTTTCTTCAAAGGCACCCTTGAACCAAGGTAGATAAAAATACAGGTATACCCTATATTGATTTGGCCTCCTTTTAGAACAAACACAGTTTTGTTTTTACTGTATCCACACACACACAGACACCCCCACCCTCCCCTTATGAACAGATTAAATTAATACAGAAATTAACCTCCCACTCTCCCCCAAAACTGTGACAAAACGCTTGTTTCTTTGAGACAGGGAAGCAAAATACATAGTTTTAATATATGGGCATATTCTATTCATTTCATCTTGATATTCATAAAGATAATGAGGTCAAGGTGAAACAAAATGAGTATATTTTTTCAACAGGTATGTAATTTTCCCTAGTTTTATCTGTTCTTGAATTTTTTTTCCTCTTTGACTTTTTTTCGTTCAGGTGCCCATATGGGAAACTAGTATAATTTTACCATAAGATGGTTTTCTTAAGAGATATGCAATTTTGCATGCATAGGAACCCATAAATTTTCTTTTTAAATCCCTCTATTTTGTTGCAAATCTACCTTATTTAGTTGAAGTCAATAATGTTTCTTAGGGATGTGTGCATGCTGGAATATTACCTTTACACACTAATTAATTGAATATGATAATGAGGACATGATGTCAAAGTCACAGCAGAAGCTCAAAACAAGTAATCAGACTTTTTTAACAAGCAAACTCTAACGTAATAGAGGCCTGGGGAGAGTGTCTCTGCAAACGTAGTTAGTTTCATGTCAGTTGAGTGTTAAAGTGTAAGTCCTATGGGCCAAATCCTGGGAAATAATGCCGTCTCTATTTCTTATTTTATGTAATAAAACCAGTACGCTTGGATGTAGAAAGTTTATTTCTGATAGAGAGATATCCAGGATCTCACCGTTATAGGACAGACTTTGTTGTAGAGTGTAGACCTTGATTCTGTGAGCTATAAACCAAGATCCTAACTTACCAAGAGTTGAGAGCAGGTACCACCTAACCTGTAGTACTGGGACTGCTAGACATCATATTCTGCTTGACTTCATACTTACAAACAAAAAAGAACTATCTGGGATATGGAAAAGTTAGGGATAGCCTGTGTTGCTTCCATAAAACAGTGGATTGAGTACTGTTTAACCTCTTCGTTAATGACCTAGATGATGAGAACGAAATTGCACCGTCCCATATGAGGAGAGGCTGAGAGACCTTGGGACTGTCCAGCCCAGAGCAGAGGGGCTCTAGGGGCTCCAAAGGGGTTTTATAATTGTGTATAAATACCTGACGGAAGACAGTAAAGACAGCCTGAATAGTCAGATGGTACCCAGTGAAAGAACAAGAGGCAATAGGCACAAAAAGAAATACTGGAAATTCTGTTTAAATATAATAATAAAAAAATTAGTGTGAAGATGACAGAATACTGCAACAGGTTGCCCAGGTACCTTGTGGAGTCTCCTTTTCTGGAGTCATTCAAAAGCTGACTAGATACAATCCTAAGCAAACTCCTCTTGCTGATGCTGCTCTGAGCAGGGTGTTGGTCTAGGCAGTGTCCTGATGTGCCTTCCAGCACTGACTGTTCAATGTCTGTTCTTGACCACTGTGTGGTGTGGATCTGAACATGCAGAACATTCATGACACTACCAGTGATACCTGCCTCAGTCACCTCTGTTTTCTTGTTTCTTTCTCCTAAACCTAGGAATTTGGATTGTTGTTGAACATCAACCCTAATGCAGTGTAGTTGGGAACTTTGTACCCAAGTCCGGAGAAGGCAGCACTCTCAAAATGTGCAAAGACATATACAGACTTTCAGGAGCTATACATTGAAAATTCCTCATATAGTCGTGTAACAGATGCCTTTTTATTAAATTACATACCTATGTATTCTGTGCCAATGAGACAGTACCACTCCTTTGAACTAATTTATGTCTTAGGATCTTTGGAACTAGGAAATCTTCCCAGACAGAGAAGTTCTACAAACAGAGGAGCACAAAGATATATTATACTTCTCTGACTTCCCCACTCCCTTTACCTCTTATGATGTTAGCCCTGTTCTCCTAGCTGCTTTTCAGTATGCTTAGGATGATAAAGTACATGTCCCGCTTCCTCACTCAGTTTTCTCCTCCACTCACTGTTGTGCATTGCTTCTCTTTTATTCTGTTTCACTTCTGACGTTCGGTGCAGAATTAATAGCTTTACCCTGCTATCTCACAGTTATTGAAACACTTTGGCCTGAAAGGTGCCACTATCACATATTCAGGAAGAACATTCTTATGGCTGTAGACTGCACGTACTGCCTGGAACAGACACACAGAACTGCCATTGCCTTGCTCTCGTTCCTTTTTGCACTTCAGTTTTTCAGTAGAAATATAAACTGTGCAGTTCTGGGTTTTAGACAGCCTCAGTTGTATGGTTTTGTAAACAAAAGACTTGGTGTTGAGGCTTTAAACCGAACAAAAGCCCTTCATCAAACTATGTATCTGTCATTTTATTCCCTCTTCATATAGGCTATGTAAAAAAATAAGTTCTTATTTTAGTCTTTGTCTCACAATGTTCTTTGGTAAATGTAAGCTATATAGAGGACTCTTTTTGCATATGTTTACAGACGTTATTTATGCCTCAAGCTACATACTGCAAGGAAAATGGATGTCCGTCTCACCCCCATGGAATTTGTATGGAATGAAAGGAGTAACAATATTAGGAAGTCAGCTTTTCTTTAGGAAATAACCTCAATAGGATTTTGTGGTTACCAGTGACCCTTGAAAGGTGCTATTTTTGAAATGAGAAAATTAACACTTACTGACAGCAGAACATGACTCAGGCGATTTGACATTGTATGTCAAAACCTACCATCAGCAGAAAGGTTTGAGACAGCTGAATACCATAGAAGAAAAAAAAGGTGCTTGCCTTATTTTTCCCTCTAATAATCCTATGTGGGTAAGTAACTAAAACATTAAAAGACATACTATACTGACTTACTTTAAGAATTCAGACATTTAAAAATTTCTTTTATGAAAACTTTAAATTTCATTGAAGATAGCTAGACTACAGCCACGTAAATTGAGAATACTCATTTCATTTTATAAACATTAGTTTTGTCAATGTAGCATCAGACTGTACGTAGTCAGAAATAGAACATGCAAAAATTTTTAGTTATGCATTAATTTTCAGCAAAAAAATAGTTGCCGGGATTTCTCTCCTAAACCATTTTTAGTGAAGAGTTCTTCATGCTATTCCTGTCTTTTACACAGTTTCTCTAACATTTCCACAAGCTGTTCCATCTCGTCTTTTTTCTTTTTTTTTTTTTTTGATCAGTGGAGTCAAATTAACAATATACACCCATAACTCATAAATAATAAATTCTATTTCATAATATTTAATCTGAAAACCAATGTGTCTAGCATGCATTTAGACCTAGCCTTAGAGTGTGAAATCTTTGGACTCCTATAACTCCTATAACAGACAATGAAAGTATTTCACAGAATGGAGAAAAACAGAAAGGAAAGAGTATGTGTATATGACTGATGGATGGACTAGATTAATGTCTTGAGAAATGAATGTAGAAAGTTGATCACTAAGTGAGAAAGAATGAGGGCAACAGTGGAGGGGTATGGTGCTGAAGAGCAGAGTGGGTAACAAGAAAGCAGAAGGCAGATACAGTGCATATTACTGTATGGAAACCACTGGTTTTGTCTGGGGTTTGATACTTCGGTTTGAAGCTGGTTTAGAATATGTTACATCTCAATAACTGTAAATATCTTTATGACTAATGTAATTAAAATAATACAGTATCTGCTTGTAGCATTTTACTGATACTGCTTAGCTCTAAGAAGTGGTCTGTCTTTAGAACTATGGTATTAAGCATTTGCAAACACCTCTCTAGTAAGTGAGCTTAAATAAATAAATATAGGAAACCACCCCCAAGCTTAGGAAGAATTTAATTAAAATTTCTTCAGAGGTTTCTTTACGGTTGAAAAAGACTCTGAAGTGTTCTCTCAGGGCTAGATCCATTCCCTTTCTTCATGTCTGAGGAGCATTAGTATCTTAAAAGGAGAA